>JBBBVU010000016.1:20827422-20838911 GCA_037177055.1 Atherinosoma microstoma
TGCATAACAAAATCATTACAGTTTGGTGCTTTTTGAATTATGTCTGTTTACACATCCTTAAGTTGGTTTTAAAGTTCATTAACAGAAGCTCATAAGAGGTTGTGATTTTCAAATCCCCCATCACACACACACCCTTCAATGAGCTGGAGGGTAAGCTTCTGATTAGGATTTCTGTTAAGTGACTCTTCCACCTACCTCCTTTGAATCACTGCATCATTCTGGCTTCCACATTAAATCCCATCCCAAACCTATGCAGGAGCAATCTGCATTGCTAAAGCCATATTTAAAAATACTCCCAAGATGCGATGATGTCATCCTGCACTGCCGGTGATGCAAAACCCTCTCACGCTGAACCGGTTTCCACCAGGAGGATTAAGTAGAAGTGACTTTAGTGCGTTGCTCAGCAATCAGTCATCTGTCTGTTTCCCAGGTCAGGCTGAAGGTGGAAGCTTGGCCATCAAATTCTCTTTGACCCTCTTTGCCTTCCTTCAACATCAGTCTAAACCAGACAGATTGTTTTATAAGAGAAGAAGTAGTGGATGCATCACACGATTCTGTGCTTTAAACACTTTCATGCATGAATTATGAAGCAACAGTGCCACATGTTTTGTTTTAAATACAATATCTTACTTCTACAGAAATAAACAGTTATGTTTTTTTAACTTAACAATATTTTACATATTTAATTTATTTTGATATGTTCTTCAAACGTATTTAGAAAATACTGTTTTTATATTTCTATAGTATGAATATTCTTTAAAAATATGGTTGTATAATTTTCTCTTCCTGTGTGTTGCCAAAGTAAATTTGGTCATTACAATGTATGTATGTACATATTTATTCTACAGTGAGTGGCTGTGTATTGGAAGACTCACTGATGTCCACTGAAGCGGCAAATTTACAAACATACCATCCTCACCCATGAATATAGTCGAACAGCTGTGAAATAAGTGTCCAGTGGACACTATGGAAATCAAACATTTCACACTTGAGTTCTTCAAAGTCCAAAAACCTGTAAAAAAAATACATTATTCAATTTGAACTTGACTCTTAAAATGAAACTTTCCTAATGCATATGAGCTCAATGGTTTATTTATGTTGATTAGCATTGTTGGTATTGTTATAATTCTTTATTTTGAACATAAACAAAAACAATCGTTGAAATGAAATAAAAGCCACCACATTGACATGGTAAACAATGTTAACAGCTCAAATCAAAACCCCCATACAGTCATCGCAATAGAAATAACTGATGATTTAATGAAACAAGGAAAAAAGGTTAAACATATGGTAGATGCAAATGAAGAATTGGGGCCTCTAAGCTGCTGAAACCCTAAAAAAACCTGAGGTCTTTAAAAAAAGCATCAATCTTGAGGGATACAAATTATTTTTGTTATCATGCAGACCATTTAAAGAATAAAATCACAGTCCAAATCTTGTCTTAAATCTCTATTTTAAGAGATTTTATTGGAAGTGGACAAAACTTTTTTAATGCATCATGCTGCAATCTCTTTTAAAAGATCCCTGCAACTGTCATCTACGGCAATTTGTTACCAATGATTCAGGTGAATATGTTAAACTTTCTTAATGTGTATTTAAACATCTACCACCCAGATTGTTACACTAGAAGATGTTTTTCTTTCTACCAAAAATAAAGCATTCACTCCAAACGGTTCAAGAGGTGCTCTTGGTTTAACATAGACATGCATTATGCTAATCTGAGTGTTACGATGCTAATGCCTTTAGGAGATTAGTTCAACCTGATGGTTCATCAAGTAAAATGTTCACAATAATATAAATTCAAGCTATATATGGCAGTGTAAATATAACTGGCAAGCAGCGATTCTCCTCATTCTTATTGCGTTCACCAGAGAGGAGGCAAGTTGGTCTGTTAAAGTTACTCACAAGCTGCAGAGAGTGTTTTCCAGACTCGACTAAGCCAAGCAAAGTCACCATGTGTGTACAGGAGATAGCGTCAGATGTCTCAATGAGTTTAATCTGGATTGCTCTAAAGCAGCTCGGGCAATTTTCTTCTAAGCTCTGACCTTTTGTGAATATTTTCCCGATCAATGGTGGCTGTATTTTGAGTATTGCCAATTTGTGATGAGATTTTGCTCGCCCTAAATTTCCAATTCGTTATCAAAAAAAAGTCCAAAAAGTAGATGCTACGTTCTTGATCTAATGAATCATATTAGCTTTGAATCATGGGATTTTTGGGTCTTTGTTTAACATTTCCTGTGGATAATCTTTTTATATTCATAGATAACTCCTAGATGTCAGAATGTCTATCTTCCCACCATCTTTGGTATCGGTATGACTGCTGAGAAGGAGGTGAAAGAAGGATTAAAGATTGAAAAAGGGAACCGAGGAACCAGGAGCCCTTGGCCCTCTAAGCTGTATTTTAATTCTAAAAGCTGAATAGAAGATCACTGGAGGATCTGCACAGGCTGTGGTAATGTCATGTTTGAAACAAGAGATTATCTTGTTTAGATACGAATGAGAGGAGGGAATTGAAGGGGAGCGGGAGAGAGAGCGAGCCTGTTTTCTGTCAGTAATTACAATCTCAGCATCAGATCAATCCTGATATCTCGCACTCGGCTCAAAACGCCTTTGAAACCAGTCTTATAGTCCTGCATATGAGTCACTACAAGGGATTCGTGCACTGTTTTTATGTTTCATTTATCTTTGTCCACAAAGCGGAAGACGAGCGCATAAAGCGATCAATATGTTTTCATCCCATTCCTATATGCACATGATGTCTTTGTCCACATTAAATTGAAACTTGCTATCCTCTTTGTGTTCTTCTTGGACTGGGAGAGCTTTCTTTCTGTTTCTTTCAAACCAATTTTGTGTTCTGGTCCTACACACACACACTCACACATGGCATTGACAGACCTTTTCAGGCTTAAAGCATATAGCCTAATCAGGTGGAATAGTTTGGCTGTGAAGGAGAAGGCTGGGAGTATGGGTTATAATGGGATTTTCTTTCCGTGCATGCATAGTCTTCATCAGGGCTGAATGGTGAAGGTCGAGAGTTTCTGTTGCAGAGAGAACCAGATCGATATCACCAATTATCAGAACGTGTTGAGGTAAATGCTGGCAACAACATCCCAGAGTTTTTCCCATTTCCAACCAGTCTGTGTAACACAATAAGCACTTATTCTTCAGGAGAGGTGTTTTGTCATTTAGCCGGGGTGTAGAGTCCACACTCTGCAACTTTTACTTTACCCGACTTTTCCTTGATGCTGTGTGGAAATTGAATATAAGGACTGAAGTCACCTCCGATGGTTTCTTATCCTGACTTCCCAGAGAAATGAAATAGCCAAACCAGTTCTTCATATGCAAGTCGCAAGGATTCAAAAGCTCTGATGAATTCTCTAACAAGGGTCTTTAATGGTGTTAAATCATAGAAATAGTGCAGTACCTCGTCAGGAAAAGTGGTACTGTAAGCCGTTTCCTTCATGCTGGTGCTTTAAGAATGTCAGAGTTTTAATAAGAAACATATTTCCCATGAGCTGAGTGGATGTGACTGAGGGGCACCGTTTCATGTGTGGCACTCTGCTTCCACTCCCTGCAGGCATAGTGGGCATGCCAACGCTCTCATTCTGCATGTGTGATGCGACTTTCATGGAGACAAAAATAAAAAGAAATGGCTGTAAATACAGTGGCTCTTGTTGAACATGCGGTTCACACCCAAGCAGATCTGGGTCTGACCGTCCGGCGGAAGCTCACAGACGAAGCGACGCTGGGACATAAATGATGTTTTAACTTGATGTGATTGGGCCATGATATGAAAAATGTCAAAGTATGCAAGGCAGGGCAAGTTTATTTGCATAGCACATTTTCAGGTTCAACACTATTCAAAGTGCTTTACATAAAACATTAAAAGTATTACAGATAAAAAAACTAGAATTACAATAAAATCATTTTAAACACACAAAAACAATCATTAAAAAGATTGAAAGCAAGATAAGTTAAAAGTTGCCGTGCAGGTGTCATGCATAGATGCCAGACATGAGAGCCTCGGGGGTCTAAGGAATGCTGCTCCGGTGTGATGGCAACCCTTTTACAAATCCAGTCTCAATCTGTATGCATGTTATCTTGTAACATGAATCCATTTCAGTAAAATCATCAGAATCTTTTTTTTTGGTGGTTAAAATGACTAATAATGGTTAGAATAAGTGTTAACACAACTGTTTGGCCCAATCAAATGTTTTTAGATTGTATCAAGGAAGTGACAGGGAGAGAAAAAAAAAGAAGGGCTGCACGGTGGTGTGGTGGTTAGCACCGCAGCCTCACAGCAAGAGGGTCACTGGTTCGGGCCTCAGGCGGAGTTTGAGCCAGAGGGGGTTGCTGGTTCAAGCCGGGGAGGGGTCGAAGTAGTGGCCTTTCTGTGTGGAGTTTGCATGTTCTCCACGTGTATGCGTGGGCTCTCACCAGGTACTCCGGCTTCCTTCCACTGTCCAAAGACTTGCGTGTTAGGTTAAATGGTGACTCTAAATTCTACCTAGGAGTGAGTGAGTGCATGAATGGTTGTCTGACTCTCTGTGTTGGCCCTGCGATGGACTGGCAACCTGTCCAGGGTGTACCTGCCTCTCGCCTGATAATTGCTGGGATAGGCTCCAGCCCACCCGCGACCGTGCATGGATTAAGTGGTACAGAAAATGGATGGATGGATGGATGGAATAAAGAAAAAATGTAGAATAGCGTTCATATGAAATAAACATGGCCAGCAAGTAATGAACCTTTGTCTAATTTGTTGACATTTGATGTTAATTAAAATGATTTAAATCAAATATGCCTGATACAAATGTACCATTACTAGCTGTGCTTTATTTTTTCAGAGAACTGCATTGTGGGACACCTACTGGTGAAATTTTAAATTTGGGAAAGCGAGTAAGCAATCAATGGAGGGATGGAGCAAATAAATACGAACAGAGATGATTGTTACTGACAATCGGACTTTAGATAACTAAATAGACCCAGATCCCGAAATCTCTGTTAAAAGTTGCTTAGTGTTCAGAGTATCAGAGGTGGAAACTATGGAAACTAGGATGATCTAAGAAAACTATCCATATCTACAAATATAAATATATAACATCACCGTTCCCAATGCTCCTTCCAGGTGTTTGTGTGTGTTAAATGTGCAATTACATAAGGAGGTCAGGTGCAGGTGACACAAAGAAAGGAAGATAACCAACTGGCTTGAACCCCAGAAACGGCAAATAAGGAGAGCTAAGAGAGCTAACTTGGCAAAGCACCTCATGATAAAACCAATCTGTTCAACAAATTTGTGTGTGTGAGTGGCTGTTTGGCACATTTGTAAAATCTGACATAATTACACCACCGGTCCTTCTCTAAAAGAGAAGTCAAGGCTGACTTCTTTGGAGAATAGATTGCTATTTTCACTATTGGAGTTTAAAAAGGGCAATTCAGGGCAGTGATCACTACTTAATTTGGCTTCATCCAAATGCAGTTCACACACAGGCAGACTAATCCTGCAAAACCAATAGATGGCTCTCCACAGAAAAAAACACACACAAAAGAAAACACTTTCTTTTCAGATAACCAAAGACCACTGTGATTGCTGGGCAACTGTATTTTTCAAGCTCTTCTTGAAAATAGTCACAGTGTACTTTGCTCTTTCTGTCACTTCCTTTAAGTGTGATGGATCCTTTTAACTTGCGCACAATAGCCACCAAATATCCTGCCATGTAAACTACAAGTCAGAGGGCCTTTGTAATCCATAAAAAGCTCAGTCTGCCCTGGGCTTCACCTAACCACTGGTGTCATATAAAAGCTGACAGATAGCTCTGTGTTAGCAAAAAGCTGATGTTTGTATTTTATTTTTACTGTAAGAATCAGCTCATTTTCATCAGTCAATCATACTTGTATAGCTATAACACAGATGCAAGACCATCTCTTACGTTTTTAGATTTTTGCATGTTTCATTGGAGGAATACTTTTATGTTTTGCTAAGAACAACAAGTTCAGGGATTAGCTCAGCAAAATAAAGACTTACAAAATACTTATTGAACAGGACATTACATCTTCCTTCAGTAATACAGCTGATTGTATCGTTTCATGATTTCGTGAGTTGCTTATCAGAAAGGCATGAGGATGATTGCATTGCTGTGCCAGCATGCATCTGCATGCACTTTCTGACATGCACATGAAATTTATGTTAAACAGGATACATTGGAGGGGCTAAAGCATCACGGGACACCAAGAATGTGATTCTTAACTTGGGCTGTTGGTAAATTCTTGCATTAATGTTCATGCATGTGGTTGTTGAACTTAACTACATCGTCTTCGGTGCGATGCACTTTTAACTGAACGCTACCAATAATTCTCAATGGGTACGAATAGTATTTTTGCTCGAAATGCCCATCAGATTGTACACAGTACATGCATTTAGGCTATGTTCATTAGGACTTGGGACAATATGCTTTTATTTTACAATTTTTTTTTTTTGGGTGCTGATTCGATTGAAATTTCAATTCTTCTATATTCCCAAATTTTTTTTTTTATTTTTATTTTTTATTTTGCTTTTTTAATACCAGACCGTGTGAATGATGACGGTCTAATGACGATATCAGGAGCCATATTTCCCCATAAAATACACATAACATGATTGTGAGTTTTTAAGATTTATTCAGCAGCAAAATATTTGAATCAGCTGAAAATGAAGCATTTAAATATGGTGGGGGAAAAAAAAATATTTAAATTAAAAAATAGATTTAAAAATTGTGAAACAAAAAATGGCGATACTTCTGTGGATTGATTTTTTTTCTTTTTCTCCCACCCCTAATATTCAGTTCAGTGCTAGACAGACAATCCCAACAGCTAGCCACTTGGTTTTCATACACGGTTAAAATTGATTCCTGCCTTGTAAATTGGCTGACTTCCTTATTGAATGTGACTTTTGCTATGTGCTGGCATCTTGCATGAAATTACATGTGCAAACTATCATATATTGTCCTTTTTATACATGTGATGCAAAATACCTGCTCCAGTTCTGTGTGCAGGGACTGCATCTGTATGCATGCACATGAATACATTCTCACCCGAACATTGACTGTTTTCATTATTAAAATCTGAATGTAATGGCATGACGGTTACTTTATACAAGATTGCTTTCTTGAGTATTGATGGCGTTCTGATTTATGGTTCTTGCATTAGACTGGAGATAACTACTGCTGCTTCTATCTATTTTCTAATTCAGTTAAAGATTACTGAGTGTGTGTGTGTGTGTGTGGCTGTGATAGCAGTTTGTACCAAGTCATGACATCTTCATATTTTGACGGACCAGTTTTAGTCCTGAGTTGACTTGACCTGGTTTGGTTTACCAAAGTGAATAAGAATAGAGTAAAATCTCAATCTCTGCTCATTATCATGGAAAACCCTTTAAATACAGTTCTTGCACAAAAAGGTTGGCAAGCTGCTGGCTGCACAGTGGAATAGAGGGGGATTAAAAGCACGAAATGGAAATGGAGATGTGTAAATCCTTGTTGGAGAAATGGAGAGGGAGAGAGAGAGAGAGAAGATGGAATAAAAGGGATCTTAAGATGCCTTTTACTGGAGTCTCCCTGATCTTTGGTTGTTTACCCTGTTGTTCATACAATTCAGCATGCACAGAAGAGTCTAATGGACGGAGCATGTGTCAGTCAGGGGAGAGAAAAAAGAGAAAATGGCTTCTGTAAATCAAACAGAAGCTAGAGATACTATATGTAGCAACAGTAGCTATACCGGCATGTCCTCTAATATTCCCCTACTCAAATCAGTATGGCGTCCTGTCGGCTTTTTCATCCCATTCATGATGTAAAACTGACAAAATCCACAGAAATAAACAAACGCATATCCACCCTGAAAGCAGGCTGGTTCAGGTTATGGATGGCAGGGGGCTCTCCTGCTGCCTGTTAAAAAAAGAAGAATTAAAATTGTTCAGAGGACGCTGCCGAGGGGTTCCGACTGCGGGATGCCGATTATGTCTTCTCACCCAATGCTGCTCGCTCTCACACTTTTTCTTTTTTTTTTCCCTTTGTGTTTGGGATGGGATGGGTTGTTGAGATGCACTTGTTTGCAAAACTTCAGGCGCTTCAGGGCAAATCACACATTCGGTTGATTTCTGAAGTGAAATAAGTAGTCGCAGCGGTGTGGTTTGTGTTATTTTCATTATGTTGGTTTGTCAGTGAGTGTGTGGTTTCACCTAGATTTATTCCTGCAGACACCAGCTGGAAGTCCATGGGAGGCTCTGTTTACATGAACCACACCATAAATGGAGAGATTTTAAATGGGTTTTTTCCCTCATCCATTTAATAAAACAAAAACCAAACCTAACACATGCTCACAGCAGTGTTTACAGGAAAAATCTCTCCCAGTGAAACTGTAGACGATTGAAACTACAGTAAATCGTACCGCGTGCATGCAACAGCTTCCAGCCATTCAATGAACAGACAAAGCAACTTAATCCAAGGTATCAGCTTTTTTGATCACACCAACTCCAGATTTGACTGAATCTGCTCCAAAGCTGGAGACGTTGGTGTTGGGTTCTCTATAACTGGAACATTATTTAACATGGCGTCATTCTGCATAATGCTTTGTGACGCTTCCATTCCTTTTTATATTTGGCAAATACCGGTACATTGATGTGTAAAGATGTAAAAAATCTGACTAGTGTTGTTCGCAGCTGTGCTATCTTGGTTACGTCTACCATTGCCATGGAAACAAAGTAGATATTTTGACATTAAAACAAGAATATAGCTTTCCTGATGATATTACAAACCAAACCTCCAGGTTTTCCAGTCCAGATGTTAATGTTACAGTCGGAGTTGGTGAAAATGTTCCCCCCTGGAAGGCACTTCCCAGAAAGTTTGCTTACAGTCCATAAAAATAGTTTGCATGTGGAGTAAAAGTACAAATGTAAAAATCTGCTGTATATGTGTGTAGAAGGCCTAAGCCATTTGGAAGGTGTTAACTTCTGACATAAGGATTACTAATTGTTATTTAGTCATTATTTGTTGTCCTGTTGAAGATTAAATTTAAAAAGAAGTAAACATTTTAATGGTTACCAATAGTTACCAGTTTCAGATCTTTACAAAATACTGATAGGATGGTTTCCCTTTAGGGTGCGTGACTATTTTCAGAACTTCTGCAAATTCAGTAAACTCAGACCTTGATGTTGATTGTGATAATGGTCAGTTTTAACATTTTGTAGAGTGAGGGGTGCTCAGAAACGTCCATAAGCAGGCACAGAAGCATCAGCAGTGTTAACTTCCTACCTGATGTGCGTCTAAGGACTGGATGTGTCAAAGTGAATCCATCGGGCATGCAGGATAATTTCAGTAAAACATCTTATAGTATTTTCTAGCCAGCTACTTGTACAGAATTTGATAATCACATGTACAGTTAAAGACTGCACCCTAGCACTATAAAAAGAAGATTGCTCTATACTCTTATTCGTTAAATTAGTTATCACTAAGACATCCAGCTTACAGTAAGGCATGCAGCCAAATACTTATCTAATTCTGCCAGTATTAGTCCGTATCAAACATGTTTTTACTCTGCGATAACCAGCTATGTGTCAAACTTCAGCAAATTGACAGTGTTCCAGTTAAATGATAGTGTTCAGCACTGTAATCTCTGCTGTGGCCTTTGACAGAGACTTTGGATCCAAAATAAAGTATGGTGTCTTACTGCAGCCTGGCTGGTCGCTGATAACTTGCTTTTACTGACTAAACCAATTTTGCAGTCAAGGAGTTTCAAACGGGAAACTTTGCATAAACTTGGCCGTTGTGCGACATTTGGACCACAGTTTTATCAGAACATGGCCCTATCTAGACATTTAATGGATGACTTAAGGTAATCGAAATGAACACTGTTGGCATTTCTCAGCTGCAGCCAGGTTGTGCTTTGCTGGGTCCCAATTCTCACTATGTAAGCACCAGGTCACATTTAGCACCATCCTCTTACAAGAAATAGCTCAACCACTAGCAGTGCATTAGTATGGAGCATATTTGCATGTAAAATCTTGGATTTAGGAATAATTTTAAATTAAAGCCAGACTATTATTAATGCAGTACTCCTCCAAAACAGATCTTTAGTTCAGCATCATATTTGGTTGGTTTGATATCACCTTGCAAAGCTACATGCAGAGGTTTAAGTGGAATAATAAACTACAGTGTTTTCCATGAAACAGGAAGTTGTATCAAAACTTTACCTGCTTGATTAAAGTCCCGATCAGACTCCATATTTGTTTAAAAACTGGGAAAATGGCATAATAGGGATGAGCTTATCAATACTCTTGAGTCGATACTTCGATATCTGCCAGTCAAAATGATCTGATTTGATACTTTTTGAAATATCAGCATACCAAAACATGCACTTTATTTTAACTTCTGAGAGTTCTAGGATATAAGATTACATGTGAAACCCAACCCTGGTGTATTCCCTCCACGTTGTCCATGTCACATTATGGTAGCCAATCAGATGATGTGATGCAGGTGGTACGGTTAGTGGTGACGATATTTTACTGGTTTAATGCAGGTTCTTGAGCACTATGCTTTATTATATTACCATTGTGAATTATATTTAATTATATTAAGTATAAGAGATAATATTAGATTAATTTATGGTCTGATTTGATCATTTTTCCAACTTATTTTCATTGGATTTTCTCGTTGATAAGTTTTATTATTTCATTAGTATTTCTTTCAAGTATTTATGTTAATATTTTTTTCATATTTCAAATCACCCTTGCAGTAAAGATATAAATGCAGACTGTACGATCGTGTGATTTTTCCTTTTAAGGGGAAAAAAAATTATCAGTATTGATCTTGATGAAAAAGTACCATGAACTTAAGGTATCATATCGATAGGAAAAATGTAGCCCATCCATATGCTATAGAATCACCTGCTGTGGTTGCCACAAAAATTCTAGGCACTGTTTTGTGATGTTAACAGGCTAAACAGACACACTTCAGCTTATGAGCAAGGTTTCCAGTCTTCCAGCACTAATTAGCTGATAACTATAGTTTGATCTCAGCCACACTCCAGCAAAGGTTCAGGACTATAGTTTGTACATTTGCAAAACAAACACATTAAAAGACTTATGATTCAATTGATTCCATAATTAAATTTTCGAGAGCTACTTCACAAATAAATGAGCAGCATAGGTTGTAAGGTTGCATTTCTGGCCATTCTATACACACAGACACTCTTGACACACTGAAATGTGCCAGCGCATATCATGGTTTGGTGGCTCTTATACCTTCATTGATAATTTCAGCTTCTTGGGATGGATGAGGGACCGTAGACACTTTTTTTTAAGGCAAACGGATTCTCACTTAAAGCAGGAGTGAGGCTGTTTGCGTCAAACTTGTTTTATCATCTGAACAGACACACTGTTCCCTGGGTCACATTAAGACAGTTGTGAAGTCAGCTTATTATCACTTAAAGAACATATCAAGGATTAAAGGACTGATGTCTCC
>JBBBVU010000016.1:20839011-20854229 GCA_037177055.1 Atherinosoma microstoma
TAATGTTTCTAATGTTTGTATGTAAAGCACCTTGAATTGTCTTGTACATGAAATGTGCTATACAAATAAACTTGCCTGCCTTCTAAATGAGTTATTCAGATGGCACGCCACTGTAAGTTGTCCTTCGTTGGAGTATTTCACATAATGAGCTGATTTGCCATGAATGAGCAGACTGACCAGACGAGACATACAACACCTGACAGACTGCTAAATAGCATCCGCTCTCCTTTTGGCAAATTCTCTGATTACTTTGTCCTTTTTTCGGAGAGAGATGAAAGGTCAGTGTTATAGATTGCACAAACACACTCATTTATCTATCCATCTTTCTCTTTTGAAAAGCATTGCCCATCCATGACATACATGTTGAGGTTTGGTAATGATTTTCACATTTTTTTAATTATTTAACTGTAAGAAACTGAATTTATTCGACATGCAACTGCCTTGTTTTAGCTAGCATCTGGTAGTAACACGGTGCTGCCACAAGGTGACGTTAATTTGTCAAGCTGTTTGCCAACCACCAGGATAAAAGCCATAGAAGAACACTATATCATTGCTCAGCTCTGGCTCAAAGGATATGATGCAATTCAAGAAAAAAAAAAAGTGAGGTCCATTGCTACCCTTGCCAGGTAATGCTAGCATATCATAAGTCTACCATGCTTATGCACAGTCCAGTGCAGTGGTGATCAAAAAAATTTATTTAGATACCTGACATTGTCTTCTGAGAGCAAAGCATCTAATGGTGCATTCACACTGCCGCTGTTTGGTCCACTTTGAACAGACTATTGACCGCTTCCTTGGATTGTACGATTCCTTTGGGGCAGTTTGAACATCAACTGCATTCTGATGCAGACCAAAGAAGCGGACTCTGGTCCACTTGAAAGCCAGGGGTCTCGGTTCACTTGCAAACTGTCTATCCAGTGCACCAAAATGGAAGTGACGAATGCCAACCGCGATAAAGCATCAAGAAGGAAGTGACATGGATTATTGTTTGGGTAAAGGGAAAAACGAAGCCAACAGCGTGTTCAAAGAAGCTATGGTTAAAACAACAATGAAAAAAATTGGAAAGTGTCTCATGGACAGACATGGAGTAATGATCATAAGCATCATGTGGCTCCATTGTTTACTTTCTACTTGGAGGGAAGGAGCCGGCGGAAGTTGAAAGATTTCCTCCTTCGGTCCTGGCCAATCAAGGAGCCCGGTTTTCTTCTTCTTCCTGCTTTTTCATAATTGATCAGTGGTTGTTTTGGGGAGTATCATCCCCTAGCGAGCAGTTGTTTTAGCTGGCTTTTTGACTTTGTCCAGGTGGTTTGGTCTGCTCAACTTAAGTGCAGTTTGAAACCAAACCAAAGGAAGATGTGAATTTTTTTGTGAATCCCCGCCAAATCAAATAGTCTCCCCCGGACTATCCTGGTGTGAATGCCCCCCTAACAGAAGGTCCACCTACAAACCAGCAGTCAAAGGCTTGCTCTGTCACCGGAAGAAGATTGAGGATGGACGTGAAGAGCAAATAAAATTTCCTCATCTCAAAGATGCTAAAGATATACACCCCATCAATTTTGTTGAGGTGTTTGATGGAATTTGTTGAGCCTGAGTTTACACTCATCAAGAAAAATAATTGGCACAGAACTGAAAAAAAAATGTTTAAAGAAATAATTCAGTGTTCTTTAAGAGTTTATGCTTGAAATACTCATCCTTAATGTATATAAAGAGATTCAAACCGTCTTCCTATGAGGTGAAGGTGCTCATCAAAGATGCCAATAAGGACACAAGTATATAGAACACAATGTCATGTATCATTTATTCACTTCTTTCACGCTACACAGTCATTTATTTTTTCGATGATAGATCTACCAATCTCTGAAGTACAGAATGGAAATGACTCGAAGGTCAGAAGCAAAAGTTCTTCATGGAGGTGCTATTTGTTTTGTAATTCCCAGAGAACCTCGAAGGTTATTGATCTGCACTGCATGACATTGAAAAGTAATAACTGGGTTATAGATGATGAGATTTCCCTGCCCAAGGGATGACTTTATTACTACAATATAACATCCTCTGTCCACCCTTAAAGAAATACAAGACAATTGATAGAAGACAGCAGTCGTATTTATGGTGAAAGGATGGCCAGAAGAGTTTATTAATCACAGCTGTAGATGTCAAGTGATGTAGGGTTTGGTTAAAAGAGCTAAAAAGGAAATGTTGTAATCCGAAGCCAACATCCAACGTGCTCTTTCTCATAACACTGAAGCCCATCTGTGTTTCATGCTGATTTGTTTGTCTCTCACACGGGACTCAACCTATTTATTCTTAAGATAAAGGGTTTTTCATTTTTTCTTTATGAGGCTGGCTTCAGATGGGGGAGAAAGGGGGAAAAAAAAAACCATCCAGCTCACTGAATGTTTACAGGACCACTGAAGAGATACAGGAAGGAGAAATGGATTGAAAAGCTGACATAGAAGAGGTAAAGATTTCAAAGATTTCAGGAGGGAAGTAGAAAGAAGAAAAGCCAAGTGAGCAATGGAAGGGTGGAAAAGAAAAATAGGTTGGAGCGAGGTGAGGGAAAGCAGGAGAGTTATGATTACTATGCTCCACGCTGTTTCGCATGGCTCTTCTTCCCAATAGCCTTAAGCGACCAGGCTCAGATTTGGGCTGCCAACCAAAAGGTGGATATCGGCATTCCTTTGAGCTTTCCTACCTACCTTTTTCCTCCTCTTACCATACTTCACACATGCTGCTTCTATCAACTCAGTCTGTGTGTTTTAGTCTTTGAAGTGAGAGCTACGTGATGCTTTCATGCTCCTTTTAAATTCCCCTTTGCATGCTATGGCTTGGTATTAATTGTAAGTTTGTACAAGGTCCCAAAAAGCCTGAATTGATGAGCATATGGTCATCCGAAACCTGTCCAAACTGGGCATGCACAGTTTGAAAATGCAGAATAGATTTTAGAGAGGTTATTTAGAGTTCAGCTCAGTTAAATCAGCTTAATATTATAACATTATAATTTACAAATCTACCGCAGTGCGTGAAGGGAACACAGCAGCCTTTATTTCTATCATTGATATTATTAAAATGAACATAACAATTTTTTTCCGCTAATGAAAGTATGAACATTTCATTAAGCATTTTTTGTGCTTCTGCTGGGCTTGTGTTCTTGGTACATTAGACTATAACTTACATTCATGCAACTGAAAAAGTATAAGCCAACAAAATTTTCTTTAAAATCCCATTTAGTGGTATGTAGAGGAAAGTTGTCTGACTTGAAGCCGAAAATATCTTTTCAGATACAGTCAATCACAAATTATTATTTCTCATGATGGTTAAATTCCAACATGTTTGGATTTAAAACTGAGCATCATTAATGTGTTTAATGTCGTGGTAAAACATTTTCTCGGTGGGATTTCATTGTTGCTTTTTGTTTACATTTAGAGGACGTGAATAAGAATAAGTAGATGGAAGTGTTGAAATTAAAGAGAGAGCTCTAGGGCAGAAAAGTTGATCCACTCAGTTGAGGCAGCTTCCCCCCCACGTTTTGATGAAAACGTGATGTGCATTAAGAAGAGCACAAATGACTTTGCACATAGCATCTTACCTGCACAGAATATAAAACAATCCTACTTACCAGCTGTTTCCAGTCTGAGCAGGATGCAGTTAAGCTCATGTGACAGACTGGTGTCTCCCCAGATATGATATAATATTCCAGATGTTCTCAAAGGTGAAAATGACTCTTTATTAAACAAAAAAAACAATGATTAAAAACCCTCAATTTTTGACTTGTAGCTGTCCACCACAGCTGTTTTTATTTTATTATTTGTCTCGTGGAAGATTGTTTCTGGTTTCAAGTTCAGTGTTTTCCCCTAGGTTTTTTGCGTTGGGGTGGCGGCGGTGGCAGTGAGGTGGCTGATTTTCGACGGCGGAGGCTGATTGCTGACGATGGTGGCCGGTTGTTTATGACGGTGGCCGGTTGTTTATGACGGTGGCCGGTTGTTTATGACGGTGG
Organism: Atherinosoma microstoma; assembly: GCA_037177055.1. NCBI lineage: Eukaryota > Metazoa > Chordata > Actinopteri > Atheriniformes > Atherinidae > Atherinosoma > Atherinosoma microstoma. The sequence goes on from JBBBVU010000016.1 coordinate 20,843,006, forward strand.
CCGGTTGTTGACGACGTTGGCCGGTTGTTGACTACGTTGGCCGGTTGTTGACGACGTTGGCCGGTTGTTGACGACGGTGGCCGGTTGTTGACGGCGGTGGCCGGTTGTTGACGCCGGTGGCCGGTTGTTGACGACGGTGGCCGGTTGTTGTTGACGACGGTGGCCGGTTGTTGTTGACGACGGTGGCCGGTTGTTGTTGACGACGGTGGCCGGTTGTTGATGGCAGTGGCTGATTGTCGGCGGCAGATTGTTGACGATGGTGGCTGGTTGTTGACGGCGGTGGTCGGTTGTTGACGGCGGTGGTCGGTTGTGGACGACGGTGGTCGGTTGTGGACGACGGTGGTCGGTTGTTGACGACGGTGGCCGCTTGTTGGCGGCGGTGGCTGATTGTTGGCGGAAGATTGTTGATGATGGTGGCCGGTTGTTGACGACGGTGGCCGGTTGTTGACGGCGCTGGTCGGTTGTTGACGATGGTGGCTGATTGTTGGTGTTGGTGGGTGATTATTGACGGTGGCGGGTGATTTTTGGCCCTCAGGAGAATTGTCATAATTCAAGCTAGGCTTGCAACTGACATCTGGTCCACTTCTGGGCCACATCACATTTTCCAGTGCTATAACTGAGACATGTGTGACAAAAGTAGCCCAGATTCTGCCCAAACATGTCTTATACCTGGGTTTGCTCTCTTTTGAAAATGATAGTGGAGACCTTAAGCAGGACACCACCTAGTAAATATGCTATCTGTAACATCAGCTTGCACAAAAAAAAAGTCATTATAATGACCTTTTTAAAGGAAGTGCAAGAACAATATGACCACCATTAACATTTTGTCCTCCTTTAGCACTTATATAAAGAGCTCTGGCTCTGAAGAATTGCCCACATTTATCATCCACATGTGCATGATTGGATAAACACTCATATAATGAAGGCTTGTAGCAGGTAGTAGCTTTGCTTTTCTTACACACTACTTTCTCTCTCTGCTCATATTGTGAGCTCGCATCCCTTGAGAATTCCAATTTTCCACTGAAAAACTTTGTTCTTCACCGCTAATTATAGTCAGCCAATGTTTTCTCTCACCCTGTAATTACAATTCAGAAAACAATTACATATCATTCAGACAGCATGATTACCTCCTGTCACTCCAGCCTTCCATGCCATAATTTAATATTTTGCTCAATGATCACTCAGAGGATTAATAAAGGCAAAAGAGGCTCCCACTTAAAGCACATTTCCTAGTCATCAGCCACTCTGCTTATTCGTTTGATAAATGCCGGGTAAAGGAAGGCACTCTGATTTGACAGTGTGCTATTATAGCCATTCACAGACCACGGGGTGATGAAGGATTTCTGCTTCACCCCATATCTGCCTCCCATTTTGAATTTCAACGCTGAACCTGAATGACCTGTAAAGATAACGAGTGAGCAAATATATTATTCCGTTGAAATATTGTTTAGAATATACATTTTAAGGACTTGGTTTTAAAGTGGGAATGTTGGGAAATCAACAGATTGTTTGTCTTTCACTGTTAAGCAACATTTTTGGAGTTACTTTATGGATAAATCATTTAGAAAGCAAGCATGCTGGCCCTTAATCTGCTTCAGGGCTTGAAAATTCAAACCGCCTCGGGACAAATTACCTGTAAAATAAAATTCTGAGAAAAAGCTACTGGACTCCTTCGTAATGCAATGAAGACAATGGTGGAATAATTGGAAACAGGAACAAAGACGGTGTGCGCACACATGGGTGTTTGGAGATTAATATCATCCAAAGAGCAGGTGGAAAATTTACATTTTATACACAAAATAAGCTTCTGATGTAAGAAGACAGAAACACTGTTTTACATGCTGTGACATTTGTGGGTTGCACCACCATCATTTTTCAATTTTGACAGTACTTTGGCGTAGCTGCTAGTATGTTTTGGGGATACAGCATGCGTTGAAATGTCATGCCACGCATAAAATTTGATTATATTGGGCCAATGGGAGAAGAGTGAGTTTCAGAAAATGCAGAACAGGAGTCTTTTTGTAACGCATATGTATATATTTTATCATAACCATGATAAACCCGTCCTTGTGTCTGAGGATTTGTGTCTTTTATGTTTGGTTGTTTCATATACAGTTGATTTGTTTTTGTTGCCTGGTGCATAAAATTGTATGAATGAGACATAAAGTTCATGGAAGCATTCACATTTTCCTTACAAATGGACCATAGATGGGTTAAGCCCTGTTTCCACTAAATGCTCTGGCTTAGGACTCTTTGGTGCTACGTTTCCACAGCCAACTGTACCCTTACCCGGTAGGAGGGGTAAAGGTAGATGCTTCAACTACATCGTAATGGAGCTGTTTTCACTTTGTTTTTATCGCAGAGTCATACAGGAAGTGTTTATTCTTTCGACCAATCAACAGAAGGCAGTCTGTCGAGCTCCACACAAGGATTACGGTTAGATCGGTAAAATAAGGACCCCTACTAAGGTTCCTGAAAAAGAAGGATGGCTCAGATTGGGTATTTTGGCACCCCTCTCACCTGTCCTGTTCCGAACAACCTAGTCAGAAAGATAATCTGGGTCAGAATGACTAAACTGGATATGTTAGTACGTGGTCACCAATTGTGAACCGTTTAGTTATTTAGCTGATGCATCAAACTTGCAGTGATCTTTAAAAATCCTCGCAACAAGCTCATTTTAATATTGACCGAAGTAGTCCACTGGGAAAAAAAGCCTATATTAGCTTAGTTTCTTCAACATCCTTAAGGCAAGGCAAGTTTATTTGTATGGTGCATTTCATGCATAAAAGTAATTTAATGTGCTTTACTTAAGAACGTGAGGAGAAATTAAGGAACCAGTAATTCACTAACTACACAGGCCCAACACAAAGCATATAAGCATGAGTCTGATTGTCTTCTCAGTTAAAATAATTACAATGTGCTCTTTGTCTCAGGTCAAGAAGACTTTTTCCAGAACGCTTTGATCAGTTAACATCTCCTTGAGTGTCATTAGACTTCATTCTTCAGTTCAACTATGTTTAGCGCACATTACCCACAATTATGTAGGCAAATATTTCAATGTAAAAGGATTTTCTTTTAAAAAACGAATGTTCAGCAACAGCTTTTATGCAAGAAAATTCATGCCGGTGAATTCTCCACATTTGATAGGTAGATGTATCTTCTTTTCAATGTCACCTTAAAAAAAAAAAAAAGAACTAAACTGAAGGTGCAATCTTCTCATAAGGCACAAAAAAGAAAAGGCAAGAAATAAAAACGGTAATGGATAAATATAGAGAAAAAAAAAATTAACATTGAAAACATACATAAAAGCTGGTCTCATGGCATATTACACATGGACAGAATAGTACAGAACAGCCTCTGTTTTGAGTTCAGTCCCATTATTGCTAATGGATAAAAGCTTTGTTGACATTATTCCTCTGCAGTCGAGGGCCAGCCATGTAGAAATGGTGACAATAAAATCCCTTGTCAATTCAAACAAAACAGACAAGTTCACAGTTTAAAGGAACAATGAAAAAGACTTTTGGCAGTGAGTGTTTCTCAGTCTTAATTTCTTCTTGCAAGTCGGCAATAACTTGACATGAGAACGGTTCTGTTCAAATTTAGATTAATGGATAATCTTTTCCCTTCACACACTCCCCTTATTGCAACTTTTAGAGCAACATCAAGTGAAAAATGTAAGATATGGTCAGCCTAATTAAGCTTTTTACTTAGCTAGGCAATTATTTTTTTATAAGTTGGGTTGTATGAACGCAGTTCTTAAAAATTGGACTAATGTGGATTTTTTCTTTTGGTAATTAATGCTGAAAATGGGACACTAAGCCAAATTTAAATGTACTTCTGTTTTGATCTGCTGCAAAATAAGAATAACCTCAATAAGAGAGGCCTATTTAAATATGAAATAATTGAATGAAAAAATATATAAGATATGAATTGAGTAATTATAGAAAATAAGATAAACTTGATCTTCTACTGGTGGCAGGGGTTGATGTTGGGGGGGGTTGGGTGTCAGGGAAACACTGATGTTCATTCAGTTTATGAGCAGGTCTCTGGTTGAAGATAAAAAGTTTGTTGAAAGTGAAAAATCTCAATGAAGTTAAATTTAGTGGAGTTTAATTAAATACTACTGGTGTCTTTTTATGAACTATAATGTTTAATTTAACATCTACACAGTGTTTTAGAGGAGATTTCAAAACATCGAGATATATATTGTGTATCGGGATAAAGCTAAAAAAATACCGGAATATTAGATTTAGGCCATATTGCCCATCCCTAGCCCCAAGACGCCACACTGTTAACTAAAACCGCCTTCAAATGTAAGCTGCAGCAACCAATGCAATATACCTCAGTGAATGTAATTCATCCAAAGTTTCCAGAGCCTTTATTCTCACTCCTCCACCTGTCCTTTTTCATTCGTTAAGGCTCCTCAATCACCTGTAACCTTCATGTCCGTGTAGAGGATTGCTGGGCTTTAGAGGATAGAGCAAGAGGAGGCTAATTTTCCATCTCTGGCTACTTTCTCTGAAGCTGTGGCCAAAGCCCTTTGCTGTACACCATTTGGAGGAGTCTTTCACACTATGCGGTGCAAGCTCTTACTGAAAAGCCTATTATTAATGGAAAGGTCAAAGCAGGGTGGGTGGTTAGATCGTAGCAAGGAGATACTGTCAGTTCTCTCCTTTTCACTGTCGAAGGCCTGAGGAAAGTGAAGAACAAAGCAACGGGATTGCTACGGTTTTATTACAGGGTGTTGCTTTAAATCTTGTATAAGGATGGATTTCCTCAAAGGTTCTAAACATAATCTTTAGCATGATTCCCTAAAGTCCCTCTTTCATTGCCATTTATTCTGAAGGACATGTTTTCATCTGCTTTTTAATTGAAAGTTGATGAAGCTTACATCAGGAACAGTTTATTTGGCTCAACAACAGACATTTTCTAAAAAATTTTTTACTGTGTGGTTTAAGGAAAATTCTAAGAATAAACAGACAGATCCACATGCTGTGAATGTAGATGTAAAAATAAGGGGAGGGGGGGAGAAAAAAGAAGACAAAGGAACAATAGGTGGATGGATTTCTGTGGAAACAGGATGAGATAATGGCTGTTTTGGGAAACATAGCAACCATGGAAGCTTGTAGATATGATTAGTCAAAACAGTGTGCTGTCTAATTTACACAACTGAATGTTATGCCATCTGTACTTTTAATAGGTTGTGAGGAAAATGGTAGAAAACTCATCAAACCCTGTCCCCCTTTTTGTCTTATTATCCTGAAAGTATTAGTGGTTAGAATAATGGGACTTTTGCAGTTATAAATATGGAAACTTTTCTATCTCATATCAACACTAAATGGGACCCAAGCACTTTTATGAATGTCATTTAAACTTTCACAAGTTATTGCACCCTTTTCTAAACATCCAACTGTCGGTAGACATTAATCTTTGTTTGCCAGGCGTCTTTCCTTACTGCCACGCTCCTTTCAGGCATCCTCATTTCATCTAACACTATCTATTTCAGCTGTCTTGACAAGGTTAATGGTCTTATAAATGTCTGAGAACTCCCGTGGGCAACATTTCCTTACTGGGCGAGTTTTCAGTTTTGTTTGGCATTGACTGGAGCAAGAAAGTCCAATACTTCCATGTCAGTTAAGATGCTGAAGGACTGACATAAGGGGTGGCAGTATTCAGCTCGAGTTTGTCACGAGTGGCGTCTGCATCCTTATGAGCTTATAACAGCAGCTGTTTTGCATGCTCAGTAAACATTGATATCCGGCCGGAGATTTCTTGATATTTAAATGGGATTTATTTTTCTAATTACAAGGCAAATTCTGAAAATATATTAAAATGTAAAGCCAGTTTAATAAAGTGAAGAAGATATCAAACAATATCCTGGTTGATTATAGACTGGTTTCTTCTTGTAGTTATTTTATTTCAATTTTGGTCATTAAGACTCTAAGCTAGGCTTTAAGCTAACAGGTGATTGCATGAGCATCTAGTTTGGGTTTTCCATTAAATTCCACCAAAAACATTACGTGGATTATATAAGATGCTATATAGTCTGTCTAGGTTGACCAAAATATTGTAAAACAATTCTCTTTATTTAAAGAAATGTATCATACTGGACACACAGTGGAAGTCCTTATTTCTGAAGCTGGTTTGAATGAATTATACTTTATTGATCCCCAAGGGGAAATTGGTTTGACTGTTCTTATATCTTTAGTTTGTGGAAATCTGTAAGAATATGTTTCTTAATCTTTTTGTAAAGTCAGTTGGGCACCAGTTCTCCATTTTCGGGTGTTTTTTGGAGCCAGTAAAACAATCCACGCTCAATGAGCCAGTTTTCCTTTCACCATTCAGTGTGTGTTAACGAGGCAAGCCAAATCTCTAGAATAAATCCACAAAGATAACATGCAAACTCAGGCCAATAGGCAGGTTCAAACCCTTCTTACTGTAAGATGAGGTGACAGTACTTTATCTCCACTTGATTCTACCACTCAAGTTGACCTAGCTTAATTAACTTTTGGTGCCAACAGAGGCAACTTTTCCATCTATACTGGTGAGGCAGTGCTACATAACAAAATGTGAAGGGAATGAAAATTTTTACATTTATTATTTTCTGTGTTGCATCTGCAAACTACCAAAATAAACTACAAAAAATACAAAAAAATAGGTCCGTATCCTTATGAGGAATGTCATGGCTGTGCTGATGGTTGGACTAGTGAGGAGAGGGACAGAGGCATATAAAGAATATCAAGCACATCAAGGGCACATTAAGACCATTTGGATTGGGTAGGAAATTAAACTTTGAGAAATTTTGCACCTTTCTTCAGTTAGTTTGCTGTCACGTTGTTGCTCAAGCAGATCAAACTACTTAACCCTAGAACACTAAAGGTGGGTATATTTCACCCATGCTACATTGGCTTTGAATGGGTAGAGTACACAACGTTAGTGTTCTAGGGTTAAACAACATCACACAGTTCCAACAACTGCTCGCTGGTGATACTCCCTAAAACGACCACTAACCAAGAAGAACAGAACAAGAGGAAGAATAGAACTCGAGTCATTGATTGGCCAGGGCTGGAATCAACTTTTTCACCCCAAGTTAACATTAAAGGAACATTAAATTTATGCAGTCTTGATATGGTTTTCACAGTGTGAGCAGCAGGAGAGGCAGCGAGGTTATCCGATATGTTGCCCTACGCCACATCCTATGTCACTTCCTGTCTTTGTGAGAAGAAAGTGAGGTAAAGACTGTGAATCTCAATTAAAAAGTGGCATATGTTTGTGTTTGTGTGTATGTGAACTGGTGATTGAGAAACATCAGGAATTCACATACACACATACACCATTTGATTATTTGTCCAAAAATCTGTTTGTTTTTTTACTTTTTATCGTCATGACAACCCTAAAAATAGCATTCTTAGATTAATTACAATTAAAGCTTAGCAGGATGTAAGACCCAGCTGTCTGTTGTAATTTTGATTGCATTTTAGGAAAAATAAAAATACATTTGTTGGTCAAAGCAAACTCCCAAAACTGTCTTTTAGTGCTGTACTAACATGGGTATAAGATAATTTACTGACTAATGTTACACCTTAAATAAATCGGTTTATGACTGGCACTCAAACTGCAATATTTTTATTTTAGGAGCAGGATGAGGTCCTGAATGTCATGGAAACACACACATACACACAGACAAGCTTGCAGTTATCATTACAAGGATGCTGCAATGACATCCATTCACCTTCAAACCCAAGCTAACTCGGGCTTTAAGCATAAACAATTAGATCATGACCCAAACTTTAACCGTAACCTTTATTTAAAGCTAAGCCTCAACCCTAACTAGGATGCAGCGATCTACTCTTTTACATCAGATATTTGCTTTAGGACACCCAGCAGTAGTTTTGTGTGTACAGTCTTAAATGCAGCATCATCTTAAGAAACAAAATTATTTAACGGCCTCATTATTGGATTTCTTTAATTGAAATCTTGCATTTTGTGTCTGTCTTTTTATATTAGCTGCTGGGATAGGGTTTATTAACTTTTAAAAGTAAGTGCTTAAAGTTTTTATTGTCATTGCCCTAAGGAACTGGAAAAATGCAATGACCCAAATGTATTTGGCTTTTTTCTTGGGTGAAAGTTTTGTAGCTGTGGAAGAGTAACGGGTAGATAAATGGTTAAGTTCGTGGGTAAATGACTTATTTTTCCACTTAAGAATTCTCTTCCTAAAATCAGCAAAAGATAAGCCAAGCCTTGTCTCCATTAATTTGTTTGTTTGGCTGATTTAGGAACTGAGAGCTAAACATGAGGGTGATACAGATGCTTCCAAAGACTGGAGAGATGGTAGTACAATGGCATCAACAGCTGCGTTTCTGTCAAGAGGAATCTGTCATAAACTGAAAGTTATCTTTTTCTTTTTTTAAACAAACTCTTTCTGATGCACCAGGGGCATAACGGCTTTCAAATGGCTGTTTTTTGATCTTGATCGGTTTAAACATGTTGTATATTGAAGCAATAAACGCTATAAGAGTTATTTTAGTGCAGCCATGCCTAGGATACAAAACTGCCAGAGCACGCTTGAGTCTAATTATAGTACAAATTACTATCTGCTGTCGCACCTTAATTGAGCTGTTACCTAAATTTGCATCAATAATGAACTTAAATAAATGAACTGTTCTGACTAATGCATAAAAATGCCTGAAGAAATATCCGCTCTGTATAACAGCTATTGCTCGAGGAAAAAAGGGGGGAAAAAAAGAAAGAGAAATTCAAATATGCGGCTGAATAAATTCCCAGCTGCCAATGCCATGTTTGCAATTCTAATTTCAAAGGATATCACAGTGGACCCACTGGTAGATACACAATTTTAAGCTGCCAACATGAACATGTTAACAATTTCACAGCTAGCTGGGGTGCACAGAACTGATGCTCCCAAGGCAGCAGAAATGAGAAGGGCTACTGTGATGATGTGTTTTCTATTGCCTCACAAGCTAGGGATGTGCACAGCACAGTGTTGATAATACAGGCAAATAACACTGCCTGGCACCAAAGCAACACTGGTGGAGGTATTTTCTTACTGGATGTTCAGTCTGCTGCGCCCAGCAGCCAAGAGCTACATCCATTCATCAAGTAGGAGGATTTAGCTGCCCCACACTCTCTCTCCCCGGTTTGGATCGAAAAGCGTTGAAAATAGGCTTTAGGAGCTGATGAACCAAAACCAAACTCCCACTTAGATACCATTACATTTTAAGTTTGTTTAAATTTTACATGGAGGACCCCTAACAACAAGGACATCTCTCTTAGACTGGACATACAGCCCTTTGAGACTCGTGATTTTTGAATGAGATAATCTCTGGGGATTAGATATATCTCAACAGCTCTTCTACTAAGAGGCCTTGTTGACCTTTTTTTAATGGTTTCTTCTTGCTCAGCAGAACCAGTGCCCTTCAACAGTAGCAGAGTCCCAGTTTCACAGCGTTGTTACGACATGTGTGTCATCCTTATAGAGCACAACCCAGCGAAGCTCACCTTTGGGAGATGAATCCTACAGAAGCTGCTGACATGTGATTAGGGTCATTACAGCTAGTGCAACATTAGTAGGGCTTCAGTTTCTTTTCTATTTGGGAGGCAAACTTCATTTGACATCTCTTATTTTAGATCATGTAAAAAAAAAAAAAGAAAAAGAAAAGTTCACCTTTCAGTTTTAAGGACATAAAAAAACATCGACTTCATACAAAGTCTCTTAAAAATGTACATTAATTCATGTTCATTCTCTCTACCTGATTTTAAGATTTTCTTTTGCCTTGATACACGAGTCAAAATAGAAATTCTGACCGTAGATAATGGCAGCGCATTAGTGTCTCTAGCTCATCAGTTGCCCTTCTTGTCCATTTGTTTTACTCACTTTCTAATTAAATTCACTATTCAGTAAAGTGTTGAAAATATTGCGTAGGTTGCATTCACTGACGTGTGTATTTATGTGGACTAGTGTGTCTGTTCACGAAATGATTTTAACAGAATATCATTGTATTGCTTATCAGTTCGACAAGATCATTCATTCAGAATAAAAAGAGGTGTTTTAGCAGGCAACTTGATGTGGTTGGTTTTACCACATTCACTGGCATAACAGCAGAATTTCCTCATAGGCTAGCACCCTGCCTTATTGTTATAGCAAATGTCCGTGACTGTGCATAGCCTATTTTATTAGTAAAATGGCTTTTAAAATCAATTGTGAAAAAAACAGGAAGCGACTGTAGAGTTTGGGTCAGTCAGGGTGCAGAGTAATGGATCAGTTGAAGTGTAGTTTTTTTCTTGGAAAGTTCAGGAAAAGTGAATTACTATAATTAAGTCCACTTGAGACAAATGTTTGAGTCTTTCAACATCTGTTTGACTGATGAGTGACCTTTTTTATACTTGAAGAAAAGTTCTAATCTTAGTTTAAAATAACATCCATAGATTATTCTGCTTCATTATCAAGTAACATTTCTGTTTTGGTTTAATAAAATGTCATTTTTGCCCTTTTTTAACTTAAGAGGTTATTTCTGATCCACTTTTTAATGCTAGTAGACGAGTAGTGATGGAGTTTATAGCAGCAGTATCAGTTGTGTGTCATCAGCAAACATAATGTCCTCTAGTTTTATCACCAAGTGATGGTTTGTATGAGGAGAATCATAGTTTCCATAGTTGATTTCATGTTTTTCAGCAACATAATGTCATCATCGATCTATTTATACAAGTGCATGGTTTATATGAACTCTTATATATATTTTATACATGATTGTCTTATTTGTTGTCACAGTTTTTGGATTGATTTGATTTTTGTTTTTATTTATTTTCTCCACTCCAGTGTTTTTCTTACGGGGGTCCTGTGCATCTGGAGATATGGTTGCTCTGACTGCATGGTTGTTGCCATGGTGATTGGACTTGTCGGGGTAGTCGGGCCCATGCACTTCAGCCTTATGGTTGTGGTATTGGCCCTTTCTGACCTGATCTTGGTGGTTCTCATGGTGACGCCCTCTGTGGTTGTAGGTGGGTGGCTCTTGGTGTGGATGGACCCCTAGGATATGGTTTCCTCACCTGGTGCCAAGACATATGTTTGTTTGTACGGTTATTCTTTTAGTTAGAAACAGTTTATTTTAGAGCAGAGTTGATGGGTGGGTCCATTCTGTGTGTGTGTGTGTGTGTGTGTGTGTGTGTGTGTGTGTGTGTGTGTGTGTGTGTGTGTGTGTGTGTGTGT
>JBBBVU010000016.1:20864454-20880917 GCA_037177055.1 Atherinosoma microstoma
AGTGAATACTAGCACATTCACCATCCAGTTTATCAGGTCTAGTACCAGGTTTGACCCCCTTTTTGCCTTCAGAACTGTCTCAGTTCTTGGTGTCATAGATCCAACAAGGTGTTGGAAACATTCCTCACAGATTTTCCTCCATATTGACATGATGTCATCACACAGTTGCTGTTCATCATCCATGATGAGAATCATCCCAAGCATGCTCTATCAGATTGAGATCTGGTGACTGTGTAGGCCATTGGAGTACAGTGAACTCATTGTCATGTTCAAGAAAACAGTCTGAGGTAATTTAAGCTTTGTGACATGGTGCATTATCCTCCTGCAAGAAGCCATCAGAAGATGCTCCACTGTGGTCATGAAGAGAAGGACAAGGTCAGCAACAATACTCAGGTAGACTGTGGTGTTAAAATGACGCTCAGTTGGTACCAAGGAGTCCAAAGTGAGCCATGAAAATATCCACCACACCATTACATCACCGGCAGTCTGAAGCGTTGATCCAAGGCAGGATGGATCCATGCTTTTATGTTTCCACTTAATTCTTAATTCAGACCCTATCATCTGAATGTGGAGCTGAAATGGAGACTCATCAGACCAGGCAACTGCTGCTCACTAGATATATGGTATTTTTCAAACAATTCTCTGTAAACCCTAGAGATGGTTGTGAATGAAAATCCCAGTAGATCAGCAGTTTCTGAAATACTCAGACCAACAACCATGTCACATTCAAAGTCTCCTTCCTCATTCTGATGCTCAGTTTGAACATAAGCAAGTCGTCTTCACCATGTCTCCATGACTAATGTTGAGTTGCTGCCACGTGATTGGTTGATCAGCTGTTTGGTAACAAGGAATTGAACAGACGGACCTAATAAAGTGGCCAGTGAGTGTATGCTTTCTGTGTAATACTAGATACGTTATATACTTTCCCCTTACATTTAATGGGAAAGTGTGTTCACACTTTTGACTGGTAGTGTAGATGAAATTAAGTATAGAAAAATATGTTATAGTAGTTCATAAGATACATCATTTTAAAGTCCGGTTATTCAGATTGAGTCTTATAATCCTAACTTTTTTTATTGTCTCAGAAATGAAGAGAAACTAACCTGACCTAAGACATTTACAGTCATTTAGTTTAACATCTGAAAAAGATGGAACGCTGGAAGAGTTGGATGAAAACTTTTAATCATATTTTCTCCCCATTTTTATTCAAACTTTCTAAATATTCATTTCCTGAGTAAATGTTACGCCGTCAAAGCGTTTTAGTCTCCGCTTTTGTTGACACTATTTCTTGGAAGTAGTTATTAGATTCTGAGCTAATCGTAGTGGATTTTTCCTGTCTTGTGTTTCTGTTGAATGTTGAAAATGACTTTCCTGTGTTTTTCGTACCCCATGCTGATGTTATTGTGACTGAATTTATATAAATTAGATGGATGGATTCATATAAAATATTTGTCCTTTGTAATTGCAGTGTGTGTGCATATTTAAATCAGAATCGAAATGCATGCACACACAATATGAGTCAGATTGGCGATGGAACAGAGGCAAAGTTTTGCTTCAGGCTGATGTGGCGACATCTATTAGCAAAGCCACAGAGGATCAGAGAAACAGCAGAGATGCTAACCAGGAAACCGAGCAGCGGAACAGGAAACGGAGCAAAGAAACTTGGGAGGGGAGGGGGGGGGGGGTATTTACAGGTAGTCAAAACCAGTGAACAAATTTCATTGAAAGATTGAATCTTTTAAGATAAAACAGGAAATGATCATAAAACCTCAAACCATGTTTGAGCTCACTACTGCATGTGTCGTCATGGTAATGTGCATTTTTTTTACAGACTGTTCATGCAGAACAGAAGGTTTGGAGCACAACAACATATTATAGACATTAATCTCACCAGAAAATGATGTATTGATCTGTGGCACACCACAGCTGGGTCACAGAATGACCGCTGGTGCATAATTTAACAAATTCTACTCAGACTGTTGTTAAAGGAGAATGAATTGTAAAGCTCCATCGGTGATACATTGCAAGGATCTAAGCTGAACAAATGTTCACTCAGAGCAATGGTCTTTGGTTTAGGTTAATGTCAGGTTGGTTTAGCTTTGGATTTGGGGTTTCCTTCCCTTTTTTTTCTTTTCTTGGTCTTTTCTATCCATCACATGCCTGGCATTTATGTTCTTGCTGTTGGTGGCTCAGTTGGTGGAGTGGTCCTACTTCAATTTCATCCTCTGAGCCTTCAGAACTGATTCAGAACCTGCTTCCCTTGTTGGAGAAAGCCAACCAACAAAACAAAAATTAGATGCATCACTGAGAGGAAAGTAGATTTAGAGGATTAATATTCAGGGACAGAGATGCATGCTGGTAAATGTAAGATCAACGTGGTCAAACTCTTTTAGAAATATAAGCAGTCACAATATACGGAGCTTCTTCAGGTTAGCTTATCTCTACTCTAAATGTACCATACTCTCTGGTAGAGATTTTCCAATAACATTATTTTCTGTCTGATACATATTTCGATACCTGGGGTTGAGGTATCTGCCGATACGGAATACCGATCCGATACCTGTGTTATTTCATTAAGAGGTCTATTAAATTTATAATTTAGATAAACTATATCTACATAGACTTTGATGTATGATATGGTTGTTACTATTATTCAACGGCCTAGCGTAGGTTAAACTATAAAACATGAATTAAAACATGAAAACAATGATTGCCACGTAACTTTTTGAAATTATCGAGTATAAACACAAATCTCAGAATTTCTAATAAAGAAATCTTGGAGTTGGACTTACAGTGAACTGGACTGGTCATCCGGGACAATAGATTATAAAACTTTGTTTTCACATTGGCTTTCTGGATTTCTAGCTTTTGTGAATTTCTCGCATTTTCTAAAAAGCATTTGTCAATGTTTGTTGCTGCTGTGATGTGTTGCACTTTTCCTTTAACACTTAAAAACCAGACGTTGCCGCCGGCAACAGAGAATGACTAACATTCTTTGAAATATCGTAACTCTTTGACTGTTTACGTTATCAACGTAATTCCAACGGATTCTGAAAGCTAAGAAGCGCAGCTTTGCACTGATATATGTCACATCACTGTAGTTGTACTGCTGCCACTAGCATAATGGCAACAACTTCTCGTGGTTTTCCATGTGATTGCAATCTATCTGCTTTATAAGGTTGCTGGTGTTAAATGTGGCAGCATTCGCGCCACATCTGGAAGCTTCAAGTCATAATGCCAAATTGTTGACATAGTGCTAATGCTAATGTTAGCACAACAGCAACTGACCTGCAGCTGCTTCTTCACCTACCAACTAAAAACAATCATCACGCAAGATTGCGTAACTTCCCGTGACTGTGTGCGGTGGTGTTGGTGGGGCTGGGCAGGAAACAAAGAATTATGATTCCATTTCCACGGAATTGGATGATGTTTAGACAGAAATACCCGCCTATCCCGATCCCCTTACTTTTAACAGGATGGGCGAGTATTTCCAATGCTAATATCGACATCGGCTCAACTCTACTCTCTAGTTGTAATCCCTGCTTCAGAGTTTTTGTTGTTTTTTCATAAACTAAAATGCTGTAACAGTGAATAACATCCTCTACAGCCAGAACATACAGCTGGTGGGAAGTCTATAAATGTTTTCATCTCTGAGAAAATGTTATCAAGTTCCAAGGAGGAGGAAGGTTGGTTGGATCGAGCGTTTCAACCAATAGACGGGAGTTTGACACCTTGATTTACACTATTTGTCACTTCCTGTTAGGTTTGGTTTTTGTCATGTCACCGTTTTGGCATCACAAACCCCAAATTTAAACTTCACATTCAGTTTCACTGAGGTTACCTATAATTTGAACATAATTATTGGCTGTTACCGCCTGCATGAACAAATGAGTCATATGGTTGTTTTTCGGCAGAATGGTGTCCTGATGGCCTGATAAATGTCACAATGACTGTTGTCTGCACCTTTTTCATGCAGGAAAGAAAACAGAAATCTGCCTCTGAAAAAAAAATATTAAAAAAATATTTAATTTGAGCCAGATAGCAGAGCTTCCTCATAATGTTTTTCATTTCCAAAGCCTGGAGGTGCAGACCAGGTGCTTCATGGGTAAAACATTGTAATCAAACACTTATTTGGGATAGTCACTGCAAACATCCAACTCATGTGATGCCAGAATATCTTTTCCAGTTTTTATTTCTGCATTTATTCAGAGCTCTCAAAGGCACCTTTTTATTGTGCCATATGGTGCAGGTTGACTCCTCTGAGACCTGAATGAGTCTATAGAAATGCTCCTTCCTATGTATACACAAGAATCACAAAAAATCTTCCTTGCAACTCTCTTCAAAAGAAGACCTAAATACGAAATCACCTTGAAGCATCTTTGAGGATAAGAGAACTTCAGAAAAGGAAGCGCCTGAAACTCTTTTCCAGCTAAAAGTGGCTATCGGTTCGCTTTCAGCACAGCTTTAGGGAACAATGAGGAGTATAATGTTCTTCCTTGGTGAAATCCAGCAGCGAAACACATTGGACTTTAAAATTTAGTTGAGGATTATAGTGGGATTAATGGAAGCATGGTAGATAAAAAGGAGGGGAGCATGAGCCGAGGAGCCTCTGTTGAACAGTGTTGATATGCAGGAGATGTCCATAACACCTCCCTTGCTGTAAATCACAGATGCAAGGATTTGAAAAATCTCTCTACCTCCTCTGGACATAGATTTAGAAACCACCATTTCATCCGGTTTCAGATTAAAAACATGTTACCATGATATGGTTTTTCCACCCCTTTGTTCCTGTTTCCCCCTCTACTTTGGGAATCCATTTAATTCAGTGCAGATTTTTTAGTTAAAATTGAAATTAAATGAATGTGTTTAAAAAGATGAATTTAGCATCTGCTGCTATGATGTGTGAATATTTTAGTCAATTTCCCTTGTCATGTCTACTTTTGTCATTTTTTTGTTGTATTTTATGAGAAAGTCTCAGATGATCAGCCTGGAAATAATTAGCTTTAGAGCTTGTTTTCCAGGTAGAACAAGCTGTGTCAGGAAATTCTCCTCTGCTGGCCTTATTTTGCATATCACATGCCACCTACAGGGTTTCTGTACTTTCTGAAGTGAAATAATAATCCTTCATTTGCTAGTTTGATCCCCAGATTTCACAGAGTAGATGCTGAAGTATCTTAACCAATGTTTTTGTCAGCGGATTTGTATAAAAGAAAATGGCAGGTTAATTAAATAGAATTAATCAAGGTTTTTCAATATTTGGAAACACATTTTAAGATAATTAAAATCCACCACTTGATTTGATTGTTTTTATTTTAATTTGAATATGATTATTTAATTTGTTTGTGAGGTTTGACACCAGGACTTCTTTTTTTTTAATTACATATAAAAAAACTTGCATGTTTTGTTGGTTATTGCAGGTAAAACTGATTCCTTGTGAAATTTTGCAGCTGCATGGTTGTTTGAATGGACCTGCTGTTTATTCTTAAGTCTGTGACTTATTTTGATGTTGGGAAATGCAGCATTCAGACTGGCATAAAAGGAAAGTTACACCTTCTTTCAGTCCTATCAGAAAAGATCTTTTAAAAATCATTTGGCTTCTGCGACTTCTTAAAACATGACTTTAAATGAAGATAAACCTTTAATGGCATCTGTTTATCCACAGCTCCCTTCAGATCCAGCCACAGCATTTTAATCAGGACTTTGACTGGATCATGTCGACACCTTGATTCTCATCTTTTTTTAGTCATCCTGTTGTAGATCTGCTGCTGTGTCTGGGATCATTGTCCTTGTATCTGTATTTTTTTATTTTTTATTTTTTTTACTAATGGCCTTATAATCCTTTCCAGATTGATAAACAGGAATAATTGTTGCTGGTGTCTTTCCTCCTTGGCATTGTGCTAACACATCTGGATGCTACAGACCACTAGCTGCCGAAACATCTGCTTTTATAGAGGTGCTGACATACGAGGTGATAATTAATCAAGTAAATCAGATCAGCTTGTTTCTAATGGAAGCAGTAAAAGTTTTTCATTGTTCACACATTTCTTGTTGTATTTTCCTCATTTTCATGCTGCTATGGACCAGATGATTCATTGTTAGGTCAAACCTTAGGTGTGCTTTCTTTCTCTCTTCCATGACTATTTGTTTATTTCATTGCTACTATAAAGCATGTTTTCATGTAGTATAGCTGTAGTAATAGATAGTAGCATAAACTACTTTAATTCTTCTGGTCATAATGGTCGTAGATATAAGCTTTTAAATTCAAGGTAAAGTTTTTGCATCACAAATATATTGTCTAAAGTTGATGCGTTTGTATTAATCAGCCTTCAGAGTAAGGAAGGAGACAGTTTTCTAAACTGTGATGTGGCTTAGAAAAGTATTTCCCCAGCAGAGATCGGTATCGTTGCATTATTAACTGCCTAATGACTTTTTGTCTCCCTGGCTGTTTGCTATCTCCAGTCTTTTTTCAGGGTGGCACTTCATTGAACAAATAAATGTAACTGCATGTGCTGTCTACTTTATCCGCTGGGCTTTGGCTGAGGGAATTATCTGAGCATATTGAAATCATAGATCATTCTTACCAGCTGGGGGCTTCAAAGTATCATTAATATTCTGATTCTGGAGATCAGTGAGCTGCTCTCTCATTCCTTCTCCGTTATTACAGCATTGTTTGCAGGTTCAAAAGCGACTCCGCCGGAGATGGTGAATAACATTTTCTTAGCCGACTTTGAAACATTGAAACAATATTTCCCTTTTGTCACATAGGAGCGCGGCGGAGACGCAGCTCTGCTTCTTAAGCTGCTGTTTTGCGTCGACAGCTAAGCAATCAATGCATTGATCAGTGTTGTTCAGGTTCTGTTGTGTCTTGATGCAGAGAGCCGGGTTGACTCAGGAAAGCCTTAATGAGGCTGAGCTGCTCCAGCGGTGGAGTCTGGCAGATTTATGCCGACAGGACTCACCTCAGTGCTTTTGTGGGGATTTGAACTGCTTAAGAGTAAGAGGTTTAGGACTTTTCTCTCTTTTTTTTTTGTTATTTGTTTATTTGTATGACTGAAATTTTAGTTTTAGTTTTTGCCTTACCTTTAGACAAAGCCTGACAGAGTTGGCCAGTGTTACCATAATGTTAAGCCTTCCTTGAGATATTTAACATGAAATATGATAATTTTTTAACACAGTGGTCCTTTTCATTAATATATTCATGCTTCTTTAAGCTATGCCTCTGAAATTGATAAAAAAAAGTTGCTTTTTTACAACAGTGTACAGCACATAAGCTGAGGTCTGATATAATCGTCTTCATATAGGGATATAGTTTTCTCACAACATTGAATACTATCTTTATTTTAGTGTTACAAGCAGCTGAAATAATGACTTTTTTTTACATGTTTTAGCACGCTGAGAAATCCGTAGATACTACAGTAACAGTATAGCTGTTAGAAGTCATGAAGTTGACTTCATGGAGACACCTTCTCTGCGTTGTTGTTTTACATTTTTTTTTTTTAAACCATGTATTGCATAAAAAATCTGAGAAACACAGAATATTGTCTTCAAACGGGTATGGATGGAGTTAAAAGGAAAAAAATCCATATGATCAGGTAAAGAAAAAGCTTCCACTTTTGCTCCGATGCTAAGAATAAAAGGAGGCTGAGCTTCAACTAATGAGGTAAAACCACGAAGGAGGAAAGTTTGAACTGCTGTTCATAGTTATTTCTTTAGTTCTAAAGGCCATGTGTCAGATTTCTCGGAGTTTAAGAAGCCATGTCAGTCTGCTGCTACTGTGCATGTCAGTCCATTAATGTGGCTGCAGCAGCTCACAGAAGTGCTGTGTGGAAAAGGGTTTAGCCAACTTCATTCATTCATTCATATTACTATAACCATCTTTTAACCATAATATATCCTACGTATTATCTGTAGTTTTTATAATCAGTCTTCTAATTTTAAACCACATTAATTGCGACAGACTGGCGACCTGTCCAGGGTGTACCCTGCCTCTCGCCTGATACTTGCTAGGATAGGCTCCAGCCCACCCGCAACCCTGCGTGGATTAAGCGGTACAGAAAATGGATGGATTAATTTTACATGGGTTTCTTGTTTTTATTTTTTCTTAAATACGATTTATATTTTTTCTATCATCTTACCATTGTTATTTTTATTATCATTGAACTTCTCTTCATCAGGATTTTTTAATGATTTTTTTTTCAATGTCCCTTTTACATGACTTTAAAAATATTTTTCTAAGGAAGTATTTAATTTAATTTATTATATTATCAATAATGATGATGATTATTATTTTCATTATTGGACTTATCTATTATTATTTTTTATAATTCTTTTAAATTTTTCAAATTTTAATCAGTGTCAACTTTACATTTTTTAAATTTTTTCTTAAGCAGTATTTTATTTATTATTATTATTATTATTGTTAATAATAATAATAATAATATGATTTACATTAATAGACTAATCGTCATAAGGAATTTAAAAAAATCCCACTTAAAATATTTAAAACTTTAATCAATGTCCACTTTACATGTTTATTAACTTCATTTATTCCATCAAAGTATTTCATTTATCATCATCATCAGTGTTATTATTATTCGTTTTTTTTTAATCATTCTTATTATTTTCTCTCATTTTAAATTCACACAGGACATAAATCCAATCAGTTTCCAACAGATTACTGGAAAGAAGCGCATGTCTGAAAAGGGCTTTAGGTCATTTACTGTTACCATGACAACGAAGGTGAAAGTTTTCCATTTTCTAAACAATCTCATTCCAAATAAAACCGCTGGCATCGAATGTTGATTTCTATCCGTCTGTATTTGAATCCTTATACATTCCTGAATCATGCTTCTCTGACTTATGTGCACATCGGTGTCTCTGTTCACATTCTTTGACTTCATTCTCAGCTAAGAGGATTCAGTACTTATAAACTGTGAGATAAAATGGCCATGGCCGTGTTAAGACTGGAGGCAAAATCATCCCTTCAAAGAGAATGTAGCCGATATGTATGAAAAGTAAGGATTGTTAGAAATTTGCCTTTCAAACGGAATATAACTCAGATGAAAGATGAAGAGCTTGTTGGGAATTATAAATTCCTTTTAGTGTTTCTTTGTGGAACTTTTGTCTTGCTTCAAAAGGACGGTCTCAAACTGCCATTAAGGGAAAGGACAGAGGCTACTCATGTCCAAACCCAGCATCCCTCAGTGTGAACCAGACTGACATCCAGCTTGTTTAGAAACCATCTTTTCCTTTCTGTTACAGCTGGGCTGGGCGTGCCGTTCTGATATCTGTAATTTATTTCTTCCCCTTCAACATGATCATATCCAGATATCTGTGGTTTCATTCTTAATGTCGCCAGTGATGATTTCAAAAAGCCATCTTTGATGTCGACCAAAAATATTCTGCTCATAAAATCCATACTTAGAAAAAATAAAAACCCTTCCAATTTCAGATATCTATAAATCCATTGGTACGCGTCAAGAGTTTCATTTCAGATATCAAATGAAAAACCACCCGAGACATCAATAATTTGATTGTGAATATCCAAAATACACTTCACATATCCATCATTTATACCTTACTGCATGTTTAGAAATGCTGCACCTGCAGACCTCCACCAGCACATTATGGATCTATGAGGATTTCTTTATGAATAAAACAAAACTAGATAAAGATGACATAGAAATAAAACTTTTTATATCCAGAAGAGTATTTACTGACTAGCGATGAGATTCTTGTGTAAATTGTATATCATGATGAACTCTTTTCAAATAGAAGTGTGCTGATTGGATCACCAGCCTCTCCACATGTCAGCGTTACAGGTTGCCGATACCTATATTTTCCATGTCGATACGATACCATTAGGTTATGGTACTTTTTAATCGATGCCGATACTTTTTTTTGCCCCTTAAAGGAGAAGGTTTAAATATTAGATATTTTTGAATTGATAAAATGATTAAATTACAGATTGATATAAGATTATTCACAATTTTAATGGAAAATAAAACACGTAATAGTAATATGATGGATACAATAAATCATAATGTGTAATAACCTGCATTAAACCAGTTAAATATCAAAACAAAACATCATCACTAACAGATGACATCTGATAGGCTACAATAATCATGTGACTGAAAGAATACGCTGTGGCGAGGCTTTGCATGCAGTTTTATCGCTTAAAACTCTCAAAATCGAAAACAAATAGCCTGTTTTTTATTAACAGAGTGGTATCTCAATACTCAAAAAAGTATCGATTCAGATACTTTGACTGGCTGGTTGAGAAGTATCGACAAGCCCATCCCTAGTCAGCGTGTCCTTGGACAAAACACTGACTCATTGTCCTCAATAAGCTCATTGGCTCATGATCGTAGAGATAAACAGTAAGTGCTGCATTTATGGCGTGAATATATGTAATAAAAAAGAAGCACTATATGAGTGTTTGTATGAATCTATGAAGGAGAAACATGTTTTTAAAGAGCTCTGTTCAACCTTGACATGGTTAAAAAGTTTATATAAGTATGGACTATTTATACTATTAAGTGATTAAACTAGCTGAAAAATTCTTAAGTTGGGGCCGGGCAGAGTAATGTGTAATTATTGCTTTAATCCATTACATTAACCCTAATTACATCCGCCAAGGCGGAGGTCATGTGGGCGTCGTCGGTTTGTCTGTCTGTCAGCAACATCACTCAACAAATCTGAGACGGATTTTGATCAAATTTTTAGGAAATCTCAGAAATGGAATAAGGAGCAAGTGATTAGATTTTGAGGGTGATCTGGATCTTGAGGAGATAGGGATCACTTTGCCATTAGAGCTTCTAACTAGTTCATATTTGTTCCTTTAACTTGACCATTTCTGTTGCCATGGAAACTCGCTACGCTTCCTGTCCCAGGGTTGTATGTGTTTGCATCATGTTACAATTGTCTCTATTTTCATATCTAACATAGTTTCTTCGTATGGACCCACCTGCTGAATCGGTGTTTGGGAATGGCCAACCCAGCAGGTGTGGGTGACATCATAGTTTAGATCATTGGCTAAAACCAAGTGGGTTTATTGTTGTTTTATTTTGTATGTTTGACTTATTTTGAAGTAATGTGTTAGAACTTGTATCTTTTTTGGTTAGTTTGAGTGAAATAAGGTCGCTGGGTAAATTGATGGTATAGTCCGAATGAGAACAGGTGGTTTTATAATTGTGTATATAAGCAGTAAGATTTTGGGCTCTTAAGGCCGAAGAGGTGATACGTGTGATTGATTTTCAAAGAAGGTTCATGGACTGAGTCTGCCTACTTTCTACCTTTTTTTCTTTTTTTAATACCATTGAGCCAGACTATCTAAGAGCATTTTTCTTTTAGTCCATTGCTCGCTTCCTCTGCATAAACAGACAAACCACAGACCAGTTGTGGTTTGGGATTGCCGGTCACCTTGTGTCACAGTCATTGGGAATCATTGGGTTCTCCAGGGCTGGTGGCCTGCAGCAACACACCTGATTAAAACAAACTTCTACCTCGAGGACCAGAGCTGGACACCCCTGTTTTACAGTTTTAAGTTTTAAAAAGTCACGAAATAAAGTTTGTACAAACATGTCATCGCCTTGTAACTGATCAGTAGGAAATAACGTGACATCTGCTTTTATGTCATGATGGAAATTTAAAGTTTAAAGGTCATTTTCTTTATTTTTGACCCCTAACCCTTCTTCACAATATAGAAGATCTTAGATCCTAATCCAGTTTCTTATTAATTACAGCAGGAAATACACCTAATAAGATATAGTTCCCTCCCTGTTTAGAAAGAAAGCAGCTTCACACATCTTTGAAATCCATACTGCTGACTTGTTTACTTTTAACACATACATCCTGAAATTTTCATCTTTCTTTGTTGTAAATATTTGATTTTATCACATTTTTTATGTTTAAGATTTCCAGGAAATATTTAACTGCTTCTGTGAAAAGAGACTCCTGCAGTTTATTTGTTCTTACTGAACTTTAGTTCATATAACATTCACTTCTTTTGAATCATGTAACAATGCAACTAATTGCATGATTCCCTGTAATTAACATTTCGATTAAATACTCTAATCTTTACCAAGCACAAATGAAAATATAGGTTTAAGAAGATAGAAAGAGCTGAATTTATCCATCCATCTGTTTTTTTATACCCACTTATTCCAACTCAGGGTCACGGGGGGCACTGCTATCCCAGCTGCCATCAGGCGAGAGGCAACGTACACCCTGTAGGTCACCAGCTAAATGCTCCAGTTCAATATCTTACTGTGCATGGCAGCATTTAGAGCAAATTAGAGAATTTCTAATCAGTCATCCACATTTTGACTCACATTCTCAGCAGATTTCAGTTTCCATTGGTCAATGAAGCCAACATTCATGCCCTTGGAGGTTATTAGAGAACATGGCTGAGGCACAGGGAAAACTTTGATTAGTTTATGGTTTGCTGATGAAGTCACCTGCAAATTTTTTTTCTAAATCGAAAAATAGGGAAAGACACAACAATTAATTATACTATTATATTTATGTAGGAAAGTAGATAAACTCTATTATACCACCATGGACATAACTTGTTCTTCTTCCATTTGTTTGAAACCAGTGTGACAGACAAATCCTCCAAGAATAGAGGGATGGAAATAAAAACTACAACTAAAAACCATGTTGTAATAATATGGGAAGATACTGTTGTAGATCTGTTTGTTTATGGAGATTTCTTACAGTGCATTGCACAGGCGTGCTGCTCATAAATGATCACAATGATCAGAATTTGTAGGTGCAGGCCAAACCCCGTTGCACTGAAACGTCATGCAGTACAGAGGTCGTTTCCGTCCTCTGGATCAGAACAGAAATAAGTCAAATACATCAAAGCTGGAATGGTGCAGCAATCACTGGTTGAGATGTTTGAACACATGTTAGCGACACGCTTTAATGAAGGCTACAGGGGAAAATGCTGAATCTCATTCAATGTCAGCAGCCCATCAAATTTGTAAAGAGAAAATTGATCACGGTGCTGTGGTATGTGTTTAATGTCAGGTTGGTGCTGCTGAATTAAAAATGAACACGAACATGGAAACACAGAATCTGCCCAGGAGCTTTTCAGGTTATTGATTTATCACTGCATTTACTCGCCCCTAAAAACACTCATAACAAAGCAGTCATTCTTACATGGTGTGGGTCATGAATAAACAGACTCTACACTTAAATGCTAACATCAGCTAATACTGTTTTTACATGAAAATTAGTGAATCTGAACAGTTTTTTTTTTATCATTGTCAAGCTTATGTGGACATTTTTGTTGCTTACTTTTAGCATCCTCAGTATAAGTTAGCAAGTACACCCAGGTGTTGTGTTTCATTTGGTGCCAAGCTGGAGCCTGTGCTGTTTGACTTTGGTTTCTTCTTCTGCACCCTTTTTTCCAAAGAAGGTAGAGTGTATTAAGCGCATTAGTGCCGTCTTCTGCTTCGGAGGTTGAATCAAAGATTGACACGGAAAAAATTCTTCCTGCTGTTCGACACTTAAGTAGGAAAAAATAAGAAATGTATATAGGCCACATAAAACTGATAACACAATAAATACTAAAATAAATAATTTAGTCTTCCACTAATGTCTAATGTGTTTAACACCATTTCAACCAATCAAACTTTTGTTGGTGGTGTTTTATTATGACAGCAATTTCTTTTACTTATTGGGTGAAGCACTTTGAGATTTAACTGTATTCTAGCGTGTGCTATATAAATTAAGTTTATTATGAAATCCTACATGAAACAATAGTGACAATACTTATTTCTGTTAAGTTGTACTTAAGCTATGTTTTTAAGTTATGCTTACTATAAAAATATTTCAATTTAATCAAAGATGATTAGTTAAATTTTCTAAAAAATGAAGATGATGTTACACAAACTTGACATTATTAAGTTAACAAATTTTTTTAAAGATTTGAGATACAATCTATTGGATTACTTTGTACGTTCGGGTTTACAGTGATCTCTTCAGTCTGCTGCTGCTATTTTCACATCTCTCCTGTTATTGATAACTTAAGAAACTCAAGGATCTAAGAAAAACAAAATAATTATGCTAGTTTCAGCTATCGATATTATGCATGATTGATTGTGTAATTCAGCGACCATGACTGTCATCGTCAAAGTTTCTCTGTAAAGATGAGAAACTTTTAATAATGGTTTTTCAGGCCAAGGAGCAAGGTTTGCCCCAGTGTCCGCCTTAACAGTAATGAAAGGAATTATATGCTTTAGTAAAGAAAGGTTGCCTTGGGGGTTGAATTTTCTCCACTCTGTCCTTCCACTTTGTCCTTGTCTGCTGCCTGGCATGAATTTAAAATGCTTATTCAGCAATTATGACCTGCCAATTGTTAAACTTGAATTAAAGCTGGCTGACACAGATGTGTTTTTTTTCCCCTGTAATTGTTGTTTCCTGAGATTAGATTATTCAAGACAAAAGACATGTGCTTCTACAGATAAAGAGGGAGAGGTGGATTTTTTATTTGGGTTATATTCATTGAATATGTAGTCATTTTTAGATTAGATGTGTGATTAAGTCGTCCATCTTTTACAGTTACATTCAGCTCAGTACAAAGAAGCCACATTCTCTATGTTAATCATATGCAGAGTGTTATTTATTATCAACTCTTATTGTTTCCATGACTTTAGCTGTGATTGTGTTTTAATACAGAGCCTGAAAACTCGGTCCACATTTTCTCCCTCATACAGGTGCTTTAAAACTCCACCGCAGAGTTTAGTGTCTGTCTCTAGACTCAGATTAATGAGTTGTTTACAGGCTTTTGCAGAACTTGACAACCAGCTGTTGAGGAGAAGAGTTTAATTATTATATTTAATTATAAGAATAGCTCAGAGCCCTAAAACCGACCATCATGGACACAAATACAAACACAAAGAACTTGTGCAGCTTGCTGCTGCACAGTAGTAAATGCAGAGGTAACAGCAGCTAGCATTAATCGTTTCATTTGCAAGTTATTACATCGTGGAAGTCAGCAAACGTGTAAACAGATGATAAGGACCAGGATGAAGAGTAGGAACGTATGAGCTGGAGCAGCTACCTCCCTATGGAGGACTGTGTGGATATAAATCGGAGGCAGGAGTTGTAGGATGAGGCAGCAAAAAAAAAAAAAAGGATTCATCGAAAATTTGGGGATGTTGGTGTTCACTTTCAATTACATCTGCCGACTTTTCTCCCCAAAACTCTCAGGGTGAGATTCTTCAGAGCCTTTGCACAAGCAGTACAGTGGATTTAAGGTTAGCCGGGGTGTATGAGAAAAACAATTGAGGGCAGTAAGGTAACTGAGCTGCCTCGCCATCAAAATCAAAGCTTTCTCTGCTCCCTGGAGCTTCTGGGATCCTCTTTGCCTGCATCCACAGAGCCGGGGTTTATCCCTTCCAACATGGTCAAGCTTAGTGTAAAGTGGGACAGTGATCCGGCCACGATATTACTTCAAGTCCTTTATATTGCAAAGGAGACGTTTTATTCCTATATTTTGCAGTTTTCTGAGGTCTTGATGAAATGTCTATGGGAGTCCATCAGCTCCTTTTAATCCAAGAATTTAAACCTTGACTTGTTTTAGGTCTTGGAGTTCATTAAAGCGATGATTAGAACCTTACAGTTACTGGTATAATAGGTAATATACCAGAGTACAGACTAAAAGAAAGAGTGTCCCTACATTTATTCAGTTATACTGACTTGTATGTCTCAAGGACACATTTGTTACTTAACTGTTTATTATTCATTTATTTCTTTAAAAAGGGGACATATTGCACATTAATGAATAGAATTAAAATACCAAATGTGAGTCAGAATTACTGTTAACTTATATCTGTATTAACTGTTTGCATTGGAGGCTTTTTTCTTCCTTTTTCTCTGTTCTTACTTGATTCATCATTTTTCTGTTAACCCTTTAATATGCCGACTTACTGATTCACCAACACTGCTTCTATATCCTCAATTAACCTTGCTGCTCATCACTTTTTGTGCTGAGGTCACCCTGCACACAGCATATGGATGCTTATCAGCTCAGGTCATTGCTGCAGATGTGCATGAATTTCAAATTTGTCCCAGAGGAACAAATCAGTAATTAAAGCCCCACTCCCATCACGATGCTGTCAACTGGAAGATATTGGTTATTTTGACAGAACTTTTGTTGATATTAGTCATGGTCCATGCTGCTTATGGGGTTGAATCTGAACACTGATATATATATATATATAGAGGTAGATGGACAAAAAGACATGCAGTATTGAACCACCTTTTATTTCTTTGTGTTTCGAGGAGAATGGGATTTAGGTGTGGTGATTTATTTTAATAATATACAAAACCATGAATAAAAATACAGTATGCAAGACAAAAACAGAGTATGTCCAATAATAATGACCTTGGAAGTCAATATTTGGTCTGTGTAGTTTTATTCATGGTTTTGTAGATTATTAAAATAAATC
>JBBBVU010000016.1:20881017-20893979 GCA_037177055.1 Atherinosoma microstoma
GCCTTGCCTTAAAGACCTTAAAGACGCACTATTCAAGCATTTGCCATTTTTTCAGTGATGACTAACAACGGCTAATTCCGCATCCATCTTGAATCCTACTTGTACTCTGAGCTCTCTCCAGACAGTTAAAGTCAGTCTCATGTGGACTCTTGTCTTATTTCTTGCTCTGTCCCTTTCTCTCGTCCTTCAATGAAGTCATCTTGCATTTCTTTCATGCATCAGCTATGGTGTTCGTTGAAAACAGCCAGTGTGTTGATAGCGAGTTGATGTTGTTTGTAATGCTAAACTCGGCTGCAAAAGAAACATGGAAGATGAACCAAATTGTAGTTTTCAGCCTTGGGATGCTGCATGGCAATGACGGCTCCAGGAATTTTACATAATGAATGTCACTATGCCATCCAAATGAATCAGGAGCACACATTTTTATGGTTAGAAAGTCGCATAGTGCTATTTTAAGAATGGCTTCTTGATGGCCACCTTTCCTTGGAAAACATTTCTGATGAGGCTTCGGCCAGCAGAAGATGAAGGTCCAGATGCATCTATCAGGTCCTGTGTCAGGTCTTTCCTGGATCTGTTATTTTCAGACCCTGTTAATGCTGTTGGCATTTTTTTTCTTATTAGTCCTGACACTTCTTCTTTTGTCCTCCACAGTTTCCTCAAAAATTTTAAGGACACACTGCAAACCATCCTGAGATATGCCAAGTTTTCAGCTAATCACTCTTTGTGATCATTTTGTTGCTGCAGAAATACTATTTCCTACCTCAAACTGTGTAATCTTTGGTGTTTTTCATAGATGTAACTAAAGAAATGGGAACAAATGATGCATTTCTCACAGGCTGCTGGTAAAAAAAACACCTGAAGATCCAATTTGAATCAGGTTCTTTGCTAAGTTGTCTGTTATGTGTCGGCACAATATTGGTTCATCCCTTGAGTTAGGAGCCTTGTCGATGCTTTAGTGATTCATGGTGATGAGTGATGAGATGGTCAGGTACAATCTGAACTGAATACAAGCAGAAAAAACAGCCAATGTCCAAAGACAAACCTTGAAAGACCTTCAGATTGTCTGCAGAACTATTGTACAAGACCGATTTAAAATAGTATAAGAAAGTCTTGCTGCTTGGAAGTGAAATATAAAGAAATGAAGTCTGGCTCAAGAGTTTGTCAATACACAGTCTTATGTATGGTCCTGTCAATTTAATAGTCTTATTCCAGCATGTAGTTTAACCTTGGAGAAGATTGCAAACCCAACATGAAGCCAACACCAAAGGACATTGTTGTCATGTTGAGACAAACCGCGAGTCCCGCAAGCACGGTTTGATGTTGTGAGAATGAGAACGGGTTTACATGCATACATGCATGAGGGTTAGGGGGGTGTTTTTTTAAAAAGTTTGTCTGGGGCTGCTTCTAAGCTAAGATGACAAGAACAGCGAAGAGAATAGCCCCCCTCTTGCCCCTTCTCCCCCCAGTCAATGACCAGTCAATGTGCTGTTAGCCATGAAAAACATGTCGACAACAGCGTTAGAGGTGACGATGAGGGTGAACGTCAATATGAGAGGGGAGATTGGCCACAACGCTCCATTCTTTACTCCTCATTTTACTTTGAACTATCCCCCACCCCCCAACACCAGAGTTTATTGTCCCCCACAATGAGTATAAGCAAACATCCCTTGTTGTAAATCAGAATCAGATTTCATCACAGCAGAGAAAAACAACTGAATGCAAAACACTAAACATAAAGCTAATTCTCTCTTTCAGCAGAATATTTCTAAAGCTGCCACCTTGAATGTGTTCGGTGTCCAGTCCAAAGCTTTACACCACTGAAAATGAGCAATCTGATGAAAAGTGACTTTGATATATTGGGAACCAAATAGGCTGGACTAGTCTGACGTTGATGATGTTACCTGTAAATAGGGAAGGGTGAAAAGCATAGTATTTATAGGTGAAAGCAGAACGGATGGGTTGGATATATCTTTAAGAATCAGGGCGTTAATGTGATAAGAAAGCAAAATAACAGGGAAACTTCTTTGTGTAATATTTACCCAACCTTGGATGCTTTACAGAAAAATAATGGTTATTCAAAACATCCAGTTACAATATGATTTGTTAGTGAAGAGGTTAAAACAGAAAAATACAGTCAGCATTAGTGTCTGTTGAAATCGAAATGATCGGATGTGTGTTGTAGTGATCTTTACCAGGTTTGACTCATAAACCATATTGACAGAATTTAAAGTAATTCATTACAGGACAGTCTTTAATGACTTCTCTGGAAATCTCATGGTAAAGACATCTTGCCTTCTGGAGTCCCCATCTGCAGAGGATTTGTCAATAAGTGCACAGAGCTGAACCCCTTCAAAGGTCCTGCTGTTTTAATGCAGAACTTTGCTGTGTGCATAGTGGTTGCAAACGTGACATCCTCTTGGAAAGCTGAGATTCTTTTGATTTGATTGATGCACAGGATTTTACGGCTTGCTGACCATAAATGGGGAAATTAACAGCATCAACAATCTAAAGCAGGGCTACTCAATTCGGTCCCACAAGAGGGGCAGTCCTGCAGGTTTTCAATGTATCCCTGCTCCAACACATCTGACTCAAATTGAATGGATCCAACAGCCAATGTGACTCATTAATCTGAGTCAGCTGTGTTGGAGCAGAGATGCAATGAAAACCTGCAGGACCAAATTGAGTAGCCCTGGTCTAAACAATAGTAACAAGGTTGAATAAACTCACCTATAAAGCCTCCTGTTGATCCACTTACAGATATTTTCCAGAAAAAACTTTGTTTTTTTTTTTTCAAATTGAGAAGGGTCCCAACTACAATTTCAATACAAGTTTTGTTTAATGTATTACCACAGATTGTTATTGCATCATTTCAAACGATCAAGCAGCTTCCATGTATTCTCTATAAATCTGGTTGCATGAAAACATTGTTGATGAACCAGCTTTGTTAGCTTTGAGACTTTAGGAGCTTCCATGTTGTATCCTCAGGTAAAAACAACAAGCTAACACTCAGGTTGTAAAATGGTGTATGACCCTTTTCTGCAGTTTTTACAGTCAGCTATAAATGAGCTTGTTTAGGACTGATGCATAAAACAGTCACAGCCATAATTTTCTGACCTTAAAACTCAGCGTTCCGGATTCACTTGATGGCACTGGGACATCTATAATGTGCATTTCTGGAGTCCTTGCTGCCCAGCAGCGTCCCGAGGCTGAGAAACCGCACTATACAACTTTTTCTTCGGGGACGCTGCGTGGCATTGCAGCTGAGTTTCGCTTTACGCTCAGAACTCAGCCGCCAGGATCATCACCTGCACCAAATCCACTGACCTCGTCGCCGCTATTCTCATCCACCTTCACTTCAAAACCGCATCCACTTCAAAAACCTCCTCTTAACATACAAAGCTCTCCACCATCTAGTCCCACTTAACTCTGCGACCTCCTCCAAGAACACAGCCCCTCCTGCAGCCTCCGCTCAACCTCTGCCGGACTACTAACCATCCCCACATCACGCCTCAGTACCATGGGTGCCGAGGCCTTTAGCTGCTCCCCCCTTCAAAAATCCTAACTCAAAGCCCACCAGTTCCAACTGGTATCCTCACTCTGACTGGACACTTGTTTTTAGGCTGTTGCTTTGTCTTATTAGTGTCTGATGATACTGTTGTTTTATGCTTTTATTACCTGTCTTTGAACTCCAGCAAATAAAATATATTATTATTATTATAAGAAAAAAAAAATAAAGGGACAGAGCAACAGATAAGACTATCTTTAACAGGCTGGAGAGAGCTCACTGTACAGGTAGGATGCAAGAGGGATGCTGGATTAGCCATCGATCAGCCTTCAAGTTCTGAAGGGCGATTTTATTAAATGGTTTTTATTGATGGTTTTTCATGAAAATGTCTAAAAAGAAAAAAACCAACCACATTCTCTCGATGTTCCAGCAAAGGAACAAAGCAGCTGAACACCTTTTGAAAATATTTATTTTGAATTTCAGCTTCATAGGTTTTTCTTTTTTATCTATTACAATGCAGAAATGTTGAAATTGGTCTCATCTCCTCTGCTTCTTTCTTTTCTTGTCCCCAGCCTCATTCTGTACCCCATCCAACCAACGCCACATTTTCTCCTCGCCTACTTTTTAAAAAAAAACTTATAGGGAACTTGTTAAGGCATCATGCTGTGATCTGACTTTGTTTGCTACCACTTCGCTCATAAATGTAGTCGTATACACACGTGTCCTTACAAAATAAATAAAACGGCGGTTAAAAATAAGATTTCAAAAATAGATTTGGACATGCATGGTTAAAAATACATTATTTTATTGTATTATTTATTTATTTAATATTGAGGCTAGAGTGTCTCAGTCCCAGTAAGAGTCATTCTTACTGTAAAAATCAAAGTAGAAAATAGACAAAGACCAAAATTAAGCAATTACTCCGTTTCTAGATCAGTTCTCAATTCACTAGCAGTATATGGATTAGTGTTTTAGGAAAATTATTTGGAATTGGAAAGGGTTAACTAAAGAATTAATAAAACAAGTTCAAACAAAAGACACAAAAAAATCCACACGGGAGAAGAAATGGTGTCAAGTATAAAATCACAAATAGACTCATAGAATTATGAATAATCTCATATTTACAAAGAAGCCGACGCAGATGAAAGAGGAAATTTGGTTCATGCTCTGAATTCAGGACAAATGCTGCTTCAAAATAGTTATAAAATCCATGAAAAATAAAGATGCTGACCCTATGTCCTGTAAAAAGATGAAAGGAGACGCCATTGGAGTTTTCTGCAAACAGACACGGTTCCAGTGAACTCATTTGTAGCTTCATTCCTCTCATGCAGCTTTTTCTTATTTCTGTTCCCTTGCTGGCAAGATCAGAAAGAAGGAGGCCGCTGTACTGTTAAATGTTGTAAAGGTCCTTGCAAACAGCTTTAGTTTCTATTGATGATGTCTTTAACATCCTGTCAGCTATGATAAAGATCTGCACAGCAGCTCGATCCATAAGTTGGTTGTTTATTATTATAAAAGAAAGGTGATAAAACGGATCAAAGTCAGCACAGTCCTCTTATTATTGTGAACTAATGTTTACTAGATCGTTTACAGTTAACTGTCAGGTAATGCCATTTTACATTTTCAAGAAAATCGAATTTATAAACTTGAGAAAACCATTTTTTTCCTCTTTTTATTTGATGAAAACTGAATATTTTCTTCCTACAGTCACGTTTAAATGTTTAATCCTCTCTGTGTGGGAAAGTCAATGGAGTTTTAATTGAATCTTCTGAGGTGGAAAAAGTCATGAAGCCGAAGCCTTCGTTTGAACGCTGCGCTCTACATTTTAAAAATAAGTCCTTAAATCCAAAGAATTAACACTGACAGCCGCTCATCAGGAGCACAAAGTTGCTGCCGTCGGCTTTCGCTCCGCAAGTCAATGATGTAAAAAAACTAAACAAAAAAATCTGTCTGATGTTTTATATAGTTGGTAATTCTGTATAAACATTCATGTTAAAGACAATTCTGTTTGGTTTTATTTGTGCAAAGAAGCAGTTTTGAGGAAACAAGAAAGAAAGTCATAAACAAACAAAAGAAATGATTAGAAGATGAATATTTTCCTCCACACCACGTAGTTATCATAATAATATAATCACTAAAAAGCCTCCGGATCATTTTTAACTTAAATAAGTCTGCTATGCATGGCTTGTTAATCATTAATATTATTTGTGGAAAACTGGAGAACCAGATGTGCACAGAGAGAAATCTGCATGTATCATTATTTTTGTAGGTATAGCAGTTTATATCCGTGACTGGACTTTTTATGCTCTCTAGCTTTTTGTAAATCCGCATCCACGTTAATTCAATAAAGATTAATTAAAAGCAAAAAGAAATTGAAGGGCAAATAATGGCGTTAGCTGTAAAATGTCACGGTGATAAATGCATCCAAAGAACAGAGAGGAGTGTTCAGGTCACGGCTTATACACCATCTCTCAGCATTTTACTCTCCTGCAGTCGGAGTTGCTTAATTGTATTGATCCAGCTGTCTTTTTCTACTTAGGTGTTGATTATTTTGGGCCAGGACCAAAACAAGTTGAGAGAATTCAGAACAAGCCGAGGAATTTGTCTCAGGTTTTCTGAAAGCACAAGAGAACAGAAATGAAAGCAACTTTTATTTGTTTCTGTTTTTATTTGTTTTTTTTTCCTTTTGAATTGTGTTGAACTGAATACTTTATTAATTCCAGGGGGAAATTAGATGTTTTTTTTTCTATTATTTATTACAAGTAAAAAAAATGCAAATATAAATAATATAAGAGGAAAAAGTCTTTATAGAGAAAGCGACCACAGTGTTTGGGGGTAACCTCTTTCACGACTTCTTACAATGAAGCATAAGCATGAGATAAAAGGAGTGCCACAAAAAATAATGAATCTATAAATGTTTAATATAGATAAATTAGACGAGTCAAAATAAACAATTTTCTTTTATAACTTTATTTTTACATTTATGTGTAGCCTCACCAGCTACTTTATTGGCTACAGACTCCCTCTTCTCTTCAGCATCGGGGAGAGTAAAACTTTGATGAAGAAATAAACTAAATTTCTTCATGCCAGTTAACTTTTGCATTAATTATTGATAAGAATTTGGCTGCCAAGCAGAAAGTAGCAGTAGATGTTTGTAACTCACAATAAGACCACGGCGCCCGGGTCAATTTAGCCTTCAGGGAATGAAAATGTAATTATGTTTGGACTTGACCACTGCTCAGAAAATAATGTCATTTCTGGGCATTTTCAGCTTCAATGTATTTGTTGAAGGGTCCCCTTCAACCGGCTTTCATCACACTTATGATGTGATATTTCATACCTTTAGTAATAATACTTCAATAATATTATATAAAAGGCTTCGGTTATCATGGGGTTAAATTACTCAAATGCAACTTTCAAAGTTCTTTGGCAACTTTTGCTCCTTTCTTCTACTTCATTATTTACAATTTTCATGTTATTGAACTAGAACGATATGATTCATCATGATTATCAGTACAGAAGATTAAACTATGTTCCCATGCATTCTGGCTCTTTAGGATCACATTTTCAGTATAAAACAGGACATAAACAAATAAATAGATGAATACAGGTTTCAGAAACCTAAAGCCTACTGGACACATACGGGAAGTAAAATATAAACACCACTTGTACACAACTCACAGTAACTCCTTCTAACTTAGTAGAACATTACGCCAATAAATTCTATAACTCATTTTAACTTGACCCATCTTTAATTTGATAACTGAGACAATATGTTTTCTTTGGTTAGCGTTAAGGCTGGGCGATATAGCAAAAAATATTATCCCGATAATTTTTCCCATATTGATCGATATCGATAAATATCACGATTTCGTGATATTCAACCTCTCTTTATTCAACCTCCTTTTTACCACAACTGACGGTTGAAATGGATGGAAACTAAGGCTGGCAGGTTTTTTTAAATCAATATTTAATTGCCATTAATCTCATACATGTCCAGTTAACTCACAATTTATTAAAAAAAATTTTATTATACCTTTTTTAATTCAATTTTACCTATTTTGTTATATTTTGAACAGGATATTTATAATTATATAATACTTATATAAGCTGTTAGGAAGCCAACAGAGACTGTAAACATAATTAATCCTGATTGGGTTATTTCTTAACATTGTAGTTGTCCTTGTATGACGTAGATTGTTAGAGGAGTTTTTTCCTAGCTAACCCTGAACGCAACACTGAAGGCAACTCTGTCACCATAAGTTTAAGTTTTGCTTTCCATTCCTCAATACGTGACAGGTTTGAGTCGCCTTCTCCTGCATTATCTGCAGTTATATGCCGTTTCTATGACTTGTAGAATGATCGGACGTCTCCGCAGTTATCTGCGCGGACTGTCAGCTGATCAGCTGTTAGCTGTGGAGCAGACGGTATTAATGACGCTGCATACGGTTGCTAACTCAGTTCACATGGACAGTAGATGATCTATACCTCATTCTTGTCCAGAGAAGCATCTTGCAGAGCTTTATAGCCACACTGTCCGTGTAAAATATCCCTTCTGTCTGTTTCTGCTTCAGTACACAGAACACAGAACCTGAGTTCTGCTTAAGTTCCTCATGACTGCGGCGACAGTTAAAAAGAAGGGGCGGGGCTTGGTGGTGGAGCGTGCCTAGGTCTATGTTTGTGATTGGTTGGGAGGAAGTAACGACTGTAGTATCAAGCCCCATGATAGGTTGTAATAAAAAAGGAAGAAAAATGTGTTTTTTTTATCGAACATTTTATCGACCCTCTTTTTTTTCTATTGCACACAATCGGGAATTAATTATCGCCCAGCCCTAGTGAGCGTATTTTATTTCCAGCCTCAGACTGAGCTGCTCTCAGTTAAATGAGCTTCAGTATTATGTGCAATACTTATCACTGTCCGAATGTCTTTTTTAGCTGAGGTCTCGTTTACACGACAACGCTGCTACCAAATTAGAATTTTTTTGTCCCTTTTGCGGGATCAAAAAAAAAAGCATTTATACGAGGGCGGAATGAATCCGATCTCCGTTGACATGAATCTGCAAATTGAGTGAATACGATGTAGTACGCATGCCAGGCCTTTAGATGGCAGTGAAAACTTGCAACGATGCACCTGAAGATACACTAGTTCCTGCTACATCCTCCTTAAACTGGAAGACATCTTCCTGGCGACATTCCTGCTGAATGATGAGTAAGTTTTGTTTTAAGAGACCAAATAACTTGAAAAGATGTGGCAGCACAAGAAGAACACGGGGATCCGTCATGTTGTTGTTGTTGCTTTGTTCACGTGGCTTGCAGAGTGCGCAGGTCCTATATGACCCATCGTGGTTTTTATTGGTGATTTTATCAGACAGTCATGTTTAATGTATGTGAGTGATTTTTATTGTTTAAAGTTGGAATGTCTTGGGGACCTGTTTGTAAACCAAGTTTCCCTTTCAGGGGCAATAAAACTATTTGACTTGACTAGAAACAAGGCAGGTGTGGGGGAGATTTTCTTGGCACACTGTCCACAGATCCATCAACAACCATCTCCAACCAGTTCTCCTTAAAATCCCAGTAGATCAGCAGTTTCTGAAATACTCAGACCTACAACCATGCCACGTTCAAAGTCGCTTAAATCCCCTTTCCTCCTTTTTTTCCTCATTCTGATGCTCGGTTTGAACTTCAAGTCGTCACCATGACTACACGACTACATGCACTGAGTTGCTGCCATGTGATTGGCTGATTAATTCATTGTATTAACAAGTAACTGAACAGTTGTACGTAGTAAAGTGTCCAGTGAGTGAATATGTTTGGTTTTTTAACATTTGAACATAGTCTGATTAATGACTCATGCTTACGTTATATTCCCCTCTCCCACTGTGAGGTTTACGGTCCGTCATTCTCCACAAAACTCGAGTTTATCCTTCATCCCCAAAATGTCTTCTTTTCACCCACAGTCATTCCGCTCTGCACCATCTCCTCTGACGCCTGGAGCGAACTCTGTAAAGCAGTAGTTTGTGTGTATGTATGTGTGTGTGTGTGTTAAGATGCAATGACAACCCCTGGAAGTTAAAGCAATGTACGACTAAAGATTTGCTTCATTTGAATATTGCCTACTATCATTGTGACCTTATTTAAGCTAAGGTGATGATAAAATTCTGTTTGCACTGCAGTGTCTCATCCTTGAGGTCTTAATGGGGTTAGCATTTGAATATTGTCGCAGGCGTGAAGTCAGTCGGTCAAACAGCATCTAAGGTTCAGTTCAAACATGAATAGTTTTTGTTAGATTGGTTCAGAGAAAAATAAACAATGAAATGTTTGAACTTTAGATGTTAGAACACATTTATTTTAAAGTGTGTGGATCTTAGAAGAATAAGGCTTGGATATATGGATGTCTTTTCACTGGAGGAATCTTTTGAAATATCTGATTTATACAACCATTCAGCTGTGGCATTGTTTATCTTCCACTAGTCAGTTCCTGTATGTAACACACCTGGATACACAGGGCTTTTCAAGTAACACTGATAATTCCATGAGCAGGCCTAACTCATATGCCTGCTAAAGGATGCGAATCAAATTTGCACCTTTTTCTTTCAGATAATTAGAATGAAGGTCAGAGTCTTTTATAACTTCAGTCCATGTGGTGCATTGACATGCTGACACCATCTCAAACAAACGAGCGTCTGAAAAGCTTTCCATCTGTTTTTTAGGCCGTGGTCACATGACCAGCCGCACTGTTCGCTTCTAATTCTGATTCAGTAGAGATCAGACTTGACGGTTTACATAAGAAACCTTTAGACATGCATCACTTGAACTGCATGAACAACCACAAAAAAAGTTATATTTGTGAGACCGCTTGGGAGATGGTTAGACTTCTGAAACGGTAGCTTTCTTGATTCAAACTTGATTACAATTAGATATAGAGCAGTGGTTCTCAAACCTTTGGAGTCCTGACCCCCAAGATAACAAGTTTCTTTGATAATTGTAAGCTACTTTGTAATATTTTTAC
Organism: Atherinosoma microstoma; assembly: GCA_037177055.1. Lineage (NCBI taxonomy): Eukaryota > Metazoa > Chordata > Actinopteri > Atheriniformes > Atherinidae > Atherinosoma > Atherinosoma microstoma. The sequence continues at coordinate 20,891,532 of JBBBVU010000016.1, forward strand.
AATGTTCACGAACTGCTGCTCTAAATAATGATTATCTTGATCAGTCAGCTATGTGGCTCATTGGCAGGTAAAGACATCATGAAAATGTAAGCAGTAGATTTGGATTTTATATATATATATATATATATCAGGCAATTTAACATGTTTAATTGCATGAGTGTCCTGAGTTAACTTACGATTATTGGCAGTATTTTAAAAAAATCGTTCTTTTAATTTAATCTATTTTATGTTTATCATAGTTTTTAACAAGATATGTATCATCATATAATACTTGTGTAAGCTGTTAGGTAGCCCACATAGATTCTAAACAGACAATTAATCCTAAAAAAAAATTTGATTTCATTCAAAAAAGCATTTGGTTTATGGTGCAACAGGTTGGCATATTTTACATACATACACATATAAAACTTATGTCTAGTTCTGAATCAACAATAAGCTCTGGGAAGAAATCAAAGCTTTCTTAAAAGCAGGAAAAGCATGTAAAGTTCATACAAACAGACGGTTTAAGAGATGTTTTCTGTTAAATGTTTAATTTTCCATGAGGAAATTCTCAAAGTGAATTGAAGGAAAGCAGATTTCCGATGAGCTTGTGGGATGAAAGGGTGATATATCACAAACTGGGTAAAGAGACAGGAAGAAGTTTAAAGTTATGTGTACATCAAGCTATAAATGACATGTAATTTTCTTCCTGGGCCGTCTGATGATATTGAGTTCAACTTAAAAACAAGTATGAATGTATGATCACATACGTGTTATTTAATGAAATGAGTCGCCTTGCTGTTATGCAGCTGAGCATAAATTTAGTGTTGCATCTCAGCGCTTGTGACGTCTGACTTGTCTTGATTTGATTTTTGTCTGTCAGATTCAATTTCTTAGATTTGCTGGTGAAGTTTTGAAGTAAAGTTTGTGACAGATGACTTTAAAGTTGTACATTTCATTTAAGTTAAAAGTTACCAGTAGTTCTTACCAAAGTAACATTAAAGAACAAGGGAGGGGCTCTTGATTTCTGTGGGATTCAGAAACATCAAAATATTTTTAAATAGAATATTTATACAGATTCTTTTCCACTCCTCCTTCTCCAAGCTTGTTTAGAAAAACTGCAATGTAAAAGAATCACTTCCTATGTTTTATAACTCCTGTAACTCTTTGTACCTCTTGAGTCTAATTAGGATCCAAAAATGGAGCAGAGTAAAGCAGCACAAAGAGACAGAGATGCTGAATTCAAAGAGTGATTCACTTTTTTAGCCCCAGGCTTTCTTTCCTTTTTTTTTCTTCTGCCTTTTTTCAGTTTTTTGCATTTGGGGTAACAGCCGTGTTCATTTGCAACACCCAGGGGATCTTTCAGCAGATTTCCGTGTCTCATGAGGAGAGATAACGGGCGCTTAGAAAGGGGGGCGGCGACATGGGTGGCAGGTCTGTAACTTTGTTCTTAAAAAACAATGATTAGAGGAAATTTCAGATACAAATATTTTGCTTATGACCCTGCCACTGGGGCTCGGTGTCAAAGGGCCGCATAAATCAATGCTGTGCATTAAAATGAGGCTTTTGCACGATTGTCTTGTGTTGCAAAGAGATGAAACATTTTTGTAAACTTTCGTCTAAGTGCAGCAAAACTGCGCAAAGACTGAAAAGATGATCAGAAGTAAATACTTATTTGTTCTAGTTGTTTATTTTACAACAGAGCTTAATGCTTTGACCTCTAAGAAGCTGAAGCCATTTTTCACTTAATCTGTGGTTTTTCTGCTACTTAGACTTTATAAATCTGCATCTTTTATTGATTTCTTAAAACTGAAAAGATTTTAAATATTTAAACTGGAAATGTGTCTTAAAATGCCAAAATATATTCAGCTATTTTGATCTGCCTGTTTTCGGCGCTGGTGATCCAGCAGAGTTTTCAGGGTGGAACTGATGGTTAAATCTGCTGGTTGAGCTTCCGTGTCCTCACTGTTGCTTGCTCAGAGGTAATAGTTGGGTTTCTAACAGACCTGAGATTACCTGAGATGTTGGGATTTTCTGCTATAAACATCAAACTTGACTTTCAAAACTTCAAATATCAAAAAGTGAACTAAATTTGGGGAGAAGCAGGAGAGGCTTTTGTTTGTCTTCTCATTGTATTACTGAGAACTCAGCCTGAGAACCAAGCTCATTCTTTAACTGTCCTTATTTAAGTAAGAAGAAACACTTTGTTTACTTTTACATTACAAATGGAGCTGCTGCAAGCAAAAATCAACAAAATCCTTCTCATTTCCAGGTCATTAAATTCTTCCTGTTGGTCAAAACTCCTCGCTGTCAGTAAAGCCTCATTCACGTTTGGGATAATCATTCGTTCTGGTTGATAATACAGCTGTGTTCACACATAGCATGATCAAATCTAGGGGTGGGTTTAAAAAATCGATTAATCGATTTAAATCGATTCAAGTTAAATTAATTCAATATCGATTCATAAAA
>JBBBVU010000016.1:20894673-20905720 GCA_037177055.1 Atherinosoma microstoma
TAAGTGTTGTTAAACAATTAGCTGTAAATGAATCGAAATCGAATCGAATCGAAAAAAATCGAAATCGAATCGAAATAAACTATTGTGAATCGAATCGAATCGTTTCAGGGAATTAGTGACAATACCCAGCCCTAATCAAATCTGTATGCACATAGATGTGCAGCCTACGTCACATGGTCAGCTGTCTTCTGTGCATCAAACAGCTAATTAGACCGTCTATTGAAGTTTCTGCACGATTACACTCAGTAATTGAACTTTGTCTTTATTCAGAGATTAAATCATTATTTACAGACATCCCATCAGCTCAGTTATGTTTGAAATATTCAATAAGAGAAAAGTAAGGGATCAAAGAGTAGATAACCTGTGATCTTGCAGAGCTTAGTGTCAGCACACCCCTGAAGCACATGCCAAAGTTATCAAGGCACATAATTCCATGGCATAAACTTCATTCGGCCCACCTTGCTGGTACCGACTTGGATCAGAACTGCTTTGATTTCTGGTGGAATAGATTTAACAAGGTGTTGGAAACGTTCCTCTGAGATTTAGTTCCATATTGGCATGATAGCATCACACAGTTGCTGCACATCCATGATGAGAATCTCTCGTTCCACCACATCCCAAAGGTGCTTTATGACATGGTGCATTATTCTGCAGGAAGTAGCCATCAGAAGATGCTACACTGTGCTCAAAGGGATGGACATGGTCAGCAACAATACTTGGGGAGGCTGTGGTGTTTAAATGATGCTCCCTTGGTTCTAAGGGACCCAAAGTGTGCCAAGAAAATCTCCCCCACACCCCTACACCAGCAGCAGCTTGAACCATTGACCCAAGGCAGGATGGATCCATGCTTTCATGATGTTTCCAGCAGATTCTGATCCTACCATCTGGACGTGGAGCTGAAATCCTAGAAACCTTTTCATGTTTCAAAGTCACTTAAATCCTTTTTCCTCTCCAATCCAATAATAGGTTTGAACCTCCACAAGTTTGATTCTGCATTGAGTTGCTGCCGTGTGATTGGCTGATTAACGATTCGTTTTTACTTGTTTTAATCAAGTAGTGAGTGTATGCCTATGGGACACCACATTTCTAACATTTATTTTTCACGCTACTCCAAATGGACCGTACTGTCCGTGGAAGCAAGCCAAACAAGGAATGTACCCTTAATGGTTGCTGTTGCAACATACTTTTGGAAAACTGAAATTTTTGTCATTTGACTGATGCAAAACATTTTAAGATGCCGCCACCACGGTTGGTACAATCAACACCAATTACAGTGTTAACAAAAAAGCCTCTTAGTAGTCTACTAATGGATGTTTTTCTAAAAGAGCTTGTTTTTTTTTCAATGAAAAGATTCTGAAAATCCTCTTCCAAAATAATATGCACCTAGAAATAGTTTCTTCAGTATAATCACAAATGTTGTTGTTACATCTTTTTAGCTGGGAGCTTCATGAAGCATCTGCTATATGGTGCTTTTTGTTAATGTATAAATATCCAAAGTGGACATCAGTTACGTTTGTGGTCTCAAAACGTTCCCCAGGACTCATATTTAATGTTGTCCACTTGTGATGGATCACTCAGGATGCATGTTAACACCAAATGCCAGCAGTGTCTCAAATGCATGTAAAAGTATTGATCATCTTCAGCGTATGCGTATAGATAAATGACAAGGTCCTTATAAAGTAGTGGCACCTGTTCTTATATTCACTCGTTTATTGATTGACTTTTCCACCGTTTGTTTTGATATGCTGCTTCATAAACTTTGATCCAGCAGGCTGGAAATATAATGCCCAGTTTAATTATATTTATCTGCTGCACTGAAAACTGATGCCAAAGGCTACCATCTGCGTTGATACAATATGCCAATGGGCTCTGACAGATCAGCTCAGAATAAGAATGGGCCCTAAAAACATAGATAAAAGAAGAAAAAAAACTAAGCTTTTTTTCTTTTTCTGCTTTTCAGCATCTTAATGAATGTATTAGAATTAATTAAGTTTAAGTTAGATTTTTTTTATAGCATCAAAACACAACACAAGTCATCAGAGTCCACACAGAATCAGTAATTACCTTCACCCAAACGGATTCAGGAAGGATCAGCATCAAATTCTTGGGGGCATAAAATGTAGAAAATGAGAAAGAGAAAACAAATTTTGTGATACCTTGACCTACTGCCTCCCCACCTCCACACTCATACCGAAGCAAAACCAGTAGGGATCTATGATGGATGCGGTCTGACAGGATTACGAGTTTTGATGAGTTTCCACCGACATGTCAAGGGAGTTAAGGGGGATGTAAGAAGAATGAGTCAGAGAAACCTACATTGAAGATAAATAGTCAGAAACCTGATGTACTCTGTCATGTTCACAGCTGGCATTAGCATGCTTCTTGGGTGACCCAATCACAAGTTGACAGCTCTAACCAGAGGTCTATCTCCACTCAACTGCATTAATAATGCACTGAGAGCTCACTGAAGAGACCACATACAGAGTTTATAAGGCAGCAGTTGCAGCATGTATGCAAATGCATCGTATTGTTTACTTTAGAAGGATGAGGTGGTGGATGGTGTCAGTGTGCAGAGATTTAGTGCTGTGCAGATATGTTCGCATATGCACTACAGCTTTTTTTAGAGCTTTTTTACTATCAGAGTTTTAAAATATCTCCTCTGCACTGACATGGCATAAGGAGGAGAATCCAAGCTTGTGTATTTAACAATAAGAAATGTGGATCTACCCAATAATGTAAATGCACGTTAGACCATGGCCTTCTCATGAACCTGGTTGGTGTCGTAGACGCCACAAGAGGGAATGGATCAGGAGAGAAGGTGGAGGATTGAGTAACCGCTGAGTTAGCAAGATAAGCTAATGATTGCTAGCTTGTATTTCTGTGAAGTTTACCATCATGTTTCAGGAAACAACAAAAATAAAAATGCCTAATTTCTGCTTAACTAAAGCAGTGTTGTGGGTTATTAGCCATATAACAAAAAAAAACAAAGTTACATTTTACAGTGCCACAGGTAAGTGGGATAGGGGAGTTAGAAGTTTAAAAGTATTGAATTAGAAAATAAAACTTAGTGTGCAGTTTACATTTCAGTGTTGGCCCTGAAGTTTCATATACCAGTGGTCTGACAGCTGAGACACACTAGAAGAGGCTGCATGAATGAAGTGCAATCTGCCAACAGCCTTGCACAATTCTGCAAGCTTCTGAATCCAATTTGGAATTCAATAAAGTATCTCAATACACAATCTTGTCATCTAAAATGAGCACAAGACACAGTTGTTTGTTTGAAGTTCCAGTGAGGTCTGGTCACTACGCCTGCACAAAGTGCACACTGGCAAGAAAGCGTATTCTGTTAGCTTCTTTAGTTCTGTGAAGTGTGAGGTTCTTGTCCGGAAAGGATGGAGTTTTTTTTGCAACCTGCACTAACAATTGATGACCCCTACCCCCTACTCCCCACTCCCAAAGAAAACAAACAACAAAAACTCTTTATCAGAACTACAAAAGTGTCAATGTCGTCTGTACTGTGGACAGTAGCTATAGGAAAAGAGCTGAGCTCTCCTTTACTGTCTCACAAGTTGAATCTTATCAAACACACATTTCCCCCCCAAAAAATATTTTTAGATACTGGAAATAACTTGGAAATAACTCTACCTGCAATAAAAATAAAATTAAAAAAAAGACGCAGTACAAACAGTAGCCTATGTTTTAACCATATTTCAGACAAGATGGTAAAAAGCAAAGAAGTTAATGGCAATTTTATTTATATAGCACATTACATTATATGCAAACTCAATGTGCAGAACACAGAAGACATGTATACATAAACACAGACAAGCATAATTATATAGAGGCAACCAAATACTTAGATTCTCATACAGACATTGACAAAATAAAATTGTTGGCACCCCTCTGTTAATAAAAGAAAAAACCCACAAAAGTAGTAACACTTTTTTTTTATTTTTATTTTTTATACTGAAAATCAACCAAAGAAAATCAGACATTGCTCTTTAATTGTTGTTCAACAGAGACTGATGATACAAACGGTGAAATCAACCACTGTTGAAAACTTATCATAAAAAAGCCAGACTGGAATTTGCTACGATGCACATTGACAAGCAACAAAGCTTCTGGGAGAATGTCCTTCGGACAGATGAGAATAAAACTGGAGCTTTTTGGCAAGGCACACCAGCTTTGTCTCAATCGCAGATCATAGGTCTTCCAACCGGATAATGACCCAAAACACACAGCCAAAATCAGGTCATATCACAATAATGAATAAACTACAATTCAGTGTAGGTTAAAAACAAGCAAACAAAAAAAACAACAACACAAAAACACAGACCCAGATGTAGATACCCCGACACTTACAAACATATGGCTTTCACTGGAGCAGCCTCATGCTGTCATTATAAGCCACCGTGAGTTTTCTAATGCTGCCTTGTATATGGACACCACAGGTAGGCAGCATACAAAGGTGTACAATACACTTAAAAATGTGAGATCTTCACAGAAACAGAACACATGCTAAACTTACGACACAGGATATTCGCTTGAGCTTCCGTCGCTGCCTGTAGATATCCTTGTCATCAGACAGGTCATTTGCAATAACATGGCCCAAATATGTTTCCCTTGACTTCCCTCCCTGCACTCAGTGGCAGACGGAAAGAAATCCTTTGATTGCAGTCATTGCCTCAACAGGTAGTGCCACAAAATATTAATTTAAGGGTGCCATTATTTTGGTCCAGGCCTGTTTCATTAGTTTGTTTTTTTAAATAATTGTCAAAAGCAATGTTTGATTTCCATTGGTTAATTTTCAGCAAATTTAGTGTTCATTTAGTCCGTTTCAAGTTATTTCAGTGACATTTGTGGGTTTTTCATTCATTAACAGATGGGTGCCACCAATTTTGTCCATGTCTGTATATTCATACACACATACAAACATGACTTGCTGCAGTTATAAAAGCACACACTACATAGTCAACGCTTTACAAGTTTACAATAAATCATTATAGGTGGGTGAACAAGGGAATATTTTAGGTTTAGTTTTTAATGTAAACACTGTTGTAGCTTATTTCAGGTCAGCAGGCAGAGATATTAACCACAGTAAGTTAGGTAAAACGTGACTAAAATAAATACTGCCACAGAAATCTTATCACTTTTTAGGCAAGAGTAAAGGTCTCTCAACTTATTATTATTTGTCAGAAAATGTGCGCATATGACCAAGAGCTTTCTAAGACCCATTAGGCAGAGACATGTAAGAATAGCTTAAGCCTGCTGGAGATAAAAAGCCTTCACAAAAGCTGCTTTTTTGTGGTACCACTCCACTCAATTAGTTTTCAAAAAGAGTTCCCTACGAAACAAGGGAAACCGCTAAATGCATTTTTGCAAGTTTCTTTGTTGTTCCATATTTCTGATTACAGACAGAAAAAGAATGAGCAAGATTGCATGAAATATTAATGATCACACGGGGCATTTGGCAAAGCATTTCAGAGAATGTTTTGATCCATCGAATCAAGGCTTATGGAACCAGCATGCACCTCTGCTCCACTGTGCTGCACGTGGTCCTAATTCAATATCCAGGACAGCATTAATGTTCACAGTGTGGAAATCAAAATCACGCTCTCTAAGGAACCTGTTATTTTGTAAAGGCTTATTATTCTCACACAAAAAGGCATGGTAATATATCTGTATGTTTTGCTTTTTTTTTCTTAGTTATACTTATGATCTGTGCAAAATCTGCACTTTTAAGTCTCTTGTATTCCTGGACTTTTGGTTTCACCACCATGTGCTACATTTCTCATTTTTGTGCTCACATTACAGAAAGATAATTTCACACTTGAGAGAAGCACACTCAATATAAACTAGTACTGCAGGTGTTAAAATGTCACAGGGAAAATCTCTTGGTAATTCAGCAAGCTGTATGATTTCAGAAATATGTTTGTTTCACAAGTTGCATACTCATTAGTCGGCTCTTTGGGGGGGTGTCAGACTCCATGCAGGGGTAGCTCCAGTCTGGCCATTTTTCCCCCTCCTTTAATTCTCCTCCTCTTAGCTCTTATTTTCCACTAATTTCTCTTACCTTCCCATCCTGTATTCCTTTGCAAAAGACTAAGAATTTTGCTCCAACACTCATCGTGCAGCTTTTCTGTGGAGTCTCTGGAGTGTCCTGACACCTACGATCTGGGGAAATCTCTGCAAGCATGTTTGGTAATGATGAATTTAAATGCAAATGGCATCTTGACGGGGGAAACAAATTGCACCCATCACTTGGCTAAATTGCTCCAAATTGAAGACGAGTCCCCAAACATGAACATATTGCACCACTGGTATATGAAAAAATAGAATATGGAAAGCTCTGTAATAGCTCATTTTACCTCACCTACTTGCCTAAGCTTGGGGAAATAGATTGAAGGCACTGATTTTTGGATGCATGATTACAGTTCATATGTACAAATTTGAATTGTTACTCTGTTTTTTGAAACGTGAGAAGCGATGTCTACCCCTGTTTGCTTCGGATGAAAGGTTTTGTCTCTTGCAGGAAGAAGGGAAACTATCAAAGTGCCACAGCAGATTAACGGTGAATCATAGCCAATGTTTGAAGCCACATCCCCTCTGTCTTTGTACAAATTCAGAGGTTGTTCCAATGTGGGGATTGAACAAGTATCTTTGGTTTTACCTGACAGATTGACTGTGTGACACTGTGTTGACCTTTCTTCATCCCATTCCGGCTGCCAGTGATTTATTTCTTGCACACCTCCAAAACAGACTAAATGTGTGCCTCATTGAGGGGAGCTACCATGGGAGGAGAACATTGTCTCTTTTCCCCCATTAAGCCACAGAGGATAAAAGAACACTCTCCTCTTTCGCGCCCTCCCAACCCCCTCAACTCTCCCACTCATTCTGTGTCATCGTCGGACTCGGGAATGCAGGGAGACTTCGAGATCAGCGGCGGAGCAAGGTGCAGAATACAGATCAGCAGCCGGGAGAACTGATGCCCAGACTATTTAGCATACCTAATTGACCTCTAGCTCAAAAACCTCCGTGCGGTGCCTTACCCCAACCCCTCTGCACCCACCACCCCAACCCACAACCGCCTTAATATTATTTCATGACTCAGTGCTTGCAGACATCTTAGTGATGAGTGTGCTTAATCTTGTTGGAGGCTATCAATATTTTTGTCTGCTGTGCGCTTTGTTTCAGAATGAAGCCCTGGTGATTTTCTGGTTTGTTCTGTGCTTCCCCTCATCCTTCACTTCTTCCCAACTCTCAGCCAAGATTAAAAAAATGTTAAAAACTTGGTGAATGAAAACATGTTGGAGCCTTGACTTCAGAGGCAACGACATTCAGTTCCTCCTCAAATGTTTCACAACTAAAATCTGTCAAAGCAAGAATTAAATCGAGTTAATCCGATAACTCCAAATCAAAAAAGAAGCTCAGCTCCAGCTGTTAGGACCTGATTCTGTGTTTAATATTCCAGGCCCTATTGGTGTTTAAATGAGGGGATTAAAAACTGAGCAGTGTTTCAACACAATTATCAGCAACAGAACTGAACTGTCTTAAATAGCCATGCCACCATGGTGGGGTTTCCCAGGAGGCCCTCTAAAAATATGCAGTAATTAAGTTCTCACCTCGTTATAATGGGATTATTACCATGAAAATATCCTGAGACATATTTTAAACTTATGGAGAAAAAAAAACGAAAAAGGGACAGGAGCTGTACTGGGTAGTTCAGTGCTTTTTCACAGTTGCAAAGATCCGTCAAACCTCTGAGTGTTTTAGAAATACTAGAAACACTCAAAGAGCTCAGACCTCCGCCAAGCCAGTCTTTTTGTCAGTGATTGTGGGCATATTTTTTTTTGATAGAAGCTCTAATGGCAATATCCTCCCCATCTCCGCATAGGCAGGCACAAACCTACGTCACAACCTGGTGGTCATGTCCCCACGAAGAGCTTGCCAGTAAAAACAAAGCACGCATCATACCACTGTATTGACTTGTGCAACTTGTTCTCAGAGTTTTACGTTTTCTCTATCGGTTTTTTATTAAAAAAAAAACAAAATCTATAATGTCATCCAGTTCTATTGATCCCCTCAGTGTCGAAGCTAGAAAAAAATATGAGGCAAAGATAATGGCAGTAGGGTTAATGTATTCCCTTATGTCTAAAGACAAACCACCAGCAGACGTTTGTTGCTGTTACTGTAAGCACACATTTCATGGCATTTTCGGCATCTATACAAAAACAACCATAACTTTTAAACGGTAATATCATCATAAATATTTACTCACCAGTCACATAATGAATTTAAAAAATTGTTGAATATTTGGAAAGACTCTTAGGTTTACTGTCAGCATTGACACACTTGATAGCCGTTAGCCAGTTATCACATCTTTTATGGGCCTTTGTGTCTTATCGGTAGTTCAAGAAACGATCTCTTGTCTGTTGAATAACTATGTTTATGGCAGCCAACGTAACTTTTCACCATATTTAAAGGAAACTCTACATAAATCAAAGACACATTTTTAAGAATCAATGCTGAAAGCAACTTTTAAGCTTTAGCAACCTTTTTTTTTCACTGGTGAAAGACCCGGATGTGACAAAGTTCACCGATTTTCCCAGACATTTGCCCCTGCCTTCTGCATGTTAAGTGCTACAAACTCATAACTTCAGCACTACTTTCTCTCTACCAGGATAGCTTTTGGTGACACCGCAGTTCAATTCCCAGTCCTGTGGCAGAAATGGTGGCAGTTAAGAATTACATGACCACCTATCATGATGGTCATAAACCTTGGGCATTTTATTAAAATCTAAAATTTTAAAAAAAAATAGGTCCATTTATTTATTTCTAAAGATGTTTTATAACATGGGCTTAAAGACCAGGGTTGCCAATTAGTGTGACCAAAATTGTACAAATAAAGTTGTCTGAATAACAGATAAACTGTTGATCGTTTATTAAACTCTAATGGGGTTTCCAAGGTCTAAAAGAAGTATAAAATTGATATCCAAGCTGCAGTTTGCACAGATGGCTCTTTCAATTCATTTCAAATGGATCCTATCCCTCTGTTGGAAATTCTGTGATCAGACATTTATTTGGAAGACATAATGAGGTGCAGTGTGTTTAACATTTGAAAGCAAACAAATGGCTGCCTCTAATAGCTGACCTTCAGCCAAGCTCTTTGTTATAAACCTAAAATTTTACAATATCAAACAATCAGAAAAAAAGAAACTCTTGATTCATTAGTAGCCTAGCTGAGATACTAGTGAGTTAGAGTGAACAGAAACCAAAGATTCAGGGTATTTGTAAGCAGTGGATAACTCCAACTTCCTCTTCCAAAGGAAAATGTCCTCCAATCAAACCAACCGAACAGGTCATTGTTCATACCCTGAAACATATTTTACTTTAGCAACATTTTGTCATAGAAGTAAAGGGTAAAATTGGCATCTTAATGTCCAGTATTTTCAACCACGTGGTGCAACGTTTATCCCTATGTAGATAATAACAGCAACTAAGCTTGTGCAGTATACCGGTTCGTACCGAAAACCGGGGTTTATTTTCGCTATGATATAAATGTTTCATATACCGCTATACCGGTGAATAACGCAGACGACGTCCGGAACGTACGCAGTGGGGAAGTGTTTCATTGGGGACCGATTTCACCGCTGGACACAAACACCCCAGCACATGAAAAGGAAAGTTTAGAACTGAGACAAGCTGCAAGTGGGAGTGAAGCACGAGTTACTGACCCAGAGGAAATAATACCACAAAGAGGAGCCACGTCTGTGGTTTGGAAGTTCTTCGGCGTTTATCCAGTTCCTAAAGGGGCGCGCTTGAAAACCGGCCGCGTGCATGAAAATGGAGTGGGCGCGCACGGTAAACACACGTGTGCATGTGATTCGCGCGTGTAAACTTGTACCCACGAGTGAAAACTCACGTCGTGGTGAGAGTCCATCCATCCACGGTAACGAGCACGCTCTCAATTCTGTCACTGCACGCTTCAAGATATTGTGTTGCATAATCGAATGGAGGGGAAACTTTAATCTTTTCAATATTAACAATTTGTGCAATGATGTTGTTCTATTTTGACTGCAACCATTATCATTCTAATTCTTTAACATAATTACTGTCTGCTATCCTGTTGGTAATCTTTATTTTAAGGGGTTTTGCATTTGCCTGTCTGGACATGGAAAAAACATGATACAGTCCTTATTACAGTAGAATGGGCTATTTAAAGCCCAAGTGCAGAAATTCTTTTCTGGAAGATGATGTGGGTAAGAACACTCTTGTATCTAAAGAAAAAAAACAAAACTTGTCATATATCGTAAAACCGATATGATTTAAAAAAAAAACAGTGATATGAAAATTTTGCCATACCGCCCAGCCCTAACAGCAACACTTTACTAAAACACTAATGTCACTTCCTGGTTAGCTTTAGGAAGTAACATTACTTGGTTGTAGTTACTAAATATATCTATATAGTTTGTGTAAGGTAGAGAAACAGCCATTGATAAAATCAGAAGCCATGCAGTGATATTTGCACAGTAGTTGGACGATATGGTGAAGCCACAATAAATGCTGTGGCTTCGTAAGGTTTACAGACTGACAGGTTTCATACTGGATAATATTGAGATGTTCATTAAGATGATTTACAGGAGGCTCTGAATCCAAGTAAGTCACCCTTTCCTCCTGTAAGAAAGAACACATACGATGTCTCATAAGATGCAAAATGCACGGCTTCAGCAGTGCAATCCTCAGTGCAGATAGGCAGATTATCCTGATTTATCCTTCGAAATGCTCCATAAACTTCATATTATGAGGTATTTTAGCCTATTAAGGATTACTGTCAAAGTAACTCTCTCTGATTTGTGATTTTGAGGACAACTTCCTTGCCCTAAACCCCCCTGTTTGTCAAGGCCACACTTGAATAAAAACTGATACAAGAATGCAGCACTAATGCTGGTGCAGTGAAAGTGGAAGGGGACTGATGTATCTTTACTGGTGCAGGTGATGTGGATGGCTTTGCAGGAAAAAGGTCTCCGGACAACGACTTTATAATAAA
>JBBBVU010000016.1:20916693-20927018 GCA_037177055.1 Atherinosoma microstoma
GTCAATGACGGAAATATTCGGTTAACGCGACCCCTGATATATATATATATATATATATATATATATATACACACACTATAGTATAATCCACAGGACTGTACCAGCTCTTTTCTTTTTTAACCTCTTTATCTTTTTATCTATTTAAATCCCTTTTTTATCTTTATTTCAGTTCACTTCCTTGGCTTTCTTAAATGTGTCTCTCTCATACTTGCTTTCTGCTGCTTTTCATTTGTAATAAACCGATGTATCTGTTTGAGCATACAGCCCTGCAGGCTGCCTACTGATAACCTTGTCAAACAACTCGGCACCCCAACTGTCAGCTCTCCCAGGAGCTCTGTACCTCTGCTAATGGAGACCAACTCTCTCTCTGCCAGAGGAGTAGGCGTGTCAAGACATGTATTATCTTCTTATGAGAAAATACTAGCACTGAACAGAAACCCTTCAAAAACACAGTTTGAATGGGTTCTGAGGAAAGCAACAACTTTCATACGAGAAAGAAATATGCTCGACTGTTACAATTTTCTAAATGTGTGAGTGTCATTTTCTGTTAATTGCAGAATGTATGCAGTGTTCTTTGCAATTAAAAGAAAAGACGATCGTCTAACTTTTTCAAGTAAAAGCAGTAGAGAGATTGAAGTTGCACCACCATTCTCCTTTAGCTTTGCTAGTTATGATGAAAAGAAAACCTAGATGAAAGAATGGAGTAGGCAGAAGGTGAAATTCAAGAGAAGAAATGTGCATTTTTTTCTTGGTGTAATTGCCAGCTCTCTGTCAAGTTTTGGACTCAGATCTTGAAAATGCTGCTTACAACCTTCCAACCATGTTGCAGTGAGAAGATAGTGCCCGTGCTAGGGTGGCAGATGCTCTGATTCTCATTTAATTTATATTACTTCACAAAAACAGCAGTCGGATAAATAAAAACTGTAAAAAATCAAGGCTGTTTCTTATTCATGAAATGTTTGCAGATCTGTTCATCCGACATTACTGGTAGTGTTAAAAACAGTGTTACCAAAAGATGCTTTCAAAGTACTATCGGTGTCAAGGCACCATCACCTCGACCTTTTCCCTCTCCGCTCTCCTCCACACACTTCAGTTCAGACCCACTGAGCCATGGGTATAAAAGCACAAGTGCATAATACATCACTTGTATAGTCTGAATCTTTTCTTGAAACTGTCTGAAAATAAATATTTGAAGAATTCCTTATTTGATGAAGACAACTACACTCTGACCTCCATAAGAAATACTCTTCATTCCACCCACATGCTTTTTAATATGTTCAAGTTTGATTCAGTCCACAGAATGTCCTTGAAAATTACATAGCACCAATAAAGGTGTCAAATCACTGCAGGGCGACAAGAATCAGTCTGCACTGCACCAGCTATGGTAGATTGAAACTGCTCTGTATGGTTTCGTTTTTTGGGGACTATTGTCATGTTTTGCTAACATCTCCTGGTTTTATGTTTATTGCTGTTGACTTACCCTCATCTGTGATAATGTTTTGCCCCTTTCTGTGTTTTGGCTATCTTTACTTCTTGTTTTGGATGTTTCTTTGTTTGCTTCAGTTCATGTATTCCTCCCCTCGTCACACACAAGTGATTTGCGGATGTCATTGTACTGTCACTGTGTTACCCACATCTCCTCCCTCACTATATATTCTGTGGTTGCTTTCATTTGTCCGGTTCCTGTTCCTCATTGCCCCTTGCTTCTGGACTGTGAACTGTGTTGGCGTACCTGCTTCAGGAACACATTGAATTTTTGCTTCTACCCAGAAACCTATTAAAAGTTTGAGTTTGCTTGATGGTTCTGCATTGAATCCCCATACAGAAAAACCACATGTGCTCCACGTATGTTCCATGTGTGGTCCACATGTCCGTGCACATGTCCAAATGTGGTTTAGGAATATTTTCATGTATTTTCATGCACATGTGGATCAAATGTTTGTGGATCACATGTGAAGCAAATGTTCATGTAAATGTGCGCGACATGTGGTCCACAGGTGCAAACATGGGATTTTTGAACATTTTCATGTGATTTGCATGTGAAGAACATATGAGGCACATGTGGACCAAATGCTCATGCACATATGAACTATATATGGTCAATATTTGCAAGCATGTGGTTTTGGAACATTTTCATGTGAATCATGTGTGATTCACCTGTGATTTGCATGTTAATCACAGATGAATCATATATGGTTAACATGTGCAATGTGTGGTCACATGTGAAATTCATATGATTGATTCACACGTGTTTTTTTGTAAGGGTCTTCTTCCTTTGACCACATTTCATAACATCTGCTTTTAAATTGTTCAAAGTTTGCCTCCGATTAAAATTGTCTCCAATTGTCTTCTCACTCATGCTCCCAATATATGTTTAAGCTATAAAGCACTGATACTCATTTTAGTCCTACGAAGGCTGCAATCCGGCAGATTTTCCATGTATCCCTCCTCCAACACACCTGAGTCAAACTAATAAATCGCTGTGCAAAACTTGACTGGATGCTACATCCATTTAATTTGATGCAGGTGTGTTTAGGCCTGTCACGATACAAATTTTACTGTGCGATTAATAGTTTCAGAAATTATTGCGATAAATGATAGAATATGCGCTAAGCAATAATGTTGTCATTTTAAGACCTTTTTTAACTAATATAATAGTAATGCCATAATGATGAGCGAATATAGAGGAAGAGCCTTAAAGTAAAGGGTCCAGGTCACATGATCCCATGAGAGACGGATCAGCTCCTGCAAAGTTACAATGTCTGGTTTCTGAAGAGGTCAGACCCCTCGGCGTGCCGACGTGTCAAACACTGTATATTGACCCCGGAAATCATCCATTATGACTCACATTAGGCTAATATTTAGGTCAAAAGTTACACGGTGTCCCTTTAAAGACATTTTCACTGAAACTGGAAGAGATTTTAAATAACTAAACAAAAACAATAGAAGTGACTCTAAGTCTCATTTATAATTAATAAAAACCAAACACAACCAAAAATAATACATATGATAGATAAGGAAGTTTCTGTAAACAAAATTGCCTGTCAAAAATATCAAACATGGAGCTCAGACAGAAAAAAACCCAGCAGAACTGCCAGTTAGTACCTTTTGTAAATAAAAAAGTAGCAACAGAAATATACCATGCTACACTCTGCGGTATCGTACGAGACCATGGGGCTGTCGAGTACGACACCAGAGATCACTTTGCAAGAAATGAGAGAGACAGGGAGAGAGAGAGGGAGAAAATTAAAGTTATTGCAGCCGGCAAACCTATTGCACTTATTTTTTCTTACTTTGCGATTAATTGACTTATTGCTTATTGCAACAGGCCTAGGTGTGTTGAAGCAGGAACACATTGAAAACCTGCTGGATTGTGGTCCTCATAGGACCAAACTGATAATCGGTGCTCTAGAGGATTCATTAGGGAAAAGACGTAGCCAGTTGGTGGTGCAGTTTGGACACTACTTTAATGCAGAGGTGTTTCATGATTATGCGCTGGATATTTCTAGACACATGTAGCATCAAGAAATGCCAACAGGACAGGTTCAACCTTGATTCGGGTGATGGAAACCCTGAGTTTGCTGTGACTGATTGAGAATATGTTGTAAATTACATTTCTCTTCATAAAACTGACAAAACTTTATGACACAAATCAACTCCATCTTTTTACTCTTACTGCCTCCCACTAGTCTAAAAAAAACATTGTCTGCAAC
Source organism: Atherinosoma microstoma (assembly GCA_037177055.1). NCBI lineage: Eukaryota > Metazoa > Chordata > Actinopteri > Atheriniformes > Atherinidae > Atherinosoma > Atherinosoma microstoma. The sequence goes on from JBBBVU010000016.1 coordinate 20,920,407, forward strand.
TGGAACTGTATAATGATCTTATATCATAATGTATAAAATGATATCTTAAAATGATGAAAAATTATAACCCTTATATTTAAATTAAAGTATGTAATATCAGGTATTAGCCCCCCCTGTATATATTTTATCAAAACACAGAAAATTAATGAGCCATGTCATGCTTGTGATTAATAAGGATGCTTATTTTCTGAACAGATACTGTGAACATCTAAGAATATTAGGAACAATCAACCAACAGCATTAGCAGTAGCTAGCATTAGCAGTAGCTAGCAGTAGTTATTGTTACATTATTTCGTGACTACAACAGGGAATGTTGGATGAATGTGTGGAAACACAACACAGGCTTTTAAACTTGCCAAAAGTTCCACAACAGTCTTTCTTAGGTGTTGAAATGTATACCCTTCTCAAAATAAGCTATTAGCATGATGGTATTTTATATGCAGGACACTATCTACAATCTCAGAAAAGATTGGAGGTGGTTCCAGATGGTAGATTGGAGGAACCAGTATTCATAACTTGCTTGTTCAGCCGTAACAACTAATTTGCTGGCACTGTAATGAACCTAGAAAATAAGAAGCTAGCAAAAATGATATGGGGGCTATTTCCAGCTAATTTGCTTTTGTTTTAAAGACAGCAAACCCAAAATGTCCTGTTTTACAGTAATGCTACATAATCTGATTCTGTAAGACTAAATATAACCAATGACCATTTATTACCATTACCAATTACTATTTATGGTCTGCAGTATAACTGTGACTCAGTAGTGAGTATTTTAGTACTCAATGTTTTAGCTGGAGAGTGGTTGGAAGGGCCCATTTTATGAAATTAGCTAAAGTTTATCTCACATTTAACACCACGTTACCAATTGTTAACAATATCAAGCCAAATGTTATCTGTTCCTGCATATGTTGACCTTGTACTGTATCTTTTAGCTTCTTTATTTATTCATCAACCCACCTTAGAATCACCTTTATTCATGTGATTCCAAGCTGATGAGAACATAGTTATCGTATTGCAGTTTGCTCGGCTACATTTTGGAATTTCAAGGTAAAACAAGGGAACCATGCAGTGATTCCAGACAACACTGAAATACTCTGATTGGAAAAGCAGTATGAGATTTTCTTTTCTGTATTAAATGACCTCAGTCTCCTGAGAATGAATCTGTTGTTCCTTCGTAAGGATAAAAATCAATATCAGCTTTCAAAGAAAAAGCAACATCTATCTGGAAAATTTCTGTGTTATAGTAACCGAGGATGCAAATCTACCGTCCCAAACAAATGATCTCTGGTCTGTTGAACCTTTTAATATTTCAGCGCTGTATCTTTCTCAGCTACACCTCTCCATCATCTTGCAGCCAGCCATGAGCACACTCACCTTGGTAACTAAACCAAAAAAGAAAATGAGAAACTTATGATTACCCCCAAACGTTGCCACATTCTTATTTGATCACATGGCGAAATTGAAGTGGCACCCACATGGTGCTGATATCGGGCCGCATAATGTACCATTATGAAAAACAACCCTTCAGGTATTTTAACATTTATTTGAGCTGAAGAAGTGGGGAAGAAAAACACTGACCTTCTTCAGCCAAGACCATCAGTCTTCTTTAACAATGTATATTACTTAGATTGAACAATCTATCATCATGTCCCAACTCTGTTCTCATAAAGTAAATGAATAGGTGCCTTTCTTCATTTTAGACGCGAGTTTCTTTTACCATTTTATGTTGCCGTTCTTGTGTTTTTTGCTCTGCTACAATACATCAATCATTGTATTTCAGAATTTAGAAAATGGTGTGATGAGGTGTGTTATATGCACCATATACTGTATATACCAGCCACACACCTGATAGCCAGGCTTCCATTACTATTTTCCAATTGCATTTAGAGCTTGAAATAGGAAAAGGTTATTTAAATAGTCAAAAATAAAGTTTAAAAGAAAACTTCATTTGAATTTTGGGATATTAAAATAATTCTGTGAATCATATTTGACCTGGCAAGGATTATGACAAAACTCCTTACCTGTCTCGGGTCAAACAAACCTGCAGCTTCCTAGATATGATTAAATATCCCAAATATTACTAGAGATTCTTGAAGAAGAGCTCTCCTCATTTTCCTCTTATGGATGTACAACTACTTCTACTTAAAGTAGCTATACCCATTTATGGACAGTTTTGAACCATGAGCAAGGAGAACAGTGTAGTTTGAACTGTAAGCCCCGCCCCTAATGTTTTTTCCCAGCGACAAACATACTTTTGCTCTCCTCCCACTCGACGTGCATGTGATAACGCACACATCTCACACTCATGCACTAATCTCCAGAAGAAACTCGTGTCTTCCAGTGAATTTACTGTTTTTGTTGCAGTAAATGGTAAATTACATTTTTCCCACTTCAATCCCGGCAGTGCAAATGATGGCATAACAAGACGTTTCTTTCATAAACTGTTAGTTTACCCTAACAGCCTAACTACAAAAGTTTTGTACACAAATGCACTATTATGATATTAGAGGCTACATTACAAATGAATTCCCAACCTTATAAAGTATCTGATCTGCCACAGCGATTGACAGTTATCTTGTGATATAAAGCGATTTGTGTTTGTTTTATATAAAGTTTGACTGCGGGCTAAATGCTAACGTGACTTAGTCACGTTACGGTGTAAATTTCATATAGGTATGGAGACATGGAGGTGGACGCGGTCAAACCATCAGAGGTAGAGCCCGTAGCCGAGGACGTGGTCCGGATATTATAATAATATCAGGTATAGTTCCTTTAATCGCAGGCTAACTCAGGACACTCATGCGATTAATCAGGATAAAAAATTTGAAACAATGTATGAACATTAATCACAATGGCTCTGAATCTTCAAAACCTCTGAGACCCCCTTTTCTTTTTGTAGGACCCCTGGTTGGGAACCACTGGCTTAGTTGATTTGCTTCAAACCTGTTAATAAAAATGTGCCTGCTTCGTGTTTAGCTTTATGCAGCTTTACCAAAGAGTCTCACATTTGTTTTGATAGTAAATAAAAATCCTATAGTTTTTTTTATCACACCTGACCTCTGCACATAAAATAATGAAAGGATGTAGAAGATGGATGGATGATTTGAGAACAAAATAAGATGTGAAATATATTTGGACAGAAGCATCTCAGGTGCAGGTTAAAAATAAGATTCCTATACTTTGTCATTTGTTATCAAGCAGACATGAAGTGATCATGGAGGCCTTTAACTGCTATAATAGTAGGAACCCAGTCCAGTGGTGGTGCTTTCTGTTTTGCCTGGGTAGATTCCTGAGTTAAGTGGCAACCGAGCTGGTCAAATTCTCTAAATGCTTCGGAAAATAGCTTTTATGCTTCCTTTCATATTCAATTTTAACATTTGAAACAATGGATGATATTTTATGAAAGCAAGGGAGATAATTGCTTAGCATTTGCAACATTTAGCGCATTGCTCTGAGGAATCAAACATACGATTGCTTAGTGCTCAGTCTTATTGGTTTCTTGTTTCAACAGTTTTCTCCTCCTTTTGTTTTTACCATCTTTACTTAATCTCATGATGTTTTCCAATGAAGTCAAAGAAAAGCTTTTTAAACAGTGCTTTCAGCCAATCCTCCACATAAAGATAAGGAGATACAATGGAGTTACTTGTTTATGCAGACAGCCCAACTTCTTGGTTCATGTGATATCTGAAAGTTCTTTTCAGACATCACTGATGACCTTGTCAAGCTGTTAAAGTTTCGGCTTTTTGTCATCCAGATGAAGGCGACCTTTTATGCTTTATGTTCAATTCAGACATACAAGGGTGGTTAGAGAAAAGGGCACAACATATGTGTGATACTGAGATCCAACCTGTGAGACGAGACGGTTCTGGAAGTAAGGTATGACTCATTAGACGCTTGCAGTCCCATTATCTTGTCAGAAGCTTGAAAAGGAAACGGTTCTCTGATTGCTGTGTTAGACCAAATGGTAGCCATATTGGCAACAATTTTAGTTGTGCTGTTCTCTGAAATATGGTATCATGGACACCTGTTAACAATTCATCTGTGGAGATAACCTGTTGTTTTATTCGGGCCTTTTTTGGGGGTTTTGGAGTTTGCATGATTTTCTTTTGCCTGTTTGGACCCTGGGATTTTCTGCTGGTACTCCTATGGCCTTCTACTATCCAAAAACAGAGTTTAAGGTTGACTGATGTCTGTAAATTTGCCACTTGGTCAGCTTTGTGATGGATTTATGTACCTCGCTTTTACCCCAGTGTACAGTAGATTTGGATGGGCCTTGGCCCTCTGCATGCCCCTGTATTTTATCATATGCCCACATAATATCTTGAAAATTGAACAATTTCTTGTCTTTAGAAATGATTTTTGGTGCAAAATGTCACCCATTTTTATCACATCATAATTATGTGCCTCAATATGTTTGTATTCAGCATGACTTTTAAAGATACTGAAAGACAAGTCTTCATACCCCACAACCTTAAAAAAAGAGATTGTTGGTTTAGCCAAGTCAAAAAAAGGAATATGAAAACAGCTAAACTTCTTACCCAAACTAAAATACAAAAGCAACACCCCAGCTTCTGGTGCTTTGAAGAAGAAAATAACTGGGTGTGTTTGAGGAAATTAGGTCTGGTCCAGTTTCCAGGCAGTAGAGGAAGGGCTTCAGAACAACAGATCAAAGCTCAAAGCTAAATACGAGTAACCACAAGAAAATTGGATGGAAGACACACAAATATGAGTTAGTACAAGCAGGACAACAGAGACGAGCACAGAGCTACAGGTACTTCTTACGGAATAAGAGTAACCACAGGAAAGAGATTACAAAATACAAAAAAACAATCGCTATACACTAACAAATGATTACCCTTATGAGTCCCACTGAGGCGAGCTGTTCATGTTGAATTACAGCCATCCAGCCATCTGACAGATTAGCTGCAGCTTTCAACCAGGTTCAGACAATTGTTGGATGTTGACTGCAGCAGGAAACTGTGCAACAGATCAATCAGACAAACAGACAGGCCAAAGGAAGAATGAGCGGTCAGATTTTGGGTCAGGGTGTCAGGCAATCACTCATCCAGGGGACTATAGTCAGAGGCAGTTTCAACATATTAGAGAAAGCATTGCTAACCTAGCTTGACCAACTGAAACCATACTGCAGTGCTGGTTATCAACTCGATAAATCAACCCAGGTTTAAATCACTCTGGGTGTGTGGCGTTCATATAAAACAGGGAATTGGCAACAGATGACTAATTACAATCATAGGTGGAAGGTGTTTCCCTGAAAATAGAATTTTCGGGAAACACCTTCCAGTCCATTTAGACAGGATAACTGGAGTTTTTGGCTTATAGCATCAGTGGGTTACATCACAGTATGTTCTGTTAACTTCTTTCTTTACACTGGTAGATGTTACTTAGATTGTGTGGCCTAAAAATGTTGATTTTTTTCATGTTTGCATGTAAATGTCAAGTTAAAAACGGATTATACTGAAGAATGGTGGCCTCACAGCATGATATTGAGGACACAGCGTTGGATTTGCCGTAACCTTGAAAGTTTTAATCCGCTCTCTGATTGGCTAACATGGCTACAGGTGCCGGTAGCAAAAAGGTGTTGTCTTTTTGTTTTCATGTAGACCAAGGGTGTCAAATTCACTTTAGTTCAGGGGCCACATACTGGGAGATTTGAGCTCAAGTGGGCCAGACCAGCAAAGTAACAGCATAATAACCTATAAATAACAAAAAAAATCTAATTTTTTCCTTTGTTTAAGGCAAAGAGGGTCAAGTAAATTAAAAAGATGTTAACACTTAATGAACTATCCTTTTACAAATCATATTATTCATTTATTGAGAAAAATTAGTACAGTTTCAACAATATTTTGCCTCATTGGATCATTTACTTGTGCATTACAAATCATAGATCTCAATGGATCTACAAAATTCATCTGGAACTAAAAAGTCCAGTGTTTCACATTATGAATGCAGAACTTTTCAAGAGCTAGAAGTTATTTTAAGTATACATTTCTACATCTTTGCTGTAATCCTGACCTTAGAAAGGAAAACATGCCATGTTTGTGTGGACATTACCAAGGTGATACACCCCATTAAGAAGTGGGCCAGGTATGTAAAATGGAAAGAGTTGAACCTGATGTTGCATCACTTAGCCACTGATTTAGCCTCTTGGTACAAGTCCCTGGTTTGGACCCATTACTAATATGCATAATGATGAATTGTGAGGGCTATAAGAAGAAATAAGGCGGTAATAGTCCTGTTAAATGTACAGTTTATTCATTTTCAAACTAGATTTAGGAGGAATTGAACAATAACTGCAACATTAAGATGATTATTCGTCAGTTTATATTTGCTTTATAAATAATTTCATATTTCAAGTTTCTTTGGAAGCTCGATGGATTGAAGTGTCTTTATTGATGAAGTGATAAAAACCAGACACCCTGAGTGTGAAATGGCAGGACTTTGGCAGAGACAGAAATGATAAATAAAAGATGAAAGAGATTAAAGCAACATAACCACAGGAAATGCTGCCTGTGGCTTCTGTCTGTGTGTGTGTGTGTGTGTGTGTGTGTGTGTGTGTGTGTGTGTGTGTGTGTGTGTGTGTGTGTGTGTGTG
>JBBBVU010000016.1:20930746-20959341 GCA_037177055.1 Atherinosoma microstoma
TGTGTGTGTGTGTGTGTGTGTGTGTGTGTGTGTGTGTGTGTGTGTGTGTGTGTGTGTGTGTGTGTGTGTGTGCGTGTCCGTGTGCGTGCGTGCTCTTTCTCTCTGAAGACTACAGCCTTCCCAGGAATCTGGCCAGTACATCACTGTTAAGTATTAAGAGCCCTGCTGAGCAAAATAACAATGAAGGTGGAAAGCAGTGGGTGCATGAGACCTCAAAGGCAGAGAAAGGGCTGAAGTCTGTGGGTCTCCAGACTCCCCAACACCTCACCGTGGACTGCAGGGCTGTGTTGTTTGAAATGTTTGGCTTTGATTAGAACCGTAATTAGAATCAAGTTGAAATACTGTTAAATAGAAATGTGGCCACATTAAGTTTGAGAAATGACTGTTCAAGCACAGGATATAGAAGCAAGGGTATTAAATGATTTCCATTTCCATTACATAGTAACTTAAACCTGTACAACTGTTCATGTGATTGCCGTTTTGCTTCAGCGTGCCATAAGAATCCATCACATTTAACACATAAACACCAGAAAAGTTCCTGAGAATGTCCAGACAGTTTGATTCAGTCTTTGTCAGTAGTTGTTGTTCTCACAGTGGGAGACTTTCTGGTGGATAAGTGCTCTCTCAGCTGGAAATATGAGGGAGGGCGAGGGTCTAGAGCGTCGTGGAGGCAAATCGTAATGCTAAAAGTACAGTATGGAAATTTGTTTTCTTTCCAACTAATAGAGAATAGCAAGTGGGGCCCGTTGTTGTGCAGATGGAAAAACACCACAATTTCACAATACATGTGAAATAGCAGCAAGTCTCATCAGCACACACACTCAGAAAAAGGCAAAGACTGGAATTTATGCTGCTACATTTGCACATTTTTACCTCAGATTTTACAAAGGGAATGGCTGGAAAATCTTGGTGAAAAGTGGAGAATTGATGATCGGGACATTTGCATTCACACATGCCACTTCTGTCTGTCTGTCTGTCTGTCTGTCTGTCTGTCTGTCTGTCTGTCTGTCTATCCTTCTATCTATCTATCCATCCATCCATCCATCCATCTCAGACATGTCGTGTAAAAGCCCTTTGAGTGGTAAACGTTTGTCTATTGGGGTATGAATGTGTGTGATAGGAGCCTATCCCTGTCCTAATAGGTCTACCCCGATAGACAAATCTAAAATGTGTCTGTCTGGGTAGATATGTCTATATAACTTTGTATCACACACATTCATACCCAGATAGACACATGTTTTCTGAACCACACGTTCGGTGTCCTGCCCAAGGACATCTCAGCATGTAGTCATTGAAAGCCTGGAATTGATCCACCGACTTCCCGGTTGACAGATCACTGCTCTTCCTCCTCAGCTACAGCCGCCCTATCAACCTCTTCCACATTAGTTTATTTCCTCCAACTATTTTTGGCACAATCTTCTTTTTTAAAGAAGCTTACTGAAATCACACTAAGCTTATGTTGTAAAACAGAAATAATTGTTGATAAAACCCAATATGATGCTTTGCATGTGTGAAATGATGGTGTTTGAAATTCCTTCATCTATTTCTGTCATCAATTCGTCTATTTATTTGGGCTAAACGGTGTTGTGGTGGTTAGCACGGCAGCTTCACAGCAAAGAGCTCACTGTTTGAAGCCTCTGATAGAGAGGGGTTCACACGGTGGCCTTTCTGTGTGGACTTTGCATGTTCTTGTGTATGCGTGGGTTCTCTCCAGGTACTCCGGCTTCCTCCCACAGTCCAAAAACATGCATGTTAGGTTAATTAGTCACTCTAAATTCTCCCCATGGATGAGTGAGTGGTTGTTTGTCTCTCTGTGTTGGCCCTGCGATGGACTGGCGACCTGTCTAGGGTGTACCCTGCCTCTCTCCTGCTAATTGCTGGGATAGACTCCAGCTTCCCCACAACCCTGAATTGGAATAAGTGTTATAGAAAATGAATGAATGAAAAGTTGAATTGTTGCGTCCATTATGCTTCAAAGTGAGAAAGGGGGGGGCAGTAATAGAGGTGAAAGAGGCTCACCCAGCCGGCATCGTGGGACTCGCCACTCGAGCAATGATGGTAATTGTCACTCAGCTCATGCCACGTGTCTGGCTATGGCACATAAAACGTCAAGCTTTTTACTCAGCATTTTATCGTTAATGTTAGAATTGTATTTTGGTGTAAATCAGGGATCTAAAACGGATTCACACCAGCTTCAGATGGGAATGGATCCAACAACTTGTCAGATTCTGCATAATGACCCATTCATTTGAGTCAGGTGTGTTGAAGCAGAGGAACATCTAGGACAGTGGCCCTCAAGTACCGTAGTTTGAGATCCTTGGTGTAGATTCTGTCTACCAGGCCATGATGATCCTTACAGCTTGAATGAGGGCAACCAGACTTCTTTTTCTTGGTTCTTGAGACGTTTGACCTCTCATATGAAAAGACTTCTTGATTTATAACAGAAAAAGAGCTGAAGAAGACACCAAGGGTGAACTGAAACATCTGCAAGAACCAAGAATAAAGAAGCCCAGTTCCCTTCATTCAAGCTCCTAGGATGACTTAAAACTGTATACATGTCCTAACCTTATTCTCATCATTTTGTCTTAAAAAAAAAATAAAAATCAAATTTTCTAAATGTGCACTTCATTTGTGAGATTTCAGTGGTACTTTTGTCTGATTCAACCGAAGTCTTTACTTGAGTTAAAAAAAAGTTTCAAAATAGAGAAACTAATTCTTTGCACCAGTTAAGTGTCTTCCCATTAAGCCCTCACCAGTGACTGAAATCAACACCTCTCTGATATTGGAAACATTTTAAATCAATCATGACATGTGACAGTCGATGTATTGAACAGTATATATAGACATATAGTAGTTCATTCTAATGGTGCGGTTCTTCTCGTCTCTTCCCAGTCCATATGATGGTGATTACGAGCCAATTAGAGCAAACCAAAATATGGCTCTGAATCAAAAAGGTATTTTATTGGCTGCCTGTTCCGCTGGCTGCTAACAAAGTTATGTTGTCTCTCATTTCTGCATTCCCTGGATACGAGTGGCCCTAACGTGTAATTAATTTCCTTGTGTGTGGCTGTGCCCAGAAACGCTCTGTTGTAAATGAATTTTTAATTTGTCATTAATTTCTGGATTCAGTGGTGAGATGATTGAACAAGTTCTGAATTAAAACTCTTTTTGTCTCCTTTATCAACTGTTTAAGCCATTAAGTGAAATATATAGTCATAGCACTGTTATTTCCAGTGATCAGCCCTTTTAACGCCGTCACCAGCTCATGTTGTAGATCCCCTCTCCACCTACAAAGCCCCCCCATCTCCGATCTGTCAGCCTTCCTCTATGCTGACTCATCTGTTCTCACATCTGTCCCTTCATTACAATAACAGGACCCTGCAGGTTTCCCCTGTCCTTTTATGAGGGATGATAACTTGCCGACAGGTTGTATTCATTTCTACTGGTGGAGGGCGGCGTGGCCGTGCATCCCAAGCAGAGGGCACAGATACATCACAGCTGCAGCAATATATCAGCAAGACTGATGAAAAACTATGCTCACCATTGTCGGTCGGGAAATATCTCCACTTTTTTTACTCCTCTTTCACTCTTTTGTCCCATGTTTTTGTGCTCATATGTCCCCCATTTTTCTGTCCTCAACAATTTGTTCTCATCAAATTGTCGTTATTTACCCCCGTCTGTATTCAACTTGCCTCTGTGAGGCACCATTTGCAACCTTGCCTGATAGACTTTACATCTTTCTTTTCATTTGCTTGTTTTTGTTGTGCACAGAAATAAACACGAGGAATGACATATTCCAAATGAATCTGCTGTAATAGAACGCATCAGCTTTTTTCTGTCTTAAGAATAAATCACACTGAGCACAGCGGGTTTTATCAGTGGTAGAAGCAACCAAAACCAACATTATGAATGGAGACGACTCACCAAAAAACCCTCCCGATAATTAGACGATTTCCCAACAACAATCCAGTTGAGTAAAACATTTTGCCCATAAAAGTTCTTTATTCCATATATTCCTGTAGATTTCTGCTGCATCATGATGCAAATGCTTATAAAACCTGTATGATATATTCTTTTTTTTTTTTCTTTTGCTAATATCATGGGATTTGGATTAAGATTGTCCATCTGTGGTTTGTTACAGGACTTGGCTTACAAATGAACTTGGAGGCAGATAAAATGTTTTTCAGTTTATTACCTGTAACCCAGTCTCAGTGGTGAAGTGATTCTGACAGGATAAAGGTCGAGAGCCAGGGTGTCAAACTCATTTTAGTTCAGGGGACGCAGACTGAACAATTTGGTTGTCTGGCCCACTTGTAATTAGAGTAATACCATAATAACCTATAAATAATGAAAACCCTAAGATGTTCATTATCAAGCTATTTACATTTATTGAAACTCCCTTTTAGAAAACATATGAAAATTTGCAGTTTATGTTTTTTATGTCATGTTCACATTTGCCAAAGGCATCCCTGCAGCCCATAATGGACCCTCTAGTGGGCCAGATTTGGCCCCCGGGCCATTTGTTTCACACTCCTGGCTTAGAGAAACCTCTCAAAAGAATAAAACTCCATATTCCTCTCGCACAGCTATCAATTTACTTTGGTTAAACCATGGATAGGCATTTTAGGAAACTTAAAGAAAAAGTTAAAATGATAATGTTACACATTTAACTCCTCGAGGTCTGAATCTTATTTTGGTAATTTTTTAATACATTTAATTTTGCCTTTATATAACATATGAGAAAAATGTTTAACACATCCATGCTTGGTATGTTATTTTTCAGCACAACTTCATTATTATTACTCTTTAACTTTAACCTACTTTATCAACATATTGGACCCAAAAATTCACAAAAATCATCAAATCTGAATTGAAAATTTTACAACATATTACAATAAAAACACAACCATGCTCAATCAATTGTGTTGGAAATTGAATTACATATATATATATATATATATATGAGCTGCTTTGCCCAGTGCAAACATTTAAATTGATTTTTACTTTAATCTCTTCAATGATTTCAATGAAGCTAAAAACAACTGTAAAATTATAGAGAACTGTTGTCTTAGAATTACTTATGGTGCAAATGTAATCAAACTATAAGAAATAGAGTACATTATTATTGTCATTTATTTAATTTTATTGTAATGTTTTTTATGCTCTTTAACAACAAGCCACAGAACTACATTACAGAATTAGCATTTCCCTCTCCTTTGCTCCGAGCTCTTGGTTGACTTTCATTTTGATGACTTTGCTGCCTCCAACCAATCCACATCAGACCCCTCTGGTGTCTTCATCAACAACTTTTACCTTTTTTTTTAGATCACCAAAAGAATTACGAATATATTGGAAAAAAATGCCACCCCATCCAACTTTTATGCTTGGATAAATATTTTTATACCATAAAATCAAAACTGTAATATCTCCAATTTGATATGGTCCATCATCAACAAACACAAACTGGGAAAGAAGTTCAAACTTATTGAAAACATCATGTGATCTAATCAGGCCGATGTGATCACAAACGCCCTCAGGGTTACCCCTAATTTTTCAGTTTAACCATCAAATTCATATTTTCCATTAATATTTGAACAATGAAGCTGAATCATTAGAAGAGATTAACCAACAATTCTACTTTTTGCTGAACATTTTGTAGTTTTTATCCTTTCATATCATCAAACTCAGACTCCTCATTCTGTCCAGATAAATTCATTTTAGAACATTTGTTTTTCCATGTCATGGTCAGCCGTGACTCTCGTTCTTTTCACTTCTTTATGAAAGCGCTGTCATGGAAAAGCTGAAGAGTGAATTATCATCTGTCTGCCTCTCTGATGAGTGTTGTGTTGCTGTTTGAGCACTTAATGGACACAAAAGCTTGGCTGCTGGTGGTTCCTGAAGTCATGGCACCAAAGAGTCAACATACCCACAAGGTCTAGTTCCAGGCACCACTAAGTACCGGTTCAACACAATACACTGTTATTTGTCCAGCTGTTATTTGTCCACCTTTTCTTAAACATTTATTTCCCTGCTGCTTTTTTTCCCTCAAACATCTAATGCATTGACATGGTGTGATTATTTCCTTTCTGAGGCCAGAATGGAAAATCACTGTTTTTTTCTCAGCACCCCACTGAAATAATTTCTATTTCACACTCAACTCTAGTGTTAGACTTACCTTTCCTGAGGTTTGGAGGATATTGCTCTTTCATTAGCACCTCTGCTGGGTAGCATACATTGACTTATGCACACTTAAGCAGATTCTTTTTTTTCATTTTTAATCTTTAAAGAAAGTTCTTAATGGAAAATAGTGAGAATAAAGTAAGTTTAACCCATTTGCTAGGCACAGAGTTATTAGTTATGATGGAATATGTTTATAATTTTGGGCTGTTTTAAATATCTGTCTAATGGAAAAACATGAAACTGTGTTTCACTTTGTCAAAAGGCCATCTAATATTTTGTTTAATCATGCTTAGTGTCTTTCAATGTAATTATGTTAATACTCTTAGTGCTTAAAGATTAAGGTGAGGAGGGCTCAGAAGGTGTTTCTACCCTTGCAGAAAAAGAAGATGTTGAAACTTTGTTGTGGAAGGTATTATTTAAAGCCTAAACTCATACAGACTTAGAATATGCAAAGATGACACAGTAGAAGATTCAGTTCTCCTATGAGTCCATTTTGTAGCATTTCAGGCAAAGTACCATATCTGGCTTGGATCATTTTCTAAAATGTTATGCCCTCAATGGAAAAGGAAAGAGGCAGGGGGAAAAAAGTTATTTCATATGAAACAATTTCTGTAATAGCAGCAGATCTTAAGAGTTGCTATCAGACTTCTATCATCATCTGAAATGCTTCGAAAAGATGGAAATACATAATCTTAAAATTACACCAAGGACCATCATAGACAGATTTCTACATTTTTCTCTGTACTTATTGTAATGACTTTGCAGTTTGAAAAATCAGTGCAAAATATTTAAATTGACTTTTAAGAAGATTCATGTTTACTTTTATCTCTGATCTTTACTTTGAGTACTCATAACAGTACTCTATACCAGCAAGTATTCAAATGTAAGAACTCGGTTTGAAAAAAATGTGGAATCACTGCTATAACTTTGGTAAGGATTTATTTGAAAGACTTTAAATGATTGTCAGACAGGTTGTCAACTTCAAATCACAGTTGAAAAGTTTAAGGAGGTGTGTTATTAAACTGAAGGGCTCTTAAATTCAGCTACCAGCAGAGTGCACACACCTCCGCGCCATCTGAAAGCTAAATGAAAGGTCCAATCAATCATAATCTTGATGTGAAAACTCTTTCATGACTTCAACTCCAAATTTATTCCTGACATACTGGTTCTTTAGAATCTCTCTGTTAGACTGAAAAGTTTGATGTGAATTGGTTGAAGTCAGATACGCAACAAAGATGTGTACAAACATTGGTGTCTGCAACAGCCAAGGCTCGGGTGGCGGGTGGTCGTCGTCCATTTGGAAGGTGCTTCTATCCCCAGAAAATCTGTTCGTTTAGGAAGCCAAACCCAACATTGCCGTCAGTATGCTCATTGGGTTAATGTCCTGCAGATACAAAAAAAGCTCTCATTTAAGCTAAATAGCACTGTATTTCTGTAATTGGTGAACACTTCATTAATCTTTGTGGACACTGTAAGTGTGTTCCTTTTCTCATTTCACAGCAGCTCCCAATCATGACATTGCTCTACATGATGTTACATGATGTGATTTTAATTCAATACTAAATACTGATTGCAAGCAGAGGTCGACCAGTTGATTGTTTTGGTCAATTAATCGGCAAAGCTATTGGAATCTATGGAGCTTGTGACTGCCACTTAGGAACAGTCATTGCAGTTTAACAGGGAGGCAACATACCTAAGGTCAAGAGAATGTCTTGGCCAATGCAAGTTAGTGCTAGCTTTGAGCTGGCACACGTTTGTAGCCTGTTGCTTGAGATTTTAAGCCAAAAACGTTTAACTGTAAAATTTTGCTCTAAAACTCAAAATTATGTTGTGAAAGTCCCCCAGCCTGCTATGAAACATTCCTAGAGAGGTACTGTGCACAATTCATGCACAATGGGCAGCAGCAGTGACTATTTACATCACTGTGAATAGTGTGAAGAGACGCTATAGCAACAATCAGGGTACAAAAAGATAATTCTCATTCAAACATGAATGTATTGCCCATAAAAGGTGCTATTCACATAAAGTACCAAGCTCAGCAAAGAGAACTAGTACTCGAATATAAGTGGCCAATCACCCAGTAAAACTAAAAAAAATGTGATCAAAGTGTATATGTCAGTAAACAAACACTAATACATGTAAAGACCCTGTAGTAGACCTCCAAACGGCATTTTTGGGAGGCAATTCTGGTCTCCTCAATGAGATCCACAGGGAAGCTACCCATGGACTTGCAAGTTCAATGGATAAGAAAGTTGTTTTGGTCAAATCCACATTTTCAGTTCTTCACAAACTATCTAATGTTTTGAAACTGTTATCATGATAAAATTGGAACACTGTTTTGAGCGATTGGGGGGGAAAAAAATCCAGATTTTATGTACTTTATCATTTTTGACCATTCTAAATCTAATTCACTGTCATTCACATTGATTACTAAGAAGAAATGAGAATTAAACATAATACATAATAAGATGGAACAGGGTTTGTTTTTATATGACGGCTTGTTGGAATAATCCACTTTTGGCTTAATTAAATATGAAGACAACCGTTCCATCCAGGGAGCCAAAAACACAGTAAGACATCTGCAATTTTAAGACTGTTCACTTCTAAATCAATCTTTACTTCACTGTAGGCAGCATCCTAGTTTGAACTCAACTAAATGCTTGTGCAAAGTTATCTCTCTCTCTTTCCCTTTCACTATCCTGCTATGAATATTTTACTCCATTTGTTCTGGAGCTATCAAGTGAAAATGAGTTTTCCTTCCCCAGCTTTCAGCTGCCCAGAAAATGCAAATATTACTACAGGCTTTCTTATCTCTTCCATATTGACCTAGCAAAATTCTTGTTCTTGGCACATAGACGTGAATTAAAGCAAACTTTGACATCAATGTTATGAAAGTAAACACTAATCTTCATGAAGCAATATTTGTATATTACGACCCATACCTATCCCCCCGTGTGTTCATCTCTCCAACAGTGCAATCGCACATCTGTGATATTTGAGGTTGAGACAGTGGCTGCAATACAGATTACTCTGCAGTCCCCGGGAATGAATGCAAATTTTTAATACACAAACACATTAGCGGAGGATTATTAGCTGTGCATTGTACTGTCAACCGGCTGTAAGTGTGATTGGCAGATTAGTGCCTGTCTGAATGTGTAGGGATTATTATATTAGCTCGGCTGCCAGGCTGTGGAAACTGTGCCTGGTAGACATATGCTATGTTATATTTATGTTTGGCTTTTCATGCTTGTTTGGGCTTCTGTCACAGTTTCAGCTTATGTAATCCATCTACGCTGAGGGTGCAAGGAGAATTTGACTATTTGCTCTTAGTAGATGCCACATTTGACTTTTTCTTTTTTGGAATGATAACGCTCACTCTCTTTGACTGTGACAGCGCCTCATACTCCTGAGGAAAACTTTTAGTCTTAACATGACTATTCCAAACACATCTCTTATTTAGGTATGATTGTAAGACAAGCAGTCATGCCTTTGCAGCTTGGTATCCCCTCACCTGCGTGCACCGTCTCTACTACCACAGATCATTGCACTCTCATCTCATGCACCCCTAGAGTTTTACAGGCTTGACTCTTGCAGCTGTCAAAATAAATACGTTAGATCAAATGCAGTCTGATAGCAGTTTCACCCTGGATTCATATCTATCCATAGGTGCACGCTTCTGTGATGTCTCTACTTGAGATGATATCACAGGTTCGGCGATAGCATCCTAGCACCCGTCCAGAACAAATCTTTGCTCCTCCACAAAGGGGTGAAGCATAAGATCAGATACTGCCTGCCTGCCTGCCTGTGTGCCATTCTCGTCAGCATGTCTTGTTATCACTCTCGGTTTGGGTTGTCTGCCTCCCTCTCACCACATACACCCCCGCTCTCATCCTAACATGTTCCAACAGACATGGGAAACAGCATTCCTGCAATAGCACGCATCACAAAGCTTAGAGCCGGGTTCATCTGTCTCCAGCATGCAGCATTGTCAACAGGGTTTGGGTTCACACTTTTTCATGGTTTGACCCGTCTTTAACCTTCTTTTCTCCTCCATATCTGTGGGGTCACCAACACCCACTTTATAAAAGAGATGCACACACCTTCCCCCTTCACTTCACTTATAAACATTTCTGTCTATTTCCCATTTGACCTTGGTGTTTCTTCTTCTCCTTCACCACATTTGTTCTGCTATAGTACAGTGCAGTATTTTCAAAAACAGATCAGACGGGGGAGAAGGGGCAATGAGGAGAGAGGCATGTCTGGGTGGATGGTGAAGGGAGGGGTAGGTTGCCAGGAGGCTCTGCTCTGTGGCTGGCCTTGTCAAATTGATTGATGAGAAAGGCAAGCTTGTGTTCTTGGCAGGCTGGGGATTCATCCTCCTGGCAGCACTGATACACTTATCTAGGTTTAAAGTGGTGACGGCGGCGAAGGCGGGAGGGGTTGCCATCACGCTGCAAGGGTGTTAAGAAGGAGATTAAGGTGCTGCACATCATGCCAAATGAGATCGAGCACCATCTGATGTACGGGCTTACAATGTCATACAAACGCATGCAGTAGTTTCCAGTTTTTATTAAATACACAACCAATCAAACGGCAGACTGATAGAGCGCCAGGGGGAGAGATGAGAGAGGACATGCAGCCAAAGTTTTCAGTCTCTGACTCTCTGGTATGAACAGAGTGTTGCTGGCTAATTCAAAGACATTGAATATGATGCGAGGCTTTGCAATCGCCCAGGTCTCCTTTAGGTTCATTTTTTCGCAATTTTTTTGTAGTTTTTTTTTTTTTTGTACGATGACCCCAAGGTCTCTCAGTATCAGATGTGAACTGCAAAAAAAACCCCCCAAAAAACCCAGGAAGGCTTCCTTTCTTGTGGGCTGTTAAGAGACTGTCATGGACTGGGTGAAATGTTTTGGAATTCAGTGCAACTGGATGGATTTTTTAGAACGTCATGTGTAAGAGAAAGTGAACCCTATTTCCATGCTAAGATGTGGTGGATCGGGACATAATGAACAAAGTACACTTAACGTTTCATTAGCTTGTAGAAGTTACTTTCGCAGCCATGACTCAGTTTTATGTTTCACTTCATCAGTCACGCACATGGATTCTGCTTTACGATGCTGCTTCAGTTCATTGAAGTTTGTAGCATTTATTTATTCACAGATCTCATTCGAGTCATCATCCTGTTGCACGAGTCCGTTTCAGACAGAGGAGTTCATGATCCACTCAATGACTGCAAGGTGCCCAGGTCCTGCACCCCCCTCCCCCCCCCCCTCCCTCCCCAGAGGTGTTTTTACTGATATGCTGTGTTAGGTTTTTTCTTCATTCTGACTAAACATCTCAACTGTGGTCTGGTCTGTCTAAAAGACATTAGTCCAGCAGTCTTGTGTTTTTGTTGAGATTTCTTAATTGTACCGGCATAAACTTTAACATTTAACAAGCCAACCGAGACCTGGATAGTCTGAGATGTAAATCTCGGGATTTTTGACTGAACTTGCTTGGACGTTCAAACCTGTGAAGATCAGCAGCTTACTAAATGTTTTCCATATGTAGTCATCTTTCTCTCTGTAAAATTATGGATCCTCCAGAGAGAGGAAATGCCCTCATAACTTCTCCCAGATTAACCAGCTGCAACAATTTCTTCTCTAAAGTCATTGCTGATGTCTTTCCTCCTTGACATTTTGTACACACAGTAGCATTCAGAAAAAAACCCTCGGCTTAAGAGGTGCTCACACTAATGATAAGCAATTAATCAAATGCATCGGATTAGCAGCGCCTGGCTGCGACTTAACCTCTTAAGTCCTGTAGAAGGAGTGAGGGCAGACTTAAGTTTTCACACAAAGCTTTGACACTAGCACTTCATTTTGTTAAATTAATATGAACATAATGTTATGTACTTTTTTTTGTCATTTGAGGTCCGGTTTCTTTATGTCCTGACATGGAAAATCTTAAACGTGAAAGACAGTAATATTTTCTCCACATGGAAATGGCACAAAATATGATCTACTTTTACCCTGACAGATTGTTTTTTTCTTTTTTCACATTAGAAATGTAGTTGTCTCTTCATGTCTATGCATTACATTTAAACTGTATGTCTGAGTTATTCCTGTATTCCACAGTGGCTGCCCTTAAAAACACATTTGCATCACAATAAGAAAGCTTTGATATGCTGCCAGCAAACAATGGGAATTTGGAAGTCCTTAGGAGATGATCAAAGGGAGTCTGCTTGGTGCAGCGATGGCAACACTCGTACGAGCACATGGACGAATACTTTGACGTGCATAACAAACAAGTTACTCACACATTTCAAAAGGTATGTTGCAATAAGACTTATGAAACAAGTATTTTAGATAATTAAAACTGCTCTTGGCTGTACAGAGCTGCAATGATAAGGTGTAGACCGTTTTGGATTGTGGAGAAAAAAAAAAGGATTTGAAAGCATTTGGAAATAAAAACCTTCAACTTTCATCTTTTCACTGACAGCTGCTCTGTTCCTAAAAGAGTGCTGGAGGGAAAGTAAAATGGAGTTTTTATTCTTTCACCATTAGAGAAAGCTGACGTTTTTGTCATCAAATCCTAATGCTGAGAGGGAAGATGTGATCTCTTAACATACCGTGCGGATCGCATTGTGAAGAAATCCTGCTTGGTGATCATTTTATTTCGTATTCTTTGCCACAACATGCAGGGCTATTACATGCAGTTGTTCAATTAGAGGCTTTCAGGATGAGCGACTCCAGCTAATTAACAAGTGTGAGTTTCATCATGCTGTACAAACAAGCCAGATCCACTTTCATCCAAACTCCTCTCTTCAAACAGCGTTTGATTTTGTTTGAGATGTGAAATCTTCAATAAATCTTCAAAAATCAGAGCGGATACAAAAATTTATTTTGGAGTATTTGTATTGTGTAAGGCAAAAAGAAGTCGGCGCATTAAGCCAAATTTGCATTGATTCTTCCATTCGGTCCACACGGCCGAGCCCTCGGTGCAGAGGAACGAGGTCGGTTTTCCCACCGGTGATAAATGAATGAATGAGATCTTTATTGTTTCCCATTACATTCAGCCCCCGAGAGAGCAGGGAATAAATGCATATAGCAATTTATTTTTAGCCTTTATTTATCCAGGGAAAGCTGAGTGGCGATTTTAGAGCAGATTAGAGTCATTTTTAACATCCTTATAGTTTCACAGAGTGAAAGAGGGACATCGTATATCCAACATGGTTGTTGAGGCAGCCTTGTTTCAATTATTGCATTCACATATTTAACATCTTTAACATAATTCTTGAAAGTTTATGTATTTAAAAAAAATAAAAAAATGTCCTCAGTAAACACACCACATTGCGGTTGTATTCATGAATAAAACAATCCTTTATCTGACCCCAAACAAAGCATTTTCTTTATTTATTCATTTATTTAACCTTTATTCAACCAGAAAGGTCAATTAAGAACCATTAACAATGACGACCTGAGCCAGAGGCAACAATAAAACATACATTGGGTCTTACATACAGTAGAGGAAAAATGGAAGCGGTTTAATTTAAGCTTCACAAGCAAGAACAGTGGCACAATGATGTAAGCTTAAGTGATTAAATGATAAGGAGGATGTGGAGAGGACATCTGGGGTGGTGATGTGGCGAGACGGGGAGGGAGACTCAGAGTGGAGGCTTCATCTCGGATCTTCTAGAGACCGGCGTATGGATCCCCCAGATGGTACCCGAAAAGAAAGGGGGTAGGAAAAGGAATGAGCGAGTTCAAGACGAATGGGAGAGGTAGAGAGGCAGCCGAGGAAATCTAGAATAAGTTGAAGGTAGAAGAATGAAGGACAAAGTAGATGGGAGGAGAAAAAAGAAGGAAGACAAAAGGAGGGCAGGGGATTGGGAGGAAGGATAGAGAGATAAGGAAAGAGGCAGACGGAAGAATGGGAGGCTGGACAAAAGACAGCGAATGAACTTGATGGAGAAGGTAAAATGGAAGATGTTGAAGAAAAGATTTTTATTATTTTTCTTTTATCCAACCTTTCTTTATGGGAGAAAATGTCATTGCGACACAGGTTCTTGTTCTCAAGAACGACCTTTTTAGGAAAAAAAAGAAATAAACAAAACAGCAAGCAGTATAATGAAGTGGTCACAACCAAACACAGACAGCAGTGCGGTATAAACGAGGCTCAAGGACAAGTACCAATTACAGGTACAAAAAGTACAAACAGCAGGAACAAATGTCCAATTACACTTTATCCATTTCCTTTAAACCGAGTCCCAACTGAGCTGGATTGAGTTTTTTTTTTTAGGGACGGCCATGTTTTGTAAAGAGGCCGTTGAATTATTCCCATCACAAACAGACCTTTCCCACAACCTTCCTATAAATGTTTCTGAACCTTTACATGATTATTTTGTGAATGATCGTATTGAACAACTTTTGTTGTCATTGCACCAATGTACAACAAAATCACGTGTTGCTCCTTGTGTTAGAATAAAATAAATAAGATAACATACACATCAGATATTCAGATTTATTTGTAGAGCGCCACTTCACTATGGTTATATCAAGTCACTTTTACAGACATGTGACCCAATTAATACAAATCCACATTTGTCTAATTTAGAATAACTGTGTTCATTCAAGCCAATTCATGAAAAAAAAATACCATGAAGGCAGCAGTGTGAACTCTCTTTCTGACTCTGCAGGCATCCGGATCTGTACATGCCATTCAGTGTGTTTCTGTAGAATGTGTCTAAATACATGAGTGCACTGGAACGTTGTGCACACTGAGCACTTGCTTCTGTAGAGCACACTTTCGTGGGTAAGTGTTGGCCCAAATGGAACACTGACGTTTTACACTTACCTGTAGTGACGGACCAGCATTTCACCGTAATTCTCCAGCACGTCAAAAATATCCGCCGACTGAACATACAAGAACTATAACAATAATCATTAGTAACACATAATCTACATACGTCTACTACACCGGCTAAAAAACTGAGCATTTATAAATTATATACGTCTAACTTTACTGAATCGGTATAAGTCCCTCCCCCTCCTGCTACGTCGGCAATATGTCGTCCGTTTAGTGCGAGTAGTGTCCATCTTTTCACACTGGATTTTTAGGCGTTATTAGCGCAGCATCCGGGTACTTTCAGAGCACTGAATTTTAGCTTAAATTTTCATGTGAACGCACTTTGAATTTAAATACAGTGTTTGAAAGGGCAACGGTGCGCTGATTAAGAGACACCCCTAGACTTTTATACAATGGGAGACCAGAGGGTGGGCAAGACATTATTAGGGGGCCATATACTAAGAAACTAACTATGGTCCCATTGTAGAGACATGAGAAATAAAACATATGCTCATCAATAAGTATTTGCAACAAGTTTAAAAAGGTCCATAGAAATTTAGGTTGGTTGTTTTGGGGGGCGGTATGTGGAGCTTGATGATGTGAGGCAGTTTTTTTAAAAAAATTTCTGTTTTTTTGAGGAAAATGACATTTCCACCTATAAAACTAATATACTGACTCATATTAATGGCACAGATGAGGACCAATGGACCAATGTGGAGACAAAATGTCTGTCAAGGTTGTGGGAAAAAGACTGAAAGTGGATCCAAATGCAGATACATAGGTGGACTGAGGAAGGAGGTACGAGTTTATTGTTGTTCAGTAGTTAAGGACAGCTTGGATTCTTGGTCCAGGTCTCTCTTGCTAAGGAGAAGAGAAGATGATTAATATCCATCCAAAGGAGATGATAGCCAGGAGTGAAGAATGATTTGGTGGCTTACTGTAATCCCGTTGATGACCAATGGTGGAGGGGAAATGGTGGAATGATCTCAGGCTGTGTTGGATTATGAAGCAGTGGGCAGGGCGAGCAGGCAGGCAGTAAGAGCTGGTGGAGAGGTGGAGGAAGTCCTGAACTGGAGATGATTAAACAGCGTCCAAAAGATCCAGAGTCAACATGAAGGTACTAGGATGTAGAACAGAAGATGGTCAGAAACTACAGTACAAAAACATTAGCTAAACCACTGGTGAAGGCCTGAGTTGCCACGCTGTTCAGAGAGATAATCTGGCAAAGTCTGGAGATCCTGCAGATCCTTAAATAGAAGAGGAAATGAGCTGCAGCTGTGAGCGATGATTGCTCCAGACTCCGCCCTGAGCCTCCAAAGCAACCTGCTCAGCCCCCCCTAAAATAAAAACAAAAACACTGCCAGAGCGAACCATGACAATGTCACCAAAACAGGCTGACAAATGACTTAAAAGAAAATTAATCAACAACTGAATAAATAAATTCAAAGTTGTATGTAATCAGCTTGCCTTAGCGTGGTTAAATACAACAAAAAAGTTCAGGTATTTAGGTAAAAAATGAGCTCCAGCTGTAAGGCCCTCTGACTCAAAGCTAGCATAACATAATCCAAATTTAACAAGTATGGGCATTTCTGTTTTATTCTATTGTATCTGGATATCCCAGATAACAGTATTCCAGCCAATCAGGAGCCAGGGAACAACAGGTAGCTGCTCACTGTACGGACTGTGACTGAGACTTTTTTGCAGCTGGATGTGTCAATCAGGAACGGAGACCACAGATGAAACCAAGAACTGTAGATATTTTGTTTTTGCAAAGCAATCTCGGTTCAAAATAATTAAAGTTTAGAGCAAGTTCAGCTGAAAATAAACCTCCAAAGATCAGTTCATGTGCGGGTCACGGTTCAGGTCGCAGGTTTTATATCAACAGGTCCAGATTTGACTGGGAGATAACCACGGCTAGCGGCTGGTTTGGTAATCATCATAACGATGCAGGTTGGAAAAATCTGGCCCGTGCAGCAGATTTGATTAATTCAACTTTCAAAAACCATGGCTGAGATGGTCCAGTTTAACATCATCCATAATCTCCTCCAGTGCAGAACTAAAATGTCTTCATTGAGCTGCATTTCCTGCTTTTGGTAGCCAAACTTAAAAGTTTCATCTGAGAGAATCTCGAGTGGCTTATTAACATGAGGGGATGTAATGTAATGAACACGTCTTTCAACACATTGACTGTAAAAACATTTTGTTTATCCTCCTGTAATAGGACATAGTCATACTAATACAACTTGGGAAAAAGTGAATCATAATATGTTATAGCATTGAATCAGGGTTCATCTTTTAGATTAAACTACATATTTCTTTACATTATATTTGAAATATTCTCTTCACTAACGTGGAATTGGTTCTCTGTTGTTTCCAGGGACATTTTGCAACACTATTTTGATCACAAAAGCATTCAAATTCTCACCATAATGTTTTGAAATAAACATGATCATCATCACTCAGTTTAATAACAGAGGAATACAAAATTGGTTAGATTGTTCTCATTTTCTCCTCCTTCAGTCAGCTCGAAATAAGGTGTGACATCAATCACCGCCTTAAAGCCTCCATTTGGGCCACCTGACGATTGTACAATGAGAGACACTGCCAGGGAGAAAAAATTAAAATGAGTAATGATGGAAAGAAACAAAGAAAAAATAAAGCTGATGAAAAAGAGAGATACTGTTAATTGCAGACATTACAAAAATACAGTATAATGGCCATCATTTGGGAGCTACTGTGCTGCATTATTCCAAAGGATGAGCTGAGCTCAGAGTTGTTTCCAGTGAAAATTATTTCTTCTCTACAAAACAGTTCCCCCAAAAGGTTGTGATGCCACTTAATGGGGGAAAAAATAGAACAAAGAAAACCTATCAAATGTTTTAAGTGAGACATTTTCACATGAGATGGCAAATATTACCTCATCTTGTAATATGATGGCAGCAACGTGCCTCAGAAAAGTTGGGACAGGTCCAGGATTACCATCGTGTAGCATCCCCTCTTGTTTTAGCCATAGTCGGTTAACATCTGGAAAATAAATAGACCAACGGTTGGACATTTAGGGAGAAGAATGTTGTCCCATTCTGGTCTGTCTCTGGATCTTCTTCGTTGTGTTTTCATTCATTTTTTAATTTTCTATAGCCTACCGCTTAGTCCAAGTCAGGGTCGTGGGAGGCTGAAGTCTATCCCAGCAATTAGCAAGTGAGAGTGAGGGTACACGCGGGACAGGTTGCTAGTCCATCACAGTGACAACAGAGACAAACAACCACTCAGATACGTCAATTAACCTATCATGCATGTCTTTGGACTGTGAGAGGAAACGCATTGTCCTCTCCGGAGTACCTGGAGAGAACCCATGCATACACAGGGAGAACATGGCAACTGTTCAAACGAAATATGCATGGCCTTCCCTGAAAAGTGTCATGATCTTGGGCTGAGCGTGGCTTTTCCCAGCTGCCTCTGAAAGCAACCTACCTCAGCTCTGATTGCTGATGTCTCCCACCTGTGCTGCTCCTTATTTAAGCAGCAGTGTCAGTACGTCTCCTTGCCAGATCGTCAGAGTTCTCCGTTTGTTTCCAGCCTTATCAACCTGTGTGAGCCCTCAGTGTATGGCCTGTTTTTCCCTCCCAGGATTCTGTATCTCCCTGCCCCAGTCTAGTTTTCCCTGTCTCCCCCTTCTCGTGGCTTCTCCTGGTATTGGACCTTGGATTGTGATTTTGTTTTCTGGACTTGGCCTGTTTTAACTGGAAGGATTTAAGAACCCTGTACTTCTTGGATATCCTACCTGTTTTCCTCTCAGTCAGCATTCCATATTCAACCAGTCATCTTCATCTTTCTACAGAGGTGTTCTGCAAGGATCTCATTATATCCTCCGAAGAAGCCAGCAGCCTGAACCTGACATTTCCAGTGAAACCCGTCTGTCGAAATAAAGCTTTATTTGCCTGATCCTGAGGTCTCTGACATCTTTGTGGGTTCTATCTGCTAAGTCATTACAGAAAAGTATATAATGTAGATATGAGTATATGTTGCTTTAAAACCTTCAGCATTTATGAAGACTTTGCAGATGCACCATGCGTGTTCCACAGGTATCGACACATTCCCACACCTTGAGAGATGCATGCTTTTCAACTGAGGGGGTTGATTAAAAAGTCGGAAGTTCCCCCATCCTATTTAGCCTGGACGACTCTGTGTTCAAGATATTTAGAAAAGTTAAACGATGAATTTCAGTCCATCTGATCTCAGAACAGTTTTCTGCTTTGCCTCAGTACATCTGAGATGAACTTTTGCCCAGAAAAGACGGCATCGTTTCTGCATCAGCTCCAACTTGCTTTCATGGTTTACTGTGTTCACAAACACTGATTTCCATAACGGAACCATGCTTGTTTAAAGTCAGTGAGGAAGATCAGATGTGTACATAAACGTATTTCCAGAGTCTCTGAATCTTTTGATGGCATTTTATACTGTAGATGAATAAATATAACATCACTTAGAAGATTCTTTTTGATGCTTATGGATCTTGATTAAAAAAACAGCCTCACAATTTGTCAACATAGCTTTTAGCAGATTGGTGAACTTCCACCCATCTCTACGTCTGAGAGACTCTGCCTCTCCAAAGTACTCTTCTTATACTCATCACTGACCTGCTGTTAATTATCACGTTCTTTCATGATTCTTTTTAGCATCATTTACTTTTCCAGTCTTTTGTTGCCCATGACCCAGATTTTTTTTTAAATGTGTTGCCATCAAATTCATGATGAGCAAAATGCCTTAAATCCCCCCTTTTATATGTTTTTATATGTGCTATTGTGTATAAAATATTGGTTTATAAATGTGTTGTCCATTGCCGTCTGTATTTGCTTTTTATTTTACACAAAAATCCAAAGCTTGTTATTGTATTTGGGATTCAGGTTAGGAAACTGAAAAGATGAAATGGCCTAGAAAAAGAAGAAAAGCTCTAACATGGGAGGATGTTTCTCTCCAAAACTCTTGAGCCAAGTTTAAATACACATGGGGAAGAAGGGAGGGGGGTCTGAAGTGGTAGATGAAAGAGGGGCAGATTAGTAGAAGCTGTAGTAATGCCAGTTCAACCATAATAATCATTGATGGTGGTCCAACTAAAATTAGAGAGAAAATAGGTGCAAATCAAACATCTGTCTGTGACCTGCATTATAATAACCTTGCACCATGTCCAATCTCTTTTTTTAAAAAAATTCTTACCTTATTAAGAGTTTGATTAATTTTCAATTCATTTTAAACTGCCATTTCAAATTTAATTTAATTTGTTTAAATTAGATTAACACAAATAGCTAATTAGCCAATCACATGGCAGCAACTCAGTGCATTTAGTCATGTAGACACGGTCAAGACGACTTGCAGTTTAAACTGAGCATCAGAATGACGAAGAAAGGGGATTTATGGTTGTTGGTGTGAGTATTTACTGGCATTTTCACACACAACCATCTGGGTTTCCAGAGAATGTTCTGAAGAAGAGAAAATATCCAGTTGTTGATGTCAGAGGTCAGAGGAGAATGGTCAGACTGGTTGGAGATGATAGAAAAGGCAACAGGAAGTTAAATAAGCACTGGTTGCAACCAAGATATGCAGAATAGGATCTCTGAACACACAACACGTCCAACCTTGAAGCAGATGGGCTTCATCAGATGCCATTTCTGTCAGCTAAGACGAAACTCAGGCAACAATTCACAGACTCACCAAAACTGGACAATAGAAGATGGCATAATGTTGCCTGGTCTGACGAGTCTCCATCTCAGCTCCACATCCAGATGATAGGGGTCAGAATTTAGTGGAAATAACATGGATGAATTAAGTCAAAAGGCAACTTGGCCGATGGGTGCATCTTCTTTGTAGTGACTCAAAGTTGTTTTTACATAAGATACTCTAGTCTATTACCGTTTGTTGCGTTGGTCTTGAGAAGTGGTTGACATATCCTCTGTGTACCTGGATCATTATACGTCTCGTACTAAATGCAAATTTGATGAACATTATTCAAGCAGATTTGATGCAAATCTAATCAAGAGTTGATTAGAGACTGGCATTTTCTCATCCTGAGCAGACCTCCCCTTGTAGGGTAAATAGCTATTGTTGTTCAGCAGAGATTTAAATTTACTTTATATCAAACATATTTTACATGAATAAGCTTTTTTTTCATTGTATAAATGAAATTAAATGTATTTTTTATGAAGTAAGCTTTCAACATTTCTCATCTTTTAGTTTTGATAAAACTACAGAACTACAAAATATGACAAGTCAGATTCAGCCTAATAAATAAATGTTTACTTTTTAGTATTATGATTGTTTGAAAGGCCATTTAAGTCAATTACCAATTTACATATTGCATGGCTGGATTCATATACCAATCTTTTATAAAATCACTCTCTCAGTACCTGCAGATGGGGATTGTGATCGGCAGAAAAAAAAGTAAACAGAAAAATAATAATGGTGTACAGAGGTTATGCTGCACCGGTTACAAATAAAATGCCTACACTGCACTTGTACCATGCTGGCACTGAAGATGGATGAGACTGTTTAAGGGAGACATATTATGGGGGGAAAAAAGTCACTTTTTCTCAGCTTCAGAGCAAATACTGTAATTAGACGTTTAAAGTTACTACCAACTCAAAAACTTCTAAAGTCTCCCCAAAACTTTCTCTCTCTTTAGATTTGAAACGTCTTTTAGTAAGCAGGGGATTTCTACGTCACACTCCCAACTCCAAAAGGAAAGATTAAGCTTTTTATTTTTATCTTTACCCAGCTTCAAATTCAGAGAGCATTCCCTGTACATCGCTGTTATCAGCAAATTCTTCTAGTTATTCATTTGACTTAAAGACATGAGATAATGATTCTTCACTCATACTTTTCTATTTCTTTATATGATATGCAGTATCGTATCTGAGGTGTCGAGGTCCAAACAGGAACTCAGAGGCGACAAAGCTTTTTAAATTTCTAAAACTGTGGATTGAGCTACCCCTCCTCTGTCCATTTTTTAAAACTTATCTCAAAACCCATTTTTATTCCCTGGCTTGCAACCCAGTATGAGACTCTGCTCCTGTTTTAGTGTTTAGTTTGAATTGTTTTAGTCTTTTTAAAATTGTTTTGTTGTTTTTAAATTGTTTTAAAAGCAATAAAACAATTATTTCATTCTTTTTATTATTTACATTATTTCATTGTTCCTGTGTCGCTTTGTTTAATTATGTACAGCACTTTGTTTCAGCTGTGCTTGTTTTAAAGGGCTTTAGAAATAAATTAAGTTTAGTTAAGAGTATTCTGAGCTGGATTCACTCTGCGTAGCGTGAGTTGTCAGTTTCCTCTGTTAATATCTCCTGATATTAACATGATAGTTATTAAGTAGCCTACTGATCAGAGGTGTAAGTTTTTGTGGGAAAAAGGAGCTGATGTGCTGTGTTTCTGTTGTGTTTTGGCCAAAGCATGTTCTTACTGACATTTATTAAAAACGCACTACATCTCACGCACTACCTGTACTGTGAGAATTTCTCCAGCAAGTAAAAAATATTTAGTCACATATAATTGACTATAAAAAAGTCGTATTAATGGCTATAACAGCTGCGATAAATAGTGATCTAAAGTCTTTATTGTTTAGTGAGCCATTAATGTTTAATCCGTGAAAGTCTTTGTGTGCAAATATCGTGCTTTGTTATATTGCTGGGAGCTTTTTTATCTAAGAAGAGCTCATGAACATCAGGGAGCACATTCATTTCTCATTTTTGGAGCCACTAGTGTGGAATTGTGGTCAAATATGTCACTTTAGTTACATGTCTTTGCAGAGGTGGGGCTGGGAATTTTTATCTGTGAAAAAAAACAAAGGGGATGAACTCGATCGTGTTGCTGGTGTGGAAAACCAGAGATCGTCTTCGACAGGTTTCTCACTCGGTTACGAGTGATCCCTCATTCAGCCACTGACTCACTCATGAACTCAGTCATTCCTCCAGCTCCGGCAATGTTCGAATCAGGAAGTAGCCTCGGTCTGTTGTCATGCCACTGGCCAATCCTGTCGCTGTTTCAGCTCCGCCTGCCCCAACGTCTGCCTCACTGGTTCTAGTCAAACATGCAAACATGAGAAGAAATATATCTGTGAAAGGAGAAAATTGAATGTGAGTGTTCGGGTTTCATTGAGCACTTTTTTTTATTTAAAAACGGCAGCATCTGGCTTGTAAGTTCAATTGGACAATATTTTATTAGCTTTCAGTTTCCCATCCAAAAACTCCAGTAGTCTGTATTTATTGACTTCAGCTCCAATCAACATTGACAGGAACACACATCCAGGTCCACATGCTGTTTTTCTCTGAGAACGCTGCACTCTGGGCTTTAAGAGTGGGCACAGTTTACTTTTCTCTTATTGTAGTCCTCATAGCAATGAGGATAAACATGCTTCATTGGCAGCAGTAAAGGATTTCATTGGCTTGGTTTGGTGGGTTTTACTTACACACAAGTAAAACATTAAAACATGCTTCTTTTGGTGTTAAGAAGTAAATAAGAAATGGTTCTTTTTCTGTGTTTTTATAGTGAATTAATAGCAAAATGATAATTGAAAATAGTCCCTTGAAACACTAATCTGATGAACTTGTAATCTGAAATGTTAGTTTAACTGGACAATATTGTTCATTCACAACTCTTAAAGAGTTGTTTTGAAATGAATTTGTTCCTAATAACTTAGAATAAGATGAATAACTGGTATAAGAATGATCAGTGACATAAGGGGGGGAAACTAGCCATCAGCATCAGCATTTATTTGGATCTTGATCAAAATTTTCTCATCTTGAAAATATAAAGTACTTTTCTTTTACTTATACAAATCAGATGTGAGACCTCCTATAATTAGAAAATAGAAAGTGGTCATTATCAGATGTGGTTTCCATTATATGCACACATATATATTTGTATGTACTTTTATATATTTTGTTTCCATCTACTGGACTTGCTTTATAAATCAGATTAAATTGGCTTCTATACCTGTGGATCTCATCTCCTACAAATAACAGAAAAGTACTTTTGCACCATTTCCCCATTGAGATATCAAAGTCTGTCATAATTTCAAATATGCTTTTTTATTTGTCACTCCTCACACATCTCACAACACACCAGCACACACAGATTTATTCTGTTCACTTATTGTTTCAGAAAGGGGCAAAATTATTCATTCTAATGAGAGAAACTAAGCATGATCACATCTTTAATCTTTTGTATTGCAGGAGCCAATGACAATCAAATTAACATAATTATTCATTAATATGCAAATGAGTCCAGATGTTCAACAAGCAACAGATGTGTACCTCTTGTACAGAACAGGCCCGTATGAAAAAAGTGCACAGAAATGTTGACACATAAAAGACTAGAAGGTGGTTAATTGTTTTTCTTTTTCTTTTTTTTTTTTATCCGCACAAAATGTAATTTTTCTTTCAGCAACAACCCAAAAAAAAGCCCATTGACGTTGACAGCTGGTTGAGACCAACTAAGCAATCAATTCTAAATACAAAAACAAAAAAACACCTTGACATTTATGTCAAACGGTATTTTGGTCAATAGTATATCGGATGTGCTGACATAATTTCCATCCATTGTCATTCTAGCCTGATTCCACAGACTACAGAAGAACTTAGTGGTGTCCTGCTTATGCTCAGACATTTGTTTAAAAAAAAATTTTGTGCAACTGAACATGAACAGTGTAAAGAATTTCAACTGTTGAGTCACATTAAAAGCCACAAAAGTCCACATTTTGGAGGTCAGAGTTGATGCAGGATGGTACAACGCAATCATCCATCAAGTGGAAGTCGCTGTTGCTCGAGTGGCTGTGAACTCTCTGCATCTTTTTCTAGCTACAAACTGATGTCAGCCCCCACACTGTTTTAAAAAAAAAAGAATGCAATTACTACATTTAATTTACTGAAACAGAAGATATGTCGACAGCAAATAACACTTCATCTTCTCCTTTTAGTGATTTGTAAGATATGAATTGGAAATCAGTTGGATATAAACATAATTTCCCGCAGACAGACAGGGTTGCCAGCTCAGTATTATGAAGCACGCTGGTTCAGAGGAAGGAAATGATCTCCTTGGATGTACTCTGATAAATTTACAAGAAGCCCATAAAATCACTCATCTATTATGTTCCTATGGTGCTGCTCCAGGTTTGTCATTATTTGGCAGCATTAATGAAAGCTAATGCTATAATTGTGGTTCCATTTAATCATCTGTGGAGGAGTTAAAGGTTTTGTCTTCTAGAGGAATAAGGACTCAATGCACCATATTCATTTGATAATCAGTTAATGTAATATAAATGGCTATGATGTCAACAAGTTAATATTTCATATTTTAATCTTATTATGTGATGTATGAGTAACCATTGGGAGGGAAGTATTCTGAAACAAAGTGGCTTACTTTATATATATTTTTTAGAACATTTCAGGTTGCTATGCATTTTTTTACAAGACTATTTTCCTACCAAAAACAACCCCATCGGTAGTTTGTTCATGCAGGCGATGTCCACCAGTTATTACATTTAAAGACAATGTTACCTTTAGGTGGAGCAGCTAAATGATGTGTAAAAAGGGGGGGGGGGCATAAATGTGACATGGTCTTTTTTTTTTTTTTTTTTTATATAGCATTTATTTTAGAGTTATTATCCTAACCCAATAATTCAGATTTTTAACCCCAAGCTAATAATGTTAATGTCTATATTTAACCAGAAAAAGGACAAAAGTGTTTTTGCAAAATGTTTAAAAAAAAAATTAATTCAGCTTTATTTGTATAGTGTCAATTTACAACGAAGTAACTTGACAGACAAATCAATTCACGCCAATTCATTCTCATCCAATTTGTTTTCATACAAGCCAATAGATAATAAATTACAGCCTTACTAAGGAAAACCAACAGATTGCATCAAATCTTGACTTTGATTCAATCCCCCATCCTGAGCTGCCTGGGGTGACAGTGGAAGGGAAACCCCTCCAGCAGAACCCGGCTCAGGGAGGGCGGCCATCTGCCTCGACTGGTTTGGGTGGAGAGGACAGAAAAGAGAGATCAACAGGCATCACAACTTTTATCCAGCTAGACCTGCTGAGAGAGAAGAGAAATACAAGTTAATGATACCAAAACTGTCATAAATTTGGACGTGGAAAATAAAGAGCAGAGCGATAAAAAGGAGAGGAAATGCACATCCCTCAGCAGTCTAAGCCATGGCATCATGACTAAGGGATGGCTGACCACCCCTAATTATAAGAGTTTATCAAAAATGAAGGTTTTAAGCCTGATCTTAAAGGTAGAGAGGGTATCTGCCTCCTGAACCCAAAATGGGAGCTGGATCCATAAAAGAGGGACCTGATAGCTGCAGATTCTGCCTCCCATTCGACTCTTGAAGACCATAGGAACCACACGTAGACCTGGAGTCTGAGAGCGAAGTGCTCTGTTGGGAAGATATAGGAACTATCAGATCTTTGATATACACTGGAGCTTGGTCATAAAGAGCTTTATATGCTTGGAGATGAATTATAAACTGGTCATAAATTAAAGGTGAAAACAGTCTTGCTTTAGGAGTTTATTTTTCCTGTGAGCCATAACGTGCAAGACCACTGGCCTACCATGAAAATATATTTAACATGTTTAAACTGAAGCTGAAGTTGAAGAAGTTTTAGTGATTCTATTGCAGATTTTATTGAGTTTCTCATTAGACAATAAACAAAAAATGTTAAACAAAACAGACCCAATGATATTAGAATATAAGAGATGGTAAAAAAACAACAACTCAGTAATGGACCTTAATGGCGTCACCATCCCCATTCTTTGGACTTTGGCTATTTGACTGAGTAACTTTTTGCAACTAAAACCATCTGTTTCTTTTTTATTCCTCTGATTCCATGGAGAGAAGTGCACCTTGACCCCATCACACCTGGGAGCCTCATCCACGAGAATAGTGAAGTTCATAGCTGATAAACACACCCTGGCTGAGCTTTCAGCAGATGGAAGTCTACTTACAATTTTCTCACCTGCCATTCTGTTTGAAAGTGATGCTAATATGCATTGTGTGAGGCTCTCTGCAGTATTGCACGGCATAAAAAACAGTGCGACTCCCTGAATTGACTCCCCATTCTTTATAGTATGGAAATCATTGGGGGATTTTAGATAACCCCTGTAATAACACTCCTCCTATTACTGTCATCACTCGCTCCACTCTTTTTCTCAAGCACCACCAATTATTTGACTAGTGTTGAACAAGCTTCTGTGTGAACCACCTGCTCGTTATTCATCATTGCCCAGCCTTGTCCCCCTTTTCCGAGAGTTTCCAAGACCTCGGGCCCTGTCAATAGCATTAGCGGTGAGAGGATGCATTGGAAAAAACAATAGAGCACGTGCGGTGGAAGAGTAAACAGAGTCTGGATGAAAGCTTCCCTGGTGCCTAAAATCATTTGCATGAGATAAGAAAACACAAAGGGAATGCTGAATTTCCAGTTGAATCTCTGCCTTTTATTTGGGGGGGATTTTTCTCCTACTGAAAAAATATGCAGACAGTGTTTTTTGAATGGTATAAGGAGGCACTCTTCAGAAGGAATTATATCAGATCCCAGATAAATGAATAAATCAACAAACAGATGAGAAAGCATTTGGGAAAGAAATGCATTCTGGTTTATTAATCTTGCAACAAATCTGCATGTCTATAAACAGAGGTGGTGCCCGCGGTGCACAGTCACACCATTTACTGGATATGAGGGTCAGTTCATCTTGGCTGTTTGGTGACTTGCAGCAGATATAGCCGGGGGGGCACTTTTTCAGTTGGAAGGTTTTGCATTATGGGATGTCCACTCCTGTCTTCAGTGTTTTCCACTTATGAATAATGTTTCATTGTAGATTAATGGACTTAAAAATGGCCTTTTAACCCTTCCCACACCGATGGGTAGCAACAATTGCTGATGTCTTTCCTCCTTTGCGTTGTGTTAGCATACACCCGAGTGCTGCAGGCTAGGAAACTGACAACTCATCAGCTTTTGTAGAGCTGTTCACATTGATGATGATCAATGAATCATGTGCATTGGATTAGTAGCACCGAGCTGCTTTCTGCCTACTTAATGCCTAATAAAATCTGCTACAACATGATTTCAGTTCAGTTTGTTTCAGGAGTCATATTGGAGAATATCACATGCTGATTCAACACAATCACTTCCATTCAAACCAAATCACAGAAAATATTTTCTCTGTGTTTGATTGTTATGTTCAATTTCGGTCTATGCTGTTTAAAGGTTTAGCCCTGGCTCGAAGGATCAACATAGGAAATACTGTGGATGTATTCAGTTTCTCTGGATTTTTTCCTAGTTTTTGTTAGACAAACAAAATGTCACACATTGTTATTTACCAGAGTTTATATTTTCTTCGTTTTATTACCTGTTAAGGACCAAATAATGTCGTTAGAATTGAGATATGCTACAGCTTGTCACAGTAAATGGTCAAATGTTTAAACTTAAAGGTCTTTAGCCATCTACAAAGTTAAGTTGCCTTAAAGGTCCCATATTATGCACTTTATTCCCAATCTTAAACAATTCTCTGATATATCATTTAAATCTTGGCGC
>JBBBVU010000016.1:20965713-20984351 GCA_037177055.1 Atherinosoma microstoma
GGACATGGTCAGCAACAATACTCAGGTAGGCTGTGCTGGTTAAACCATGCCATGTTGGTACTAAGGGGCCTAAAGTGTGCCAAGAAAACATTTCCCACACCATTACACCAACAATACCTTTAGTTGATTAAAGGCAGGATGGATTCATGCTTTTGTGTTGTTTGCACCAAATTCTGATCCTACCATCTGAATGTGGAGCTGAATTTCCATCTTCTATTGCTCAGTTTTGGAGAGTCTATGTGAATTGTAGCCTCAGTTTCCTGTTCTTAGCTGAAAGGAAAGGTACCCGGTGTGGTCTTCTGCTGCTGTAGCCCATCTGCTTCAAGGCTGGACGTGTTGCGTGTTCAGAGATTCTATTCTGCATACCTTGGGTGTAACTAGTGCTTATTTGAGTTACTGTTGCCTTTTTTATAATCTCCAACCAGTCTGTCCATTCTCCTCTGACCTCTGACATCAACAAGACATTTTGGTCCAGACAACTGCTGCTCACTGGATATTTTCTCTTCTTCAGACCATCCTCTGTAAACCCTAGAGATTGTTGTGTGTGAAAATCCCAGTAAACACTCAGACCAACAACCATGCCACCCTCAAAGTCACTTAAATCCCCTTTCTTCCCCATTCTGATGCTGGTTG
The DNA here is from genome assembly GCA_037177055.1 of Atherinosoma microstoma. Classification (NCBI taxonomy): domain Eukaryota; kingdom Metazoa; phylum Chordata; class Actinopteri; order Atheriniformes; family Atherinidae; genus Atherinosoma; species Atherinosoma microstoma. Next base: position 20,966,347 of record JBBBVU010000016.1, read on the forward strand.
AACTTCATCAAGTTGTCTTCACCATGTCTACATCACTAAATATTTTGAGTTGCTGTCATGTGATCGGCTGATCAGCTATTTGTGTTGACAAGTGACTGATGTGCCGAATAAAGTGTCTGGTGAGTGCATGTATATCCTCCACTGCAGTCGTGATGAAAACCAGCCAGGCATATTGACCCCCGAGGCCACCTGCTCTACACCACACTGTAACCCTGGGCTGATTTAATCCAACGTATGGCTGAATACCTGTGCGGGGAAAATGCTGTGATGAGGGTTCAGAAGCCACATTGGGCAACATATGCCGTCTCTGTATGCATGGCTGTCAAGTCAGCTTGATACTGGTCTTCGGTCCAAGATCCACTTAGCATTTATTCATTTATAATTCATGACGACATCCGGTGCATTAAAGCTGTGTTAAATCAAGCAGAACTGCATCAAACTCCCTGGAATGCATGGAGGAAAAAAAATGTTGTCAATTGACAATAAAGATTTTTTTTAATAGTTTGTCCAAATTATTCATTTATTCGACAGTTTGTAAAGTTATTGTTCTTATTATATGGGTAGGACTAATAAAAGAGAGCATAAATGAGGTAATGAAGTTAAAATCAAGCTGTGAGACCCACTGCAGTAAAACAGCGTGAGGGCCCTCAGCACGCTGCATAAATGTGTCACTGCCACCTTCACTGGATGAAGAATAGGAAATATGGGGGTAGGGATTGGGGAGTGCTGAAATGGAGACATGAATAGCCCGCACCTAAAATGGCTGAATAAACAGGAGGAAATCTAGGTCGGTCTGTCTCTCCCACTTCAAGGAACATTGAGGCAAATGCCCTACTTCTTGACTGCTTTGGACACTTTCAGGCCAAGCGTGTCGTCAACCGCCCCCCTTCGCCTTTATAATGAAAAAGATTATTAGGTAATATTTACGAACTACAGCCTTATAGTAACTTTGAATTCACATGTGCAGGCATCATCCCAGCTCGTTTGTCCTTCCCTGTCAATTATTCCCCATAATTATTTTCCCTCACCGTTTCAAAAAGACATTATTTTTCATGAAATTAATTGGCCCAACAGTAATAAGGCACCAGTCATTTTTAAAGGCAATTTTCTTTTCCCTAATATGAAACCGCTAAAAGATAAGTGCATATCAAAGGCTCAGCAGATAGCACTCATTGCTGCTCCCCTCTCACAAAATTAACAGGGCTGCCTGCAGAGAAAGGCATGAAATTTAGGTGATTGGAATGCAAGGAGATGCCAATGTAATTCTGAGAAACGCCATTAACGTTAATCAGGAGCTCCATATGATTGATTATGCTGATGCCTTCTTGCATGTTGGGAGCTTTGTGTGCATGCTGATGCATGTCGGCTGTTGTAAGCATGTCCAAATGCACAATCTAAGAAGGTGATGAGTTCACCATTTTGCCTGTTTTTTGGGCTTTATTCAGAATTCATATTTCATGGGAGGTAAGATTGTCATGCTTGCTCATGACTGCTTTAGCGGGATAACAGAAAAGCCAAAATCCTGCTTGGGCCCACATGCCTGTCCTCAAAAAGTAGCAGTATGAACTAGTTAAAGACAAACATGAACACATACAGTTGATTTCATGTATCAGGTAATAATGATCAAAATAAAATCTTGTGTTCCTTAACAGGTCTTAAAATAACGTGAACACAACCTTAGATGAACAAAAACACATGACTTATTACACAGTGACTTATTGCGCGTGTCTGTAGGTAGGGCTGTGTCTGTAGGTAGGGCTGTGCCGTTTTTTTTTTTTTGTCTACTATATGGTCGGTTCGAACGGCCAGCGGTGCTCAAAGAAATGTGACTGCATCCACTAGTTCCTGAAAAAAGGGACTGTTTTCACGGTTCCCGTTCTGCATGCAGGGGTTACTGCTTGAAATTTATTAAAGTCATCATATGAAGAAGCAGAGCTGCCTTCAATTTGGCCTGTATGCTTCGCTATGTGACGACACATGCACGGTGCAACTGTGGTGGATGGGGTTGCCAGATTTGGTGTTTCCCCCCTAATTTTTAAGGCACGTTTACAGTATGTTTTAGCAGGATTTTGCCTGGAGGCTCCATAGAAATCTGGCCCTCTCTTGAACAAAGTTAAACTTAGAAAGAGCGCCGTTCACGAGCGCCAGAATGAAGCGTTCACAATAACGTTAATTAAGCGGAAATACAGTCCGTTCAGTTCACGTTCATCCAAAATATGAACGAGTTCAATGAACGATCGTTCATTGAACTCGTTCATGCACAACACTGTATCTATATTATGGATGGATGGATGGATCATCCCTAATCAGGGATATAATGATGATGGTTATTGTCCTATCTTAAAGTCTCTTTCTCAGTAATGCAGGTTAGAGTTGCAAGATTCTGTATCGATCCGATACCAAGTAAATAAAGGGCTAGAATCGTCAATATCAATTCTTTTTAAATGGGCTGTCAAAATTACGGCTTTTTTTTTAACATATTAACACATTAACACATATTAACACATAAACAACAAAGTAAGCTGTTACTCACAGCATACAAATCTGAATTTGACATCAAATGGGCAAGAGAAGCTTACATTTATTTTGACTTTTTTGGATTCCTTGAAAATGACATATCCATAATGAAATGAGTATATCTCTCCAACCACAAGGTCTGATGAAATGCTTTCGGAGCACCTGTGTGAAGATGGTCACATATTAATAAATTTATATGTACTACAGGTAAAAAATAAATGAACAATTTTTTTTTTTTAAGTTTCAGACTTGCCTAAAAATCAAGCACCTTCAAGATGAAAATTAAATTAACTTTAAACATATAAATAATGGTTTTCTTCACAACATGTGAATTTTATTTTAATTCTTCTATCAAAAAGGTAGCAATGAAAGTGGCCACAAAAAAATTGTTTTTGTTTTTAAATGGACCATGTGAAGCCTGTTGTAAATGTATTCTTCTGTTTTATCGGATCATTTCAGAGAAGGACTCTGGATCGGTTTTTGGTTAGCGCACATGATTCGTGCAAAGCTTCATTTTCAGCTTTTTCACAGGTGTCTTGGTCTTTGATACAGCTCCTTTGCTATTTGCTTCCTAGTTATTAAAGTTCAAAGCAGAGCTTTTTATTTTCCTCCTCTCATATTACCTTCAACCCTGAAAAATACCTGTAGCTCTATGCTGAACCAGACATGAATTAAGTGAGGCATCTCCATGCAGCAAGTGGGGGGGGGGGTTCTACATTTTTCTTCAAAAACAACAACTAAATAACTAAAAAACAAAAAAAGAAAGTTGTTTTACTTCTTAAGTATTTGATCTATTTCAAATGTCCTTTTTCAGGTATGAAGCAGAGCAGTGAAAATTTATCTGAAAACAATTTGTATTACACTGAATATTACAAAAAACAGCATAACACCTCCCTATAAAAACTGGTTTTATAGATGCAGCTGAGTATAAATATTTGTTTTCCAAAGTAAATTAATCTTTTTTTTTTCATGGTTGCGGTCCTCACATTCTTGTCTTCATTTATCTAAAGGCTTATACAATATGTACTTTTTCTTCCAGAGCATTTTATTTCAAGGTTGTTTGTTTTTGTTTTTCTTCATGAATAGGTTCAGAAATAACTTTTTCTCTCTTTTTTTTTCAAATAGCTACAGGGAAAGAGCCAAACTACAGCTTTTAGGTGAGACTGTTGATTAATTTTTTATTAGAACAGGATGACTGCATGTTTAAGCCTTCAAAGTGTGCACAACTCCCCTCTTTACTTTTGAACTTTTTATCTATTGAACATGTTTGGTACTTAAAGGCAGGTAGTTCTAGTTTTTCTTTAATCATTCAGTTATGGCTCCGTGTCAAAGTCTTTCCATCTTTAATTTCCTTTTTGTTTTTTTCCCAAGCAACCCATCTTTCTTGTAAACTTTTTAAAGTGGTCTCGAGCAATAGTTCTCAAAGTTTTTCTTTGGACATTTGCCATCTTTTACACTCATTTTCATTCCTTGTAGCTGCTTTGAAGCCACTTAATAATATCTGTGAAATAACCCATTCAAGCTAATAAAGACGTCTAAAAACTATTTTAAAGTTTTCAAATTTTTAGGAATTCTGTTACAAAGACACAAAGACCCCAAATCTATATCCCATTTATTTTTTTGCACATGAAAAACAACAAGGATTACACAGTTTGACAGTCCAAAACTCAGCCCCATCACCACCAGATGTGGCCCATAAGGAATCTGCGCTAAGAAAGGCCTTCCGTATTTCAACCACTTCTGGCCAACAAAATACTTTCCGTAATCCATGTCCTTTTCTGTCCCATACAAGACTTGCCAGTGCCGTAACCGAGCTATGAGTGCCAAAAGTGGTCCAGATTCGGCCCAAACATGTCTGCTATCTGTTAAGATGATTCACAAAGAGAAATTTGCTTGGTAGAAGTAGTGTTGGGACTAGAAAACTATCTACAGCAGATGATCTGAAAGTGATGTCTTTAAGAAACGGAAACAAATTCAGCAAAGACCTGATACAGTACCTGAGAGATGCATCTGGACCTTCAGTTTATCCATCTACTGTTGGCCGAAGCCTCATTAGAAACGGTCTCCGTGGAAGGAAGGCTTTCAAGAAGCCATTCGGAGAAACGGGGTGAAAAGGATGATGTATGACACATGACACAAGAACTGGACTGAAAAACTGTGGCAACAGGTCCGATAGAGGGATGAATCCTTCCAAGAGCCCGGATCTCAACATTATTGAAGCAGTGTGGGATCATGTGGACAGAAACATTCAAAGAAAAGCTTTGGAAAGTCCTTCATGAAGCATGGAGAACTATCCCTGAAGACAGAAAAGGGTTCAGACTGTTGGACAAACTGTTTTTACCTCATATACTGGATTTCTAGTTATGTTTGCACCTATTTCTTGTTTTCTTATTAAGAAAAGAGGCATGGCTCTAAAAAGCTTTACACGACAGAGTAATTAGTGCGTGAAGTCATTTCTCGGATAAACAAACATGTTCACCTCACACAGATTCACTTGAAAATACAACCCGCGCATGCCTCTCCTGTTTCCGATTATTTTTACCAGGCATGATGTTTTATATTTAATGCAGCACATTCATGAATTTCAATGTACCAATGAAAATATAAAGGGAAAAAATCCAGCTGAATCTGTCAATGTTTATATGCATGTCAATATTTTCTGAACCTGTTTCACGGTTCAGTCGGAACAAGTCAATCCATTTTTATGAGATTATTGTTGCAGATTATCAGAGAAAAATGCATATTGACTGATCAGTTTTACAGTATGAAGAGAAACAGGCCTGGATTGTGTTCATGTTTGGTTGTGTTCCAGACCTTTAATGTATTTCATGGACGATATATGAGGATAAGATGAAAATCCTTTTTCGAACTCCTGTTCTTTTTCTTTGACTTAACACGTTTCATTAGATCAGAACTCCTCTTACTCACTTTAGTGCAGCTAAACCTTAAAATGGATACCGGCCCTGTGAAGCGTGTCCATCCTGTCAGATGAATTCCACAGGGTAATTTCCTAACCACAAAGTTGGAACGCTTCCATCTGCAGGTTAAACAGTACTTTGGGAAGAGGTGCAGAGCAGGTTCAACAAGAGGCAAGGAAAAAATCCTGTTCTGAGGCACAAGAAACACAATTTGTTAAATTAAAGATGCACAGGCTTCTTTTTTGTGCCATATCCTTGTCAATTTTTTTTTCTCTCTGCCGAGGCCAATACTGCAGCGGAGGTATGTTTTCATGATATTGGGTATTGGCCTTGCTGGAGTATTACACTCTGTGATTCTTTTCATTTTTCAGTTGCTAACAGAAAGTATTCATATAGAAGCTGGTGGAAATTTCAGCACTAAAGAATCAGCAGCTGCACCAGACACATGTCTAAATTCTTCTTTTGTGGGAGAATTTTATTGTCGGTTCAGGGGAGGAAGCAGTCACTTCCTACCCTAATGCCTTAAGAATATTTTACAAGTGTGAAGACCTGGTGAGAGGCCAGTGTGTGATGCTGTCTTCATTTGTTTTAAAAGACTTAAACAATTGCATGCTATCAAATCAGGGCTACTCACGCAAAAAGTCATATTTTGGAGATTTTAAGTCATTATTATGAGATTTTAAGTCATAATTGAGATAAAAGTCATTATTATGAGATAAAAAGTCATTATGAGGCAAGGCAAGGCATGTTTATTTGTATAGCATGTTTCCTGTTCAAAACAATTCAAAGTGCTTTACATAAAACATTAAAAGCATTACAGATAGTGTAAAGAAAGCATTAAAAGGTTGTAAAAGACAGCAAAAAATAGCAGAAATCACAATGAAATAATTGAAAAATAATTCATAGCTTAATTTAAAATTTTTTTTTTGATAAAATCACAAATTGACTTGATTAAAACTAAGATAAGTTCAAAAATTACTGTGCATGTTTCATGCATAGGTGGATGAGAACAGAAATGTTTTAAACCTGGATTTCAAAGTTTCTATATTTGGTGAAAGTTGAATCTCTACTGGCAGTTTGTTCCACTTGTTTGCAGCATAACAGCTAAAAGCTGCCTTTCAATGTGTAGTCTGGTCTGGACTAGCTGTCCTGAGTCTTTGGATCTAAGAGCTCTCGTAGGTTTATATTCTCTTAACATATCACATAAAAAGATAGAAAGTCATTATTATGAGATAAAAAGTCATTATGAGATAAAACGTCATAATTATGAGATTCCCTTTGAGATTTTTATTTACTTTAAGTGGCAGAAACAGGCTTCCATAATCTTCTGATGGCTACTTCCAGCAGGATAAGGCACCATGTCACAAAGCTCAGATCATCTCCGACTGCTTTCTTAAGCATCACAATAAGTTCACTGTACTCCAATGAGTGTATTTTAAAGTAGTTCCTGCCACTCTTGTGATCATTGAGATGCTTTGCGGCATCCCTGCATGTATCCTTCGTCAACCTTCATCTTGGCCCGTGATCATATTTCATACAGAATCATATCTGCAGAGATAGGATCTGGCTTAAACAAATAGACCTGCTGTGTATAGAAGGTATAGCTGATATTCAGATACATGCCTCTTGTACAGGTTGGATGTGCATAGGAGACAACATGTTTCTGGTTTTCTGACATAAAACCAGAAAACAAAGATTACACCCTGGTGTGTTTATGCAAAGAAGTTGTCTCTTGCATTGTCTCCGTTGGTTATGATGCACACAACTACGTAAAGGCAACATCCATCACTTCTCGGTCGGTGAGAACTGCAGTTAAAGTCTGAAACAATTAATTCTTAGTATTGCTTCTCGGTGTTCATGTCAGGGTGAAAGGTCACAGTAGATGGAACTCAGTCGCCCATTATACACCGACATGGCAGCTTCATTCAGAGAACGCTGAAGCAGTATGTGAGCAGCACTGAATTCTGATTAAAATTCCAAGCTTAAAATGCTTAAAGCTAGAAAAAAGGCCACAACCTGGAAAAATCCCTCAATCAGTGTGATTTTCACTGCGAACAGCTTCCTTACCGCACATATTTCGTTTTTTTTTATCTAACATGGCCCTTTACCTTCAGCTATTTTACTTATTTAGCTCATTTATTTAGGTTAGAGCTAAAAGTAAGCTGATGACACTGATGACTCTTGTACCACTTTGCCCAATGACCGTACATGTTCCAGTCTAATAACAGGTCCTAATTCATGTCTGTTGAAACGCAAAAAGGAAAACTCAATAGTGAGGTGATTAGAATGCGTATACATGGCCTAATATGCCCTGAGCAGTACTCCAGACCTTAAATGCATTTCATTACTTTTCTGTCTGTACTCAGGTTGCTGGATAAATTGCAAAATGGGGAGGAAAAAAAAGTTAATGTACATTTACTGATGCAATACAGGAGGGCTCTGTATCACTCGAAGCCATCTTCAAAAAGCGATTCCATTAATTCATAGGTGGTGCCAAGACGTTGTAGCTGGAGAGGCTGATGTATGGTGATCGAACCGATCAATTACATCATGTTACAGAAGGTGAGATGGCTGTGTTTGCACTAAAATACCCATTTTAAGAAGAAAGCATGAGGGCAGAAGTGAGGAAAAAGTGTGTGTGTGGGAGGATGGGGAGGTGGGGGTTGCACATGTTTTGGTTGCCTAATGGCATTGCACTTTGATGTGATTTATATACCTTCAGAAGAGGGGATTGGACAAAATGGAGGAGGACCAGCTGTGAACAACAGAAACGGTGATAATCATTCACATCTAGTTGTTGATCAAATCCGACTGATTTACAGTCCTTATGTTCTTGTTTTATCCTTGTTGCTATGGTGCTGATTTAAATGAAAACGTATGATTAAAATCCCTGATTTACATTGATCATTATTTTTGTTTGTGTTCACGGAAATTGCTGCAAAACATTAAACCAGGATGACAGAGAAGGAAATCGTTTTTTTTTTGTCATAGAAATACGGGCTTTTGACCTGTACCAGACTGAAGAAGCCTCTGACTGAACACCCTGCATTGCTTATTCACAACAATTATTCATGTTTGTGCAGTGAAGCATGCTGCAAGTTTCCAATCAGCTCCAGGGTCTCCAGCATGGAGCCAGCCTTCGTTACAGGGGACACAGATGTGGTTCATTTACTCTCAGCACAGCACACGAAGTCACGCAGGAAGCTTTTGAGCCTTGAAGGTGTAATAGAAAATATTAACCATTTCAGCTTTATATACAGGCCGTGACATCAAGGCTTTTTTTTTTATGCTAATCACCTTTAAATGCAACAATAAATATATGCATTTATTCCTTTTTTTTCCTAATTATTAAATTACACTGCTGCCGTGCCAGCATGCTGCTTTAAGCGTCACCTATAGAATAAACAAAGTGTAAGATATGTTCTGGACAAATACCAGGAGCTCAATTTGCATCGTCTCATTTGAATAAATCTCTCACCTCTGCATCGTTTACTGGAAACACCACAGAAACAGGCAAAGTCAATTTCACCTATATGCTGTCCTGCTCTTGGCTAGAAATAAGAAGATAGCTGATTGAGCCGGTATTGCCTCAGATGTTTTTTTTTCTTTCTTTTTTTTCTTTTTTTTTTTTATTATGCATAATTTGAGATAAGTTATTCAAAAAGAGTTCATTAGCTTTTTCCTTTTTTCTTATTTCACACCCCTTGTTGGCAGTTTTCACACACATGAACATTTTCTCCGCTCAGGTGTTTTAAGTGTTGATTATTGTTTGGCCTTTCCTAATAATAATAATATAATAATGATAATTATTATTATTTTATTTTGTTTTATTTATTTTTTGCTTTTTTAAACCCGATTAACTATCTCTAGAAGTACTAGAAAGCAGTGGGCTGCCATGTTTCAGTGCATCATGGAGCAGTTATGGTGGGTTAAGGGCCTTCACTCAAGGGCACACAGCGGACCCGAGCCCCTCTCACTAACAACTATGCCACCACTCCCCCTCCCCCTTTCTTCCCCTAATGTATTTTCATTCCTGCTGCTTTGGTGTTACATTAAACATTAAGTTTAATATTTTTCACTTTAGCTGGAAAAAAATCTTGATTTGATTTGTAGTTCTTTATTGCTCCATGACATGTCAAGTTTCAATTAGCAGGAGTTATTCCCACAAACTGATTACTTTTAAACATTTTTTCATAGTCTTTTTTTTCTTTATGAATTTAATCTATTTAGATTTGATTTGATTACATTTTTTTCATACTGTCCTCCTTTTTTGTGATAATGTGCACTTGCAAAAGAACAGGAGATGTATGATATTACAACAAAACATACAAAAAAGCAAGAAAAAAGAACAATAACAATATATGGAATAAAAAAAGAACAGGCATATACATGATACATTTTTTTGAAAAGTTAACAAATGACAAAACAAAAAATCATGTGTTTCGTGCAGGCAAAATAAACCCATTACTAAATATTTTGTAAATTCTGCTTGTGTTCAGGAGAAACTGCTTGTGAGGAGTTAAACTAATGACTGGCCCAGGACACAAACAGCATTTTTGTCCAAACAATCCTGGATAGGAAAACATGTTTGGCCCAAATTTGGCCCTTGACTTATGGCGTTGACTAAATGTGAGCATGGCTGCCAAAACTCTGCCATATGTGGTCAGGCTTCCCATATTCAGACCACTTCTGGCCCACAAATTACTTACTGGAACCCAACATCCAGGCCAACAAGGGACATCTTGTCCACACAGCACTGAGCCAATAAAGTAGCCCAGATTGGGCCCAATAATCTTTGCTGTCTGGGATGATGTTTTGTTTTATTTTGTGAAAAACAGTGTCATGTTGATTGTGGCGTTGCGTTAACCTGTTACCGAAGCAACCAGAAAAATGGCGTTCATGAAGGTGATGATGGCGTTATGAACAGACTGAAACCAGACAAATGTGCTTGAACTCAATCGGGAATTGTTTTGTAACGCAGACGTTTAGGAAAAAGCCGTCACATCTTGTGGTTGTGAGTTGTATTGTCCCTCCTGTTTCCTGTTGGGAAAATAAACCATATTTATGAGCATGAACAAGCAACCTTCTTTGGTCATTTTGCCTGCTTTACTTTTTTTTTTCTTTCTTAACTTGGTATTCTAATAGCTTCAGGCATCAACAATTTACATTTAGGTTTTGAAGTATATTTCTCTTGCAAGTCTTATGGAATCTTCTTAAAAGAATGTCTTATAAATTCATTGTAATTTCATTACTCAGTGAAGTTTTAGGACGACAGCTGGAGTCCATGTGGGTCAATGTCACCTTGTCCAGTAAAAGCAACATACAAGACTCTGGATGAAGTATTGGGACGGAAAACATGCGTAGTTCAACTGTACTTTTGTCTATTCCACTTTTTTTTGGGGGGGGGGGGGGGTTGCACTGGTTGCTGCAATACTCAAAGGGATCATTTTCCAAAAGGTGTAGTGGTTGAAGGCTGGTTCAAATGTAACCAACCGTATCAGTATGAGAGAAATGAAATTTGTGGAAGAATTCATGAAGGACAGACCTCCCATTGTGAGGGTTTCTGGAAGGAACTGTCAGGAAACTGGGTCAAGGGGAGTATACGCTTTCACATACTCTTAGTAATGTGGTAAAACAAGATGAACAGCAGAGGGGAGTGTGAAGGGAATTCTGTAAAGTTCAACAAGCCAATCAGCTTCACATTCTCCCTTATATTCAATTCTTTTAGCATTGCTGAATCAATAAACAGCTACAAAATTCATTTTAGAGAAGTCACTCGGTGCATTCCCAATCTTTGCTGGTCATAAAAACTCAGACAGAGATCTGGGGGGGAGGATTTTATGGAAGCCCTGAGGAAAAATGAGGAGGAGAAAAAAATTGCTTGTATTTATTTTGGATGGTTGTGTGAAGTCATAAACGAAGTGGCCGTCACATTCCTAGTTTTAAATTACAACCATCACTGTCGACGTGGTAAATTTCTCTTCATAACTTTAACTGAATGTTTATTTCAATCCCGATAAAAGCAGCACAGTTTTGTTTCCTGCATCCTTCCTCATCAGTTTCTGCACCTGTTCTAAGATTCCTGTTAATCTCAATGCGAAACTTGCTGCTAATGGCCCAGTCGCACTCCACAAGGTGTAATAGCGGCATTATCAGTGCAAACACTTGTTGTCTCATTACAGTGGTCATTATGGTTGTTGTTGTCACCATTACTGATGTTGTAGCTATTGTCATTATTGTTACAGTTATTGTAATAATGTTTTATATTTCCATCACAATTTGTTATTATTGTTGTTTTTGTTATCGTAGTTGCTGTTGTTATTGTCAGGGGTGTTGTTGTAATTGTTCTAATTATTGTTACTATAATTGTTGCTGTTATATTGTGGTTGTTACTCATGTTACTTTCATTGAGGGTGTTTGCATACACACCAAAAATCTGATCATTATCTGATTTTATGCAAACAGCAAAATCCTTTATCATATTCTGATAATGGCAGTTGTCTGATAAACACCTTGATTTCTCCTATGTCTTTGTGCATGTAAATCTGTATATCAGATTTATTTCGTGTTTTTCCAACTGTGCATGTGCAGAAGAACCCTTTAAAGGAGGAAAGTAAAAAAAAAAAAGGACGTTAAACAGGAAGTTAAAAAACATTCAGCCTAAGCAGAACAAAAGAAAACCGTGATGGCCTGCAGCAGCGGGAGGCAGACAAGGAGTCATATCCGGAATGAGGAAGAGATTACTTGCATGCTCCAAGAAATGAAAACCCCAATATTTTTCCATTTCCTCGATGGGAGAAAATACCGTAATGTAGACACCCTTCAACAAGTGTCTGTTGGACTGGCTGAGGAAAGTTATATGAGAACCATTGACCAGATCTGCTCAGGCTGGATGTTTTGAACGGCGTATTATTGTTGAGCTAAAGGGGATAAACTCTTACTCCAAGACCAGGGATGCTTGTTGTAGTCAAAGCAACCGTTGTTTCCTCCTTTTGAAGTATAAACAAAGCAAAGCATTCGCACGTGCTCTATTTTGCAGGCTTATCATCTCCCACATCAAGACAGCTTGTTCAACAAAAACCGGATGTTTTGAAAATAACAGGAAGTGGCATCATTACGTGTGTATGTCCTCCAAAATATATCTGATAATGGACTGGTATGGACTGGTAATGTAGACACAGATCTTTAGTACATCCTATTTCAGAAGTGCATGTAAACACATCAGATCAGACAATTATCTGATTACTCCCAGATATTATGTGAACGAGCTCATTGGTTTCATAGTTAAGTCCAATTAATAATTCATACCTACATTTTCCAACCTTGAGTGACCGTAGAGTTAAAGACCTTTAGGAAAAATTGGGTTTGATGGAGACTGAATTCAGATCTGTGACAGATTGAATCTAATGACCAATCCTCCTCATATTCTTATTGATGTTAATGGAAACAAAAACTCTTTTTTTAGGCTGCTAATGCATCATGTAGATGTGTAAAGATTTCCAAGCATTGAATTTGTGCTGGCTTTACATTTTCTGGCCTTCCATTGTGAAGCCGCTGTGTTTGCTACTGCTAACTGGGGGTTACTTGTATGTATGTTCTGTAAATACACACGTGGATACTTCTTGTCTTCTTGGTTTTTTGGTCATCATTTTCCACATTTCATCTGGCTGCTGACTGACATTTATTGGAGCTGGTCGTTGTCTAGATGATGGAGTAGTTGTCAATGGTTTGACCCTGAATTACTTCTTGGATGAAGCGTTTCTGGGCAACACTGAACTCATGCAGCTCCTGAAATACTCGTGGGCATTTGCTGAGAAAAGAAGTGTTTTAGTGTTTGTGAAGTGCACTGTCGAACCAAACCTGGGTACAATATTCTGTAAAAATGGGAACTTTTTAATTCGTATACATTTTTATACACATTATATGCAGGTTTTATTGCTATATTTCCAAACCCTGGTGTTTACAGCAGCTTTGTGTAATGAGCTACTTGAGTGGGACAAACTTAAGGTTGTTTTCCCACTCATATATTCAGACCGGATATTTAAGTTTAATGCATAAATATGAAGAATGCAGCTTTTATTGTACTTCATGTACGGTAAAAAGTTTACTTTCTTTTGTTTTCTTTTACAGTATACTTCTCAGGTTGAATCACCGTCAGCACTCTTGAATTTATTCTTTTATTCAAAGTGACAACACTCCTCTGGCCTATTTCCTTTAGCTGTTTTTCTTGCTTTTCCTTTATTAAGCCACTGAGAAATATACAAATGAAACGGAATATTTTTGCAGTGACGAGTAATGTAATAAAAACACGCTTCAGTTCTGTGTTTTTGGAATATATTGTGGATATATAGTGTCATTTCAGTCCAACTTTTAGAAAACCTTTGCAGCTGAGAGAAAGAAGAGGGAAAACAATTACCTAAAGTTTTCTTCTCAAAAGATAATTTTGACAAAACTCTGGCAAATAGTGATCTAAATTAACTCTGAGACATAATTTGTAAAACTGAGATTGAGGTTATGAACAAGTTGTGAAGTACTGAATATCCTTTATATGGTGTGACTCCATCTTTCCATTCATTTTTAACACTTACCTGCTTCGACAGCAGCTTAAGCAGGAAAGCCCAGACTCATCCGGCGGGATCCCAAGGCATTCCCAGGTCAGCCGAGAGATGTAGTCCATCCCCCTGGGTTTTTCCCAGCTCGTCCTCCCGGTGGAACAAGCCTAGAACACCTCACCAGGGAGCCGTCCAGGTGGCATCCTAACGATGTCTGAGTCACCTCATGTAGATCCTCTTAATGTGGAGAAGCGGCTCTTATCTGAACCCTTCCTGGGTGATGGAGTTTCTCCTCCCCCTATCTCTTAAGGGAGAGCCCAGACACCCAGCAGAGGAATCTCATTTTGCCGGCTTGCATCTGCAATCTCGTTCTTTCAGACACGATCCACTGTTCATGGCCGTAGGTGAAGGTGGACAACCGGTAAATTGAGAGCTTTGCCTTTGACTCCGCACCTTCCTCACCACGATGGCTTGATGGAGAGCCTGCATCACTGCAGATGCCGCACTGATCCGCCTGTCAATCTTCCGGTCCATCCTTCCCACACTCGTGAGCAAGACCCCAAGATAGTTGACCTCCTCAACTTGGGGCAGGATCTCATTTCAATAAATATGTCCACAATGCCTTTCTCCTCCTCCCTAGGTTGTTATCACCCCCAGGTCCAGTAAAAATGTCCATATAGCTGGAGGAGTAGTGGTATCATAAGACAGCTGCTTGACTTTCATCCTTGGAGAGACATACCATCTGGCCTACTAATGCAGTTTGTTGAGTCTTACTAATTATAACTGAAGTCAGGCTGATCATGTATAAATGGGAAGTTGCAGCAACAAAAGCTACATGCAGCCAGACTGTTCATCCACTCTGCAGAGTCTTTCTCTGACGAGACAAAAAGAGCTATTTGCATAAAGCAGACTCCAGCTTTGACAGATGCAAACTTGTTTTTGCTTCTTAGGATTGCAGAAAGTTTGTATATGTAACAGCTTAGTGCAGTTTTGCATTCAATGAATGAAGTGCATTTCTCTCAGTGTGATTATGATGGGTAGAAAAGCTTTAAGGCAAATAAGGAGGGAGGTGCAGGGATGGTTACAGTAAATAAAACATCCTCTCATACATATGTGATGTTTTAAGGGACACTTGAAAGTGAAAAACCAATCTTGTCCTTGGAATCCAATCTTGCCCTTTAAAAGTAGGCCTCATAGTGTTGGTGTACAGCTGTGCTCGGAGCCTGATGAGGATGTCAAAGTTTGATGAAACTGCTTTATTTTCCCGGTATTCCAATGTAGAGCAGGCTCTATTGTACAAATTCTGGCCAAAATAATAGAGGAGGCATTTCTCATTAACTATCAAATAGAGGTAGTTTCAAGAATAAAATGAGTGTGTTCTACTTTTAGAGTGACCATCTCTGATTTTGTAACAGTTTGTTACAAAATATATGGAAAATATGGATATACATCACAGAGTTGCTGCAGATTTGTCGGCTGCACATTCATGATGGTCAGCTGAGATGTTTAACCCTTTAAGACTGATGGTCTTAAAGTTGCTGCCGACATCACCAGCATATGCAATGTTGGGAACAATGATGATCCCATCTGGGGTGCTGGCTCTCATGTTGGTTTTAAAGGGTTAAACCAATCTCAGTAGGTACTAAAGGACCTAAAGTGTGCCAAAAAAATACCCTTCACCTAAACACACAACCACTGCCCTGAATTGATGAAACAAGACAAGATGGATCCATGCGTTTATGTTGTTTATGCCAAACTCTGAGTCTAGCATCTGAATGTGGAGCTGAAATGGAGACTCATCAGACCAGGCAACGATTTCCATCTTCTATCGTCCAGTCTTGGTGAGTCTGTGTGAATTGTAGCCTCAGTTTCCTGTTCTTAGCTGACAGGAGGGGCACCCGGGGGGGGTCTTCTGCTGCTGTAGCCCATCTGCTTCAAGGTTGGACGTGTTGTGGGTTCAGAGATGCTATTCCGCATGTCTTGGTTGGAACCAGTGCTTATTCGACTTCCTGTTGCCTTCCTATCATCTCCAACCAGTCTGCCCATTCTCTTCGGACATCAACAACTGGATATTTTCTCTTTTTCAGACCATTCTCTAGAGATGGTTGTGTGTGAAAACCCCAGTAAATACTCAGACCAACAACCACGCCACGTTCAATGACACTTAAATCCCCTTTCTTCCTCATTCTGAACTTTGGAAAGTCGTCTTTACCGTGTCGACATGCTTACATACACTGAGGTGCAATAGTGTAATTGGCTGATTAACCATTTGTGTCAACAAGCAATTAAAGTAGACAGTAAGTGTATGTCAGTATAAAATACAAAAAAACTTTAAGTCTTACAAAATGTTTTAAGGGGGGGTATAAAAAAAAACATTTTTATCATGGTTTTTAAGGGAAACTAATCAAAGACTGCATTGTTAATTGAAAACAAAAAAAGAATGAAATAATTTTTTTGAAACAACTGATGTTATTTCCTCTAGTCTGCTGTCCCATGATGCTTTTTGTAAAGGCTAACAATTGTCCACACATTCATAGTATCTTTTAAGCCTGTCTATATTCTACAAAAACATTTTGAAACATGTTTTTATTGAACCAGTTTGGTTGGGTTTTGTTCCATTTTTATGTATTTTTCCCTTATTTTAAAATGATTAAACTCCCAAAAAGAAAAGGGGCCCAAAATCCTCAGAGAATTAGACGGATGGATATAAAATCCTATAACGTAAATAAATAAAAAAATAAAAGAAACTTAAAGGCTCTGAATTTGATATGACATAACAGACGTGCTCCCATTAAACCAGACATAAATATTAAATGCATGAACAGAGACGAGCTGCTTTTGTACTAAACACTCTTGGGGTTCCCTTACCTTTTCTGTGTTGTTCTTTTCACTGTAAACCTTTAGTTTAAATGCCACCACGGGCTCCCCAGTGGTTGTTGAATGAAGGGAAATTACTTTCACTGTCATCTAGGGCAGGGAAAACCAACAGTGACAAGTACCGAGGAAGAAAATCTGGTCTCTGAAGCTCTAACTTTGAGCCCTGGGAAAGGAAAGCCATCTTTTATAAGTTTGTTTGAAACTATTTGTCCTTTTAGTTTAGGTTCTAGTTTCCATCCCCTTTCCTCCTATTATATATGTATTTTCATTTGAGTTATCTTGGTCAGTCTTTCCACTCTTGGTCCAAAATTGAGAGATAATGCAACAAATGTAAATGAAGATGCTTCTTGTGTCTGTAACTTACTTTCTCTGTAAGCTGTAAGCAACATCCACAGCAGGCGTCACCAAACACGTGACCTGTAGGATCTGAAGCATCAATGAAAAGTTGCTCCAGAAAAGTAGGCCATTTCCATCCGAGCGCGCACAAAGACTCATAAAAAAACTTTTTCTTCTTTCTGTATTTACTTTTGTAATTATTTTCTTACACCACTTTTATGCTACAATGGTTATCCCCTCTGATATTAGTCCATTCGGCTTTCCAGCAAATTCTCTTGGCAATAACATTTAATAGAGATGGATTGCAGCCATTACATGAGCCAGAGTTAAAAACGTGAGTCTCTGTCTGTCGGTCTGCGTTAGAGCTGGGATGGGGCTCCGTCTCTGAAGACTACAAAAAGGAATAAAATGGGAAACAATGAGCTGGTGTCTCCTTACAGGCTGTACATTGTCCTTGACATAACATGTAGCCTGCTTTACTTATTATGATAATGTCAGTGAATATTGTTGACCTGTTAACCCTGATGAAAGTAACATCTACAGAAGTACGACCACACAGAGGTTAAATCAGCATCAATACATCCGCAGCAACAGCTGAATCTTTATCAGAATAAATTTACTGTATACTTCTACAAGTATAAGAAAGAGAAGCTCTCGTTCCAATATTCAGACAATAAATAAAAAAGCAATTTAAATAAAAACAGTCAATAATTAATGAGCAAATTTATATTTAAAGGTCCCATATTATGCACTTTATTCCCAATCTTAAACAATTCTCTGATATATCATTTAAATCTTGGCGCCC
>JBBBVU010000016.1:20984451-20997366 GCA_037177055.1 Atherinosoma microstoma
TGACTTAGAACATTGTAAGAGACTATTCCAAGGACTTATAAAAGTGATTTTTGCATAATATGTCCCCTTTAAGAATATTGCACCAATATTTATTTGTTTTATCCAGTCCAGCCTTCTGTTCAGGCTCATGATGAACCATAGCTTCTTCATGAACACATTATCTGGCGTTGCAGCATGTGAGAACTCGTATGTTTGCTGAAGTCGCTCAGGACATCTTGCAGGGATTACCCAACCTGCCTCCACTTGAAAATGACTGAGTGAGTGTGTGTGTGCATACAGGAGGTAATCCTCCTGAGCAATTATGTGTTCTACAATGTGCTGATTCATGCTCTTTTCTGCTGACCTGCATGCTGCTTTCCACTTGTTTGTTGATATCGTGGCTGAGTTCATACGCATTTAGTGTTCTTGTCATAAATACATATAGGCAGGAAGTTTAATCCACTGTTTTCAATGTGCTGTAAACAAAATGCTGGAATTCCCGCGGTGTGCCTTTCAGCATCACGCCCTGCCTCCTGCGCTTATGGCTCACACTCTCGAGTATTTCTCATTGCGAGACTTCATCGTTAACGTATTATTCCCTGCTCTGGAAAGCAGACTGAACTGTCTCCAGATAGTCTTTGTCATACATATATGAAAATTCATGTTATGAAAACTACTTATGTGAACAAATGTTCCCTGCGCTCTGATATTTTTGGTCCTGAGAAGACGAACAACGGGGGGGTGGCATCCTCCTGCTTTATGGAAATGCACACCAGCTTCCCCAGTTACTTGAAGAGAAATTCCATGCATTTTTCAACAGAAGTTGAGTCTTCACCAAAACTTGTAAATTTTGAAAAGTTACCCATATGTGCAACTTTTCTCTTTTCAGTGAAAATTTTTTTGTAACTGACGTGATGGAGGAATTATTTTTTATGGCGCATTCACACTGGTCTGCTATAAACGAACCGTAAAACTTTCCCTGAACAACGTTACTATGAGCACTTTATAGTCATTAAGTGAAACTTTACAATCATTATGAAATGAAACACTTCATTAAAATAACCTGTTGCATTACGTTGATTGTATAAAAAACGTATATGTGCATGAAGAATTTTCAGATAATACCGTAGTGTTCAGCTCGTCAGTGAAGATGGATCAATCTGTCCAAACACTACTGACATCAGTATCGTCAACCTGAATACAAAAGTCAACAACAGCAAACTTGGATTAAGCTTGACACCCTAATTGCCAGGTTAATTAATGTATTTATTAATTTTAATAAGGCAGGTTTCAGCCACACATTGAGAGAATATAAAACAGTGTAAGTTTCTCTGGAAAGGGCTCAGGTTTATAGTATGTGTTGCCTGAAGATAATAAACTGTGGCTGCATCCACTCTGATCATCTCTATGGCGTCTTTGACTCCAGGGCATGTTTGACTCCTTTGTCTTCGAGTTTTTGAATTCCAGTAAAACTTTAGAATGTGTTCAAAATTAAGTCCTGAGTCAATTTCTATCCCAGACTGGAACTCAAGATGCAGATGAGAGCGCTGGAGTGGACTGAACAGGTTAGTCTAGATCCTAAAACAGGTCAATGTGAACGTAGATGGAGGATTAAGGAGCTGCTGTACCACTTTCTGTGGTATTTTGGCCAAGGCATGTCACAGAAATTCTATTAGGACCTCAGGAAATTCTGTCAACTTGCGTAACAAAGGTTTTTTAAACAGTGTCTTATCACTTTGTTTGTGCCAAAAAGTTAATCCTTTTTACTCAAAATGAAGCAGAACCGAGCAGAAAGTAAATGCTTTGAAAACAAGACCCTGGCCTGTCACTTTCTAAATTACATGAAATTTAAATTCAAATTAATGTTCTTTTATTTTTTTCAAGAAATTATAATAATAGATCAAGTTAATGAATAATTAACAGTAAATTTCCTATTCTGGAGGGTGATGGCTGCTGGCAGGAATGATCTCCTGTACTTTTCTGTCTCCATCTGACACACTTTCTTGTTTCCTGAATTGTTTATGATGTTCTAAATGCTGCAAAAGCTGCAGCATTTATGTTTGGAAAAAACAGCTCCATGGTATATAATATGGAGGAAAACGTACAGCCAACAGTATAAGAAATCACTTGAGCAGCACAGCCTCCGAACCAGCACCCATTACAGTTTGCTGCCACCTTGCAGCGCATCCTAGAGTGGAATATAAATTCATACACATGTAAATAAAATAAAAAATCATTAATTTGTCTTTAAAACATTATGATTTCCCTCAGTTTTTCAAGGTGCTTGGCATGTTTGTTGTTCCAAACATCTTGGAAGACGCACCATACTTCTATTTAAGCTGTCTCAGTGTGGCTGTCTTCTCATGTAATCCTTGACTTTATTGTGTTAAAGATCAGGTCTCTGTAGTACCAGACCATCCATACAAATAAATACACTCACAGAATATGAATATTTTGGCTAACCTGGCAGCAGTATTCATCTGCAAATCTCTGCATATGTCTCAAACAAACAGTCCTGATCGAATAGGGATTTTTTGCCATGGTTAAATAAACTCTTCAAATCTCCCCACAGAAAGAAAGAGGGAACAGAAAGAAAGTCGAAGTTCGGCAGAGAGCAAAAACCAGAAGGTGACAGGGTGTAAATATGGCTAATTATTGGTTCAAAAACAAAATGAAAAGGTGTTATATTGTTTAGAGGTCTCCAGTCATATCTGATTATTATTACTATGAGACTGCTGTGTGACTACCACCTAGTTGGCATAATAAAAGCATCATGCTGCTAACTTTTTAGTCATGGCGTATTTGTCTGCCTTATTTTCAGGCTCTCAGCAAACACTTCCCTACTTCTATCCATAATCAGCTCCTTACTCATCCAAAGCGGCTGTGGTTTTGCTCATGTAAATCCCGTCTTCACCTGTCGTCAGATGTTTGCATTAATCTCCGTCGCTCAGGCAGGGTTTTAGTCTGAGATGCCGTGAGTGACTCTGACATGATATGTACATCAAATGCAGTTCTGCTTGGCTGCACGCTTTATGAGTAACGTCAAAACAACATGCTTCATAGTCTTTCTCTGAATGATTACGAAAAAGAAGCCGTGGTTCTGCCCAGTTCAACTGAAACCTCATCAAATCTTAATGAATGTTCTCTGACAGTACCCGGGGTTAGCTGATTGAAATGTCTGACCTTTGACTGAACAGCTTGATTTTGCCTTTTGAAGGGCATGGCCTCACATACTAATGTTTGTTAGGTTGTAAACTGTGATCCTACGGATGAAGACTCATCAGTAAGCCCTCACTGGGATTGAAGATTTCTGAAAAGTAAAACAAGTCTTCTCGCATTTTAGTCAGACTCTTTTTGCTCTATTTACCCAGATTCTTTTGTACGAAAGTGAAAACCCAATTCACAGTGAAGCCGAGGCTTTAATGTGTGATTCTTGCAGCGTAGCACACTCATACCATGCATGCTGATCAGCTTCGTGTTGGCTGTGTGCACGGACCTGACAAGCGTTTCAAGTGTTTATTATATCAGAGATTGGAGGGAAAAAAGGCTTTATGGTATTTGGCATTTCACTTTATTTTGGAACCGTGAGCTGACCGTATCCGATGTGTTTGTGGGGTTTTTGCTCTGTTTGTGGCAGCACCCTGTCTCAATTAGTGGACCAAGGCTTTTAGAAAATAAGCTTTTAAAATTGTTCAGAGATGCCTTGATGACCAATCTTTGAAGTTCTCTTGTCAACTTAACTAAACAGAACATCCGCTCATCTATTTGAATGGAGATCAAGTCAGTGTTTTACCTGCAGTCTGAGCACGCTCTGTTTGGAGAACAAGATGGAGTCCTGACAGGCAAGCTAATGCCAAAAGTCACTTCTTAGGAAATCCATTTGTATCCATCTAAAACCACATGAACTGAAAATAACATAGCCGATTGAGTAAGAACTAGCACCCCCTGCCCACCCTGTTCTTTTTTTTTCTCAACTCAGGATGCATAATTGACTTTCATTTAATGCATGTTTAAAAAATAAGTAAAAAAGAATGCACGGAAAACAATTTTGGTTCCACAATAGGATCAGGTGGTCTTCATCGGGAGGACAGGGTGACCACCACCGTTAGCAGCCTGATGCATGCCCAGAAGGAGCTCTGCTGGCCGGGCAGACCTCGTGCTCTGCTCCACGGAAAAAGCTTGAGCCAGAACTTTTTTTTTCTTAAAAATATCTTAAAAATTCCAACTGCAGGGGCTTCAGAGTGGCCCAAATAAGGCGGCAAATGTGGTTAGACATGGTTCCCGTTTGACACTGCATCGCAGCAGCCGAACTTTCTCCAATAGCGTTCTCTTGCTGAGAGGCATCAAAACCCATATTTCCATTAAAGTATGAGGCTGCAGCATCAGGAACAAAACACAACAGCAGCAGGTTGACAAGATTAACATCCATTTTCATTTCATTTTATTCTTTTGACTACATATTTATATTTTTTTATTCTTGCGGAAATACGGGACAAATGAGGTTCCTTTTCAGCTCAATATGGAACACGTACCTTTTATCTAAATACGGGACAATTCTGTTTTTTACGGGATGGTTGGCAATCCTAGTTGTTTAAGATGGTGAAACATTTGCTCTTTAGTTTGCCCCGCTCTGAGCAGCTTTTAGCTTTCAGTCAAATTCAAACTATAAGATTTTCAACACAATCTGTTTGTCACATTGTTCTTTCTACATGACGTGTTTCTCATGTTTTCAAGTTTTCTAAAAATGTGATAATTTCACATTTTTTACCAGAATGAACCCCTGACTCATCTGATTGATTCCCTGAAACACTAACAGCTGTCATGGAGACTGTTTTGTTAGTGGAAATTGAACACGTCAACCTGCCAGATAGAAACTTTGTCACTTCATAGTTGGGCTTGGCAACATCACTTACTTGAGCTTAGAAATCAAAATAGATTGATTAGGGTTGAGAAATGTTGTCATTAGGACTAAAATACATTTTTTTTATGTCACATTAATTGACGCCATTTCTACATGCAGTTTCAATAACGACTGTTTCTGCCTCCTATGGGGATGTGCTTGGAAGGATGGTTTTATTCAAATCAACAGAAAACAGTTTCCATAGTTTCCATAGTAAATTTAGACTGTTGGACTAAATTGACAAGATGTGTCATGTGTTATGTCTTTGGTTCCTGTCTTCCATAGCAATAAAACATAATCTTGTTACAGAAAATTTGTAGACTTTATCCAGAAAGTGTGGATGTGATTATGTAGATTTGTGACATTTTATGAGTCTACTTAGATCCAGTTTTCCATAATCCAGACTACAAGGACAAGGATTTGCATTTCTTTCTATATTTATTTAGTTAAGCTCACTCCTTTCTCTCATTACCCCAACCTGCGGGATAGTACTTCTGCATTTGCAAATGTTTGAGCCATCAGTTTGAGATGCTCCACTCGTTTGCCAATAGGAGTGCCCATCACTCATTATGTCAATATTGTTGGAGGTGTATTTCCACTCTCATTAAAGACATTAACGAACTTTTGCATGCCGTAACTCGGCTCAGCTCTTAATGAAGTCATTCCATACATGGTTTGCCATCTGTAGTACAGCCCAGTTTTTCAGCAACCCCCCCACCCCCCTTCACATCTACCAAGTTGCTCATTAAAACGTCCACTGCCACAGTTGAATTGTTATTGCTGAGGTAGATGCACTTCTAAGCAAAAGCAAACTGTCGACCAAATAAAGAGTTGAAAAATTGATTGAATTTAAAAAGCATGGTCAAAACATTGAAATTAAATCGATGAATCACTCTGTCAAATGTAGAAAGTCAACATGTTTCATTATTAATAGCAAAAAAAAATATGTAAGAATATGAAATCCAAAGCTTTGTCCAATCCAAATGCACTTTTTCTGCAATGTTAAGCACCTTGAATGGTCTTTTACATGAAATGTGCTATAAAAATAAAGGTATTTTTCATCTCTCTATGCATCCCTCCATGAATCTGTGTATCCATCCATCCATCCATCCACAAATCTATGTATCTACCCATCCGTCCATCGATACTTCCATTTATGTATGTTTATGTAATCATTTATTCATGTATCATTCATTACTTCTGTCCATTCATTTATGCACTGCTCTTCCATAAATGGATATATGTGTGTATGCACACCCACACATTTTTCAGCCATCCATAAATCAGTACCAATATGTTTGTCCATTTATCCCTGTATCTATCCATCCATCTGTATCATTCATTCATGCATCTGCATAAATCCATCCATCCATAGTATTCACTGAGCACACATTGGTGATGTCATAAATCAAACTAAAGCAACACTATTACAGAACGAATTCATTAAGATCCAAGTCAGTTTTTTTCATTTTATTTCATTTTTTTTCTTAAAGTGGAGTGGAGTTGGAAGGTTAACAGGGAACAATAAGGAAACAAACTGATGAAGGGATTAGCTGAAGAGGCCAGATGGCTGAGAGAGGGAGTTCAGATGGAGTCCTGAGCACCCAGAGCTGGGGGAGTAGAAGCGAGCAGATGGGAGGATGAGAGGCGTCATAAAACCATATTACCACTAGTATTATCATTGTCATGATCACAGGATCCACCAGCGATGAAGCTTATTATGTCAAACATTAGATCATGAAGGTCTCAGGGCTGACTGATGGTAGAGGAGAGGGTGAACCAAGGAGGGGGGGAATAAGAATATTTGCTTGTTTGATCTCATTGCTCGTGATTTGATTATTGAGAAGAGGATTGTCACAGTTGGCAATCCTCAGTCATCTTCCTGGTGTAAGAAGTCTGTGGACTGAAATTAATGTAGCTGTGTGAGAGGGATGCAGCACAGATGCGTCTGATATGTCGTCCATTGATCTCAGCCTTTCTACGTGTTCAGTCCTGCTGCTTGTTCCAGCTCTCTACTTGCCCCCGAAAGAAAGCTGTGGAGGAGTCTGTGGTGACTAAATTCATTTTGGCTGGTAAGGCATCAGGTTTACTGTGTTATTTGTGTTTTAGATCGTTAGGTAATTTCCTTCTGCTATTTTGGATAATTATTTAAAAGACAAACGAGGCAGCAAAAACTGTACCGTTACTATAATCTCCATGATTAAATACTTGAAATACAAGTGCTCCATGAAAATCACCAAGGTGCCTAAAATGGCAGCCTTGCTCCACAAGTTCTACCCTCAAGATAAGCATCAAGCAAATTGGTATAACAGATAAACTCTGGTAACAGAGACCCTTCACTTCTTTTGCCTTATGCCAAACCATAACCTCAAGGTTTGCCCATGTGCAAATTTACAAGTTCAATTTCATACTTTGTCTCCAGCGCTCTAAATTAATATCGGCCAACCTGCAAAATGTGGGTTAAAATCCAATTAGCCGGCTGTAAATAAAAACTTATTCGCCACTTTGGCAGTTTATAAACTAGTGTCTTTGAAGTGAATGAGAAGAGCCAAATCTTCACACAACAGCAAGGAGCGGGGATTGAGTTTGATGGGTACATCATGCAGCCAATCACATGCTAGGAAGATTGGGATCATAGCATTATGTAAAGAAGGAAGGGGGGAAATGCTCTGAACATAGCAGTTACGTTTACATGGACAAATATTTAATCTATTGGATTGAAATCAATCTGATCATACCAGAATGAAGATAAAGTGATCGGATCAGTTGTGTGTTTACATGATGGACAGATTTAATACGATCATAATGCACAGTTCCTACTAATTTGGAGGAAGGCCTTTTTTTATTATTAAGAACGTTTCTACCGTAGAAATGCTCAACAATCCTTAACTCTTTTAACAAAAAAACTGTATTCACCACTTTCCCCTTACTGCTAACATTTTGATACTAAACAAAGAGCCATTTGGGACCTTGAAGAGCAGGTTCTTCTAAAGGAGCTGAGTCTTTGAAAAGAGCAGGGCCCCCAGACTTCTTACACCAGGAAGATCATTGAAACAAATCACTACATTTCCCATAAACTCTATTCCATAATATGTCATCCATGTATTGGCTGTATGGTGTCGTTTACAAGCCGCTGCCTGAACAAAGTGCAGCTAAATGAGGAGAGAAATTTAATGTATTCTGCCATGTAGAAGGAAAAACAAAAATATGGCAGTGGTGGATGGTTGGAAAGAACTAGGCTGGTTAGGAAGTTGTTTTGTTCCTTGCTGGTAAACAGTACGTTGAGAGAATGTTGTTCTGTGTTTTCCTGAAAAAACATCAATTAAAAACAATTTAATTAATGGTTAATGGTTAAATGCATTCAGCTGCATTAGTATGGATTATTTAACCTGTAAAAAAGTTTGGCTAGTGGTCATTCTGATTGGCTGGCTGGTAATCAAAAAAGTCAGTTTAAAGCCCTGTTTGTCTCCAACATACTCTTTACTTCTGCTTAGAATGATAATAAATGCTTCACGTTAGCAAGAGATGGATCTCTGCAGGGTATAATGCAGCAGACATGAAAGAGATTTTAAAACTACTCAGTTACAATCCAGGAGTGGTTTCCAGAACATCTCTGAGTGAAATTTTGTAGATTTAACCCTTCATTTCTGTAGCTTGTTGGTTGATATTTTCCTTGCAAAGGTGGATCTTTATACTTCATCTCCTGCGTACTACCCTGTGTAGTTTTGTAAAATATGTGGAATAAACTCATATTTAAGAGAAAACACATTTTATGAGCTCAGATCTTTTGAGAAATAATTTTAAAATAAAGGATTAGAAGAATCTAAATATATATTTTTTACAGTGTAAAGTGACATTTTGTTGATAGGTTTGTGTTTTGCACATTGAATCTTAACAGTCACAACAACAATACACCCTTTTTTCTTTAGAACTTAGAAGTACTGTACATTGATATTAGAAAATACAGTATTTTTGTGCTAATTAATTTTTTTTTTTTTTGCCTAACTGTGTCTTAAAGTTGTTACAGCTCTAATTTAATACATATGTGTGTGTTTGTTTACCACAACTGTTACTCAGGTGGATTTACCGCTGGCTGAATATAACAACTCTGCACTCTGACCCATAGAAACCCGAGAATGTGGAGTTTTGAGTTTTGTTGAATATAAATTAGTTCATCATTATTTTGGTTTATTTATTTTTGGTAATTTGGGAAGCATTTTCCATACAACTCTCTTCACATCTTGTGATAGAAACCATGAAAGTATACAAAGATGAGGCAGATGGGATGGCATCCTTATGCAGATGGCAGTGTGCTGGGGTTATGTTGGAGTTCTCATAATTTATTTTTCACTCTGTTTACAAATGAATTAAAAAGGTACAGAGCACAACAACAGACAGTATTTGGGGTATATAACCCCAGAGATTTTCTCTCCATCCTTTATTTCTTCAGTTGGTCTCCCTCAATGTTTATACCTGAGGTAAATTTCCTTGAGCTACCTCTCATCTTTCTTATTTCAGCTTCAATTCCTCCAATTTTACCCCACCACCGCTTTCAAGGTAAAAGTCAAAATTTACATCTTTGCTGTTTTTACACAGAGGAATTTACAATATTTTAAAGTTCTCTGAAATGTCTCATCCACCAAGCCCGAGGTGTTTGAGCATGACCTTACACCTGTTGAGCTCGGACTGGTATTGGTTTTGCCTTGTGAGCTGAAACTGGTTCTGGAGACACCTACTGTAGCAGAAACCATCACGGAGGCAGTTACGCAGTTTCATTTGTCTGCTCGAATGTCCGTCTGATCGGATCAAAAACAAAATGTGTTTCAGATCTTCGCATTGAGCAGCTGACATCGAAATGAAGGCCAGCTTTGAAGATGGTTGAGGTCCAACAGCTCGTTGCTATTGTCTCATGTGATGCTGTCACAAAATAGTCTGAAGATGAATTTGGGCACCGTTTTTCAGTCAGAAATGAAGACACAAAAATGTGTATCAGTAAATAGAAATATAGAAACTATATTTCAGGGCACTCTGTCATCCTGTCACTGTTCCCCAGACATATGGCTATCTTGGATAACCATGCATGAAAAGAAATGTCATTTTGGTGACACTGATGGATTTATTTACTTTTACAACATGAGTAAAGCTTCTCCGTGAATCATGGTGTTTTGCAGTATATATATGTTCAACACATTGATCAAATGCTGGTAGGCTGAAAGTTTACTTAAGCTGGGAAGTACTTTGTTTTCAAAGTGTACCTTATACATAAAAGCTAGCGAATTGTCAGGCAAATAAACAACAACGGGAAAATCAAAACAAGGCACCAAAATTTTAATTTGGGTCATATTTTGAGCATTGCCCCCACATGGCAGTGTAAAGCTAAAACAGGTAGAAGCACTTAGGAGTGCTATCATCAGCCCCTAATGTTGGTGTAGGAAGTTGATGTACAAATCAAACCTGTAGCTGCATTTGTTTTGGGGAATATACAACAGAAAACCTAGTTATTCAGATTTTTGCCATGGATCATCGTATTTGTTTCATGTTCTGCCATGAGATAGGATTGGAAATTGGGTTGCACATTTTCATCTCACAATAATTGCAAAAATGTGTATGCCGCTCTCTCCACCTTGTTCAACTTTGCTCACAACAGAGAAAACATTCACAAGGGGGAAAAAATATGCCTTCACTAAATGTCAGTGAAAAAAAATCCTTGCTGGTTTCTTTAGTATGTAAAAAAATGAATAAATAACAAAATCCCCTTCAAAAATACATCAAATCAATGGGAACATTGTTTGGCTGAAAGATGAGCTCTTGAAAGTGCAATGCAAAATCACCACATCAGTGACAGCTTACTATCAGATACGGTGACAGCTTATAAGAAACGAGAATATTGCTCGTCTGTGATGGCTGTCCCTCTGTTGGAAAAGGACAATAAATTCACCAGTGCTCAAGGTAAGCCTTCAATGAAAAGCAGTAGAGGAAACCAAGGAGGTGGCATCTCTGACATGAATGAGTGGCAGTGAAGCACTTGTGTATTCAGGATGAAGAGGTGTGTGCATGCACAGGTTTCTTTGTACAACCACGTTCTCACACTTTCACAAGGGTTGTCAAAGCATAATAGCCTCGTATTTCCCTCAAGTCTTGCAGAAA
The DNA here is from genome assembly GCA_037177055.1 of Atherinosoma microstoma. Lineage (NCBI taxonomy): Eukaryota > Metazoa > Chordata > Actinopteri > Atheriniformes > Atherinidae > Atherinosoma > Atherinosoma microstoma. The sequence continues at coordinate 20,995,478 of JBBBVU010000016.1, forward strand.
ATGGGTGCAACAGACATGCATAATATTCTGGCGTGTGTGTGTGTATATGTTTGTGTGTGTGTGTGTATGTGTTGGGGAGTTCGTGTCTGAGCATGCAGTCCAAGCTATGCCAAGTATATATTAAGATATTTGTCATGTAATTGCATTGGGGCTGTGTCGAGCAGCATTACGATGTGGATGGGGACATCCTTTGATGAATAATACAACAAGTTTATAAAGGCTTCCAGTGCTACCTAGCAGAAGAAAAAAAGAGCAAAGTTTCATGAATAATTGAAAAGGTTTTTGAAAAATTTTGCATAATCTCACCATCTTGAAGGTCACATTCCTGATGTGATGTTTGTGCCCCAAAAAAGGGGGGATTGAGTTATTGCTCATTTCTTGGCTAAGATCAGTCACCACAGACCGCTTATTACATGTCATTTATTAGATATGAATTTATAAATGTGAACCAGTGTTCAACCATCATCAAACAAGACCTTCGTGTAACATTTTATTAAAACTTTTAAAATAGTTTCAGCCTCAAACATGGTCTTTTTTTTAATCACTGTGCATGGAGTTAAAGACCAAAGTGTGGACACGCACCCGGGAGGCAGACAGATAATGAACAAATTAACCTTAAGAACTTGGGGAAGAAAGATGATGCAAGTCAGGAAATATAAAAAAGTCTTGAATATTAAATCCCAAGAACTGGCAGAGTAGTAAAAAGTCAAGTGAACATGACAATGATTTAACAATAAACAAAACTTTTCTTGAGGGTTAACAACTAACCACACAAAGGTGTGAAATAATTATGTAGGTAAAGCTGTTGAAGACCTGAAATTAAAATTCTACAGGAAGTAATCTGAACAACAGAACAGGTAAAAATGAGTTTTATTGCCGCCTTTCAAAAATAAACCCATATTTCAGCTGTTCATGCAGACAATATAAACCTATAATTACATTTAGAAAAATAACTGATATCAAGTGATTGTAAAAGGCAACTGTATTTATCAAACGTGTCAAAACGGCACCTCTCAAAGTGGCAGAAAGGTATTTCAGCCCCAAGCATGATCATTTTCAACTCATATTAAGTTTATTGCTTAAACTCAAAAGGAAGTGTTTTAACAACCCATAAGTGAAGACAGTTTTTTATATAAACTTGTGTCCTAAAACCTGCGAGTTATTGCACCATCCATCCCTATTTTTGGCTTGTAAAATGAAACTCTTAAGAATTTTATTTGCTTTGATATGGAGATGCTTACATGAGTCATATTTCCCCTCCTGTATGGGGCAGTAAGTTGAAGCAGTGTTTCCCAACCTGGGGTCCCTGACCCGCCAAGGGGGTCCCCAAAGAAGACAGGATAGGAACCAGCCAGAATGCATCATTTGTGGCTAGAAAGAAGCTGATGAAAGCATGATTTCAGCATGGGGTGGGGGGTCATAACTTTTTCGTAGTTGCGTGAAGGGGGTCTTCAAGGAAAATAGGTAGGTAACGACTGTGTTAAAGGATGTAACTATAAACTGAATCATATGCAAGGCCCATCTCAGGACAGGCATATAGTCTATGATCGTAGACTATAAACTTTATCATGTGCGGAATTTGTTAATGCAGAACTCTTGTCCCCATACACACCAACATTAAATTAAGCAGTTTTGTTCTTAAAACAAAAGGTGTTTAAGCCTGCTCATTTCTTAATTTTAAATAATTCATCAAACAAAGACTCAGAATATAATTGTTAATGCAGTTAGGTAGAGGTTTTAGATCTGTTCAGCTGCTGATCAGAGTCTACATTTTATCAGAGTCTGTCGTCTACTAAACAGGAGGTCAGCGGTTCGGCGGTTCGATTCCCCTGACTGCATGTCGAAGTGTCCTTGGGCAAGACACTGAACCCTACACTGCCTCCCGATGT
>JBBBVU010000016.1:20997466-21008774 GCA_037177055.1 Atherinosoma microstoma
GTCGAAGTGTCCTTGGGCAAGACACTGAACCCTACACTGCCTCCCGATGTGCCTATCAGGGGTATGAATGCTTACACAAAGCACTGAGTATGTTTCAATATAGGTGCTGTATGAATCTGTTGTGTGAATGAGACATGTAGTGTCAAAGCGCTTTGAGTAGTCACTTGACTAGAAAAAGCACTATACAAGTACAGTCCATTTACATTTGATCACATGAAAAAAGAACTTTAGTGACCACACAAAGTCTCTGAAGTATCAGATTTTCTTTGTATAGTACTCTGGGTAATTCTCTTGTATCTTCAGCCTCCTATCAACCAAAGCTGTCTGCTAAGAGAAGTGGTGTAGACGTCAGGGTAGGGTTACAGCAGGACATGAGAAATGGTCAAAGCTACAATTGTCATGAATGAGAGAAGAAACCTTCTCTGTTCTTTCATTTTGACGTATATAGTTACATTCGATATAGAGAAAGAGGTGGGATGACATGAAGCGAGTGAGGGAGACGATGAAAGATTATCTCCAACCTGGTGTTTGAATATTGTTGTGAGTGTTCTTTGCTGTGTTCAAAGCCTGGTGATTGGAAACAAATTGTTCTCCCACACAATGCATTCTGCCTTTGAAGCACACTTTAAAACATGTGGTGTTTTAAAGGTCATGTCTTGCTCCACTAAGTCTGATTGCTTTCCTCTGGCCAGCTGTTATGGTCACTCACTATCAGTTTTAATGATGTGGGACTCGAGGTTGACCGAAGTGAAGAGTCAATCAACTGTAAATGTGTTACTCAGCTGATGGTTTAAACTGAGTCCTACAGGAATGTTTTCAAAGTCTTGATTCTTCAGAACCCTGTCCCACACCTTTGAAAAACAGCAACAAATTCACATACCACTGTCTAAAGCATAAGCCATTGAAGCTCCATCCTAATTCCTCTACCACTTGGCTTTTCTCTCCATTTTCCCAAACATTTTAAGGATGAAGGAGTAGGGGAAATCTAGCCTTTTAGCCAGGGTGTTGAAAGCTAATGAGTGGGCTAGATGCCCAAAACATAGGGGTTATCTTATCTTCTTCAGAAAACAGAAGTAAGGCCATGAGAAGGGATTGAGATTGAGCCTTAGTGGTTGCTCTGAGGCTCTGGTTCCTTCCATTGGCCCTTCCATTTTGCTTCTTACTACTTAGATGGCCCGTAATCCCCGGATTGAAGAGCTGTATTATTATTGCTCCTTATTCCTTAGAAGAGAAAATAAACCTCAATTCTGCAGTATCGAGGGGTATGACTAAGGCCACATCCACACAGACAAAACTATTTAGTTTTTAAAAAGTTCTTTGATGGAAGCTTTTCTAGGTTGGTGTCAATGCCAGGCTTGTACGTGGCGCTGCAACGTTGCCACAGAAATGCACCAAAAACTGAGAAGAAGACATGGAGCATGCTCAGATGGAAACCACCGGCATTAAAGAAGCAGAAGAAGAGGGAGGTCTGCTTATGTCTTCTAAAGGCCCATTTTTGCTCTAAAAAAAGACAGATATGGAGCATTTTGTTATTTACATACAGAATTTCGTCTGTTTCTGGAGCTGTTCAGGATGCGTACCCTGACGGAGCAAACTGAGTAGTACCAAATGTATATCCAAAGGGGAAGTGTTCAGCACTATAGCTGATATGCGACCCACGATATATTAAATTTAATCGAATTTATTATATTTAACTCAGAAGTGATCTCTGAACTGCCCTCTGGTGAATGTATTGGCTAACAACCATGCTAACATAAATGCATGTAGGTATGAATGCAGTGACTTTTGAAATGAACGTACCTATTTTCGTACATAAATGGAGCGTAAATGGGCCTTAAGAGAGACTGGGGTGATTCCATCATCTGGTCACAAATATATGTCTTGGTTGTTCACAAAGAATGGAAAAGAGTGATGTTTGCAGAGCTATTTACTTTGGGAACCATTATAGAAGGGCCATGGTTTTGGACTCCCATGATGCCAGTTCTGTGTGGACGAAACATCCAAATGATGAACAACTGTTGCATAGTCACCGAAACTCTGTGGTTTTGGCCTAAAGGTTGGAATTAGGATTCAGCCTCAGTCCAACGATGAATTAGAATTTCTGTTTCGAGTACAAATGACCAGTTGTTCTTTTTTCAGATGAAACTCAGATCACATGAAAATGCAATGTAATGGCACACCTGGGCTTGAAAACCAAAAAGGAAAGCCAGTTCCTTGTTATTGTTTAATGTAAAATGAATGGATTTACTGACATCTTTTCAGTGTTTACTCTTTGTACAGTTCAAATGACCAACTTTTCATTCATAAAGGACCTTTAGTGGAAAACATGGAATCCATCAAGAAGTCCTTAAAATGAAATTAATGTTTGAGGCACCATCTGTTTCTGAGCAGCACATTTAATGTGTCAGTTTCCTTTTGTTTGTCTGTCACTGTTTAGTGCAAGTTTGAATGTAGTCTCCTCTGTGTTATACCACAGAAATGATGAATTAGAAGAAATTAGGCTGTTTAGGAAATGCATGAATATTAATGTGACTAACAGAGCTGAGGAGTCAGCTAATTTGGATACATAAATGTCAAGTTGTTTTTCCAACACCTCCTGGCTAATATAGATAGACCTCCTCATTCCCTATTGACTGTTAACTTATATTTTATAGCTGTCTTTAAAAAACAGTTGCAATCGTGGCAAAAAATAACTGAGTTTCCCGTGCATTTTTCTTACTGTTGCAGAAAATATTTTACCTATATTTGCCCCCCCCACACAATTCTCCCTTGCAATAATATCTGGGCTCCTGAAGGAATTGAAAAAATTGGATTAAAGTGTTGATGTATTCTGCCTGGAAGAAGGAGCACATTCATTTTAAAGTCACTGTCTCCGCTCAATAAGAATGAAAACTATTTGACACAAAGAATAACCTGTAAAGAAGAACATACATGAAACCTTCTGTTTTACCATGGCACACGAAGTTTTATGCAGCTATGACTCTCAGGGGGGAAACAAAGTCTTAAAGTGTTGATTGGTCAACAGTATTACTCCTGTAGGTGTGGAGACACAGCAGCACCAGTTCTTTTCCTTCTGAGGTATAGATTTGATATGTTGGGAAGACGGATTACCTCATCTGGTTCAGGAAAAAAAAAAAGCCTGTGGGTAGGGTCACCTTTTAGTTTTGCTGTTAGCCTGCGGATTGAAAAAAAAAGCAGCCCTCCAGCTACAATGTAGCTCACTAATTTGGAAAAAAAGGAAACTATAAATGACTTGTGTTGGAGCTATATGAACTGAAATGCAAAAAATAGACAAATTAGCAGCAATACTTTAATAAGATCTATCCATCTTATGAGCTTTATTTTAATACTTAATGGAAGACGGTTGATGCAACAGTGTGGTCATTTTCAGGCTGGTGTGAGCTACATATCTGGCAACAACTTTGGTGAATCCCGTCTGACCTGGAAAAGATGAAAATGATCATCTTTCTTTTATAGAGCCCTTTTTTATACAAAGAAATGCAATTCAAAGGGCTTTACATAAAAAAACGTAATGAACAACCCTAACCCCCATCTTTACCCATCAAGTCCCCAAAACCACAAACCCACAAGTCACCAGTGTTGTGCAAGTCCCTGCTTCTCATGAACTAGTTCAAAGTTCAGTTAGCATGGGTTAAAATGAATAGGTCGCATTCATAGTTCACCATTTCAGTTTTGAACTAGTTCAGAGTTCAGTTCATTTATAGGTTTTTTGGTTAGAAGTGAGAATGAAAGACTGGACCTGAGAAAGAAAAGAAATGAAAGTGTTGTCTTGCAAGGAAATTAATTCTACTAGACCTTAAATTCTATCACACTAAACAGACGTGCATGTGGAACAGATGTGTGGAAAAAAGAAAAAAATAACCTTTTACAGTGTAACAGAAAGTCATATTTGATCAAACAGCTATTTTCAGCTCACCTCTTCCTTAAATTTAAAGATTGAAAAAAAAAAAGCTTCAAAATGTAGAAATATTTTAGGATATCTTCTCACACTGAACAAAAGTTTCAACTCCACATGTCTTTTCTAATTATAAGTTGACAAAGCTGACATACTTGTTTTTAAAGCGCAGGTGGAAATAATTTGCAGATGAATATTCCGTAAATAATCATGAGCAGACGAGGCGTCTCGTGCACGGTGAGTCTGCAGCGCCTCTCTTTTCACCTGCAGCTGCCGTTTTAGAGCCGGACTGTACCGGCGTTGCCATAGAGCGTACCTGCTTTGTTTAGCTCGGGTGCGCGGTGCATCGTGGGTAACATAGTCTGAAGTAGGTGTAGTGCCGGGGAAATGTTGAGTTCATGTTCAATGAACAACCTCTTTTGAATTTCTTCATGCACAACACTGCGAGTCACACTTATACATGACATATTCACACATACATGTACATAAAATGATGTCTCAAAAGCATGGTCCTGACCCTCGCCACCCGCATCAGGGAAACTAAGACACTGAAAGTTTGAATAAAAGATGTTGAGCTAAAACGAAAAGAATAAAATAAACTACGGTAAATATCTTTTTCTGAAATATTAGAGGTGAAGGTGTCCTTCAGCGTTGATGCTTGGATGCAGCAGCTGTGACATTGTTAAATGCCAACAGAAATTAAATTTTTGTATTCTTTCGCTTTCCAAAAACTAGCAAGGTCGTCTGTTATGAGCTTGGAGGGAGAAACAGTGCTTTTCCAATGTGAGAGCAGTAACATGTAACCAGTTTTGGGATCCTCATTTTTTCCCCTTCAAGTTCTTTTTTTTTTCCAACATAATGTTTACCATTTGTTGCACTCACATTTTAATGAGCTATTTAATGAGATGTTAGCATCAAAACTTTTATATTTGACCAATGGGTTGAGAATAAATACGACTTAACCAAGCTGAAAGCCGACAGAGGTACTGAATTAATCTCCATTTCAAGGATTATGGGGAGAGATAATTAACTCACTGAACAGTTAATTTAACTTAAACTACTTCAACACAGAGAATAAGAAAGACAGAAAAGATGGTTCTGTATGTTAAATCATATTTGTGAGCAACAAATATAAGAAATCAGCTCACATTGATGTGCGAACAGTATGGACAAGCTTGAGAATGGGAAAACACAGTCTTGTTTTCATAGTAAAGCAGGTATTATATGTGAGCATAAGACTATTCTTTCTAGATACAGCATATAAAGCAGATCAGTCACAGTTTTTCTGTTTTCCCTCAATACATACTGAGTTTTCCACCAGGAATTGGAGAGCGATGATCTGCACAAAAAGGGATTTGGGACCTGTGCTCAAACACATCCCAGATAGTGGACGTGTTTGGGCCGAATCCGGGCTACGTTTGGCACTTATGGTTCACTTACGGTACTGGCAAGTGTTCTGTGGGCCAGCAGTGGACCACGTGTCCGCTGCCAACCTGGCTTTGGATTATGGCAAGTCTCCTGTGAGCCACATGCGGTCCAGATGTCTGTTGTTGGCCTGGACGTGGATTACGGCAAATACTTTGTTGGCCAGAAGTGGTCTGAATACGGGAAGCCTTCCTTAGGGCTGTTCCCTTGTGGGCCACATGTGGTGGTGATGTGGCTGAGTTTTGGAAACCACACTTACATTTAGTCAAATTTGGACAAAAAAAAACTGTTTTTGCTATCTGGGATGCTTGTGCATGAATCACAGTAACATGTTATGCTGATTTCAGTGCAATTCATTTTAGCATAGTGAAACAAAAATCATAGACGAAAGTCTCTGTTATGAACTTGCTCCTGTTGAGAAACTGGTTGCGTTACATCATCAAGCCAGCATGGTTGTCATGTTACTCCAGTATGCTGAGTGTTGCATATCTAAAGCTTGAATTCAGACTTTATGTCATGGCTCGGATACATTTATAGCAGGGCTCTCAAATTTTTGGCTCTGGTCAGAGTGAGATTTGAGTGTATGGCTCTATTATCCTGCTATATATCAAGAGTGTATTTGGTAGATTAGAAGGTATTAATCGTTCAGAGCCATCATGATAAATGTTCAAATTCTGAGTTGCTTCTTCCCTGACATCTGAGACAAACAAATGCAGTGATAATCGGGCGTTTAAAGATGTTAAACAGAAATATATATTTTAATTGGACAACTAGGCAATGATTAAAATATTTAAGCACTGTGAATTGCATTTATACATGCAAAATTCAGTAATGAATAGAAAGTATTGTATTTCATATGTTCAGATACTTTAATCTGCTTTTTAATAGCAGTATCCACATAACAGAACAGTTAGATATTTTGCTGTGAATATCAATATTAAAAATAATAAAACGTATAAAAACTGATTTTTGAATAGTATTTAAATCATGATTGTTTAATTACATCATACTGGTTTAATCTGACGCTGCCTTTGTCTTATGTTTCATCATGGAGGATTTTGCTCAGTAGAGCTTTCGCAGGGCAGGAGAGTCAAATGCAAATGGTGAACGAGCCAAATGTTTTTTTTAAAAAAAGTTCAAATCAAGGGTCAGACTGGTTCAGTGTTTATTAAAAAGTGAGTAAGAAGGACTTTATTGCACACACTGAACCCTGAAATAGTCATTGCCGATAGCTAAACCAACGTTCCTCAGTAAATAAATGAACAATCGGCTGAATTAGTTTTATTCTGGCTTTATCTGCAGCTTTCCGTTGTTTTAATGATAAAAGTTCCAACGTTTCTATCTATAAATAACATTAAACACTAAATTAACTGATGATGAGAATATAGAATGAGCCTGATCATCCCATCACATCTGACTTTAACACACATTATTTTTGTGCAGTCAAATTCAAATGATCATATCTCCGGTTTCACTCGGTCCATCAAAGTCAAACAAAAACTCTGAGAGTTTATTTTAATCTTCACTTTGTAATGAAGTTAACAGCAGAGCTCTATGTGCTCTAGTTTTTTAGTTACGGTGCTTTGAAAACTCCTGATAAAACTTTAAGTCAACATCTGACTGTTATCAAGTGATCAGCTCGTAGTCTGGAGCTCATTACATGTTCCATTTCCAAGGCTTTGTCACACATTAATTCCTGTTGTATGATTCAGATCACCATCATTTTCCTTCTGTTTCTTTACCAATGACTGTAAAAATCCCTCGGCCCTCAGCAGAAGCGCCGTGGAAGGCGGTGGCTTCGCTTCAAGTCAATGGGAGCTGTCCCACTATGCGCCGTTGCTTTCCACTTCTGAGGAGCTGCGGATACTCGCACTGCAGGCCCGCTACGCAGTGCATTGTGGGACTTGTAGTACTATTCCGGCACGACATTGTCCTATGATTTCTCAGCGTGAGAAATACGTGTGCGGAGGGTGAGCGTGTGAACAAGCCGAAATGCGTGTGTCTCACGCCCAGTGCGTGAGAGTTGAAAGCCCTGTTTATAGCCTGTCAATACATCAGACTGCCATCAGTCTTTGAGTTTCTGGTTTGATTTGTTCAAAAATGTTTTTTTGGTTTCATGGACTCCTGTTATTTTTCATGAAGTTCATTACTCTCCCCTTGAACCTGTGTCTGTTCAGTTATTTCCTTTTTGCCATTTTCTACACTCTGAACAACTTTATTTCTGTTTTATGTTGTCGTCTTTGCTTCCTTTCTTCAGTGCTGTCAGCTTTGCTCCCTGCCTTTGAGTCACACCTGCTTTCTGTTGCTGATTGCCAAACCTGTCGGCATTAGTTGTTACTTCCTTCAGTATATATGTACTCCTTGGGTTTTATTTTGCTTTTTCAGATCATTCATAGCTGCTATGTATATGCTAGTCGGTCCTCTTTGGCATTGCTGCATGGCTTCTAGTTTGTTTGGAGTTCATTTTTTGGATTTCTATGTATCAGTAGTGTCTTTGGTTTGTTTAATTTGGGTCTTTAGTTCTGTAAACTGCCTGTCGGCTTTCCTGCATTTGGGTTCTCCATGACAAACAAACATTGCCTAAGCGCTGTACTTTTATTCAAAAGGGAAAAGACAGTCAGACTCTACATGATGCGTTAAGTGAAAATCTCCGTCCTTAGAGGCAAAACTCAGCTTAAATTCTGAAACCTAGATTTGATGCGGCGTCTTTAAACTGAGATAAAAGCAAAGCGCACATGGTCTGAGATGCACAAATATTGGTTAATAAGTTTCAGCTTTGAGTAGCTTGGTTACCATGGTTACTGGCACAGTCAATGATGGATCTTGATGGAATCTCAAAGTTTGGGGCGGAAGTGCTACAGGTCATTTAGTGGGCCTTTTTGAAAATAATCCTTTAAAGTATCCTCAATTTCTGAAAGACATCTGGTTCGTTTATGTCCTCAGATGTAGATGTGCTGAGAGTCGGGTAAGTGTTGGGCCCCACGAAGTGCAAGGCCCTCTCCAAATGCACTCTATGCACAGCCAGGGTGATTGCTCTTATTTCTGTGGGAGGTGCACAACAGGCTCCAGTGTTGCTATGGGAGATGCCTGTCGATGCTTGGCTGTATGTTGATCTAGCGTGGAAGCATAAATCAAGCTTTAGTTCACTTTGTTGGGCTCATTCAAGTCTTGTGTCTCTCAGTTACCTTTATGAAAACACTTCAAAGGGTTTAAACTTGTAGAAAATTCTCCAGATGTGCATACACGTGCTTATTAAGAAGATAAACTAACAATAGTAATGTTCAAGAACATTGAAGTAGCCTCCACTGTAAATGTGACCTAATTATATAAACATGTTGTTTACATGGGTACCACTTATGTGGCTGGTTGGTACCTAGCATGTAGGATAATAAGACATACTGCAAAGTTTGCAGCTTCACACTAAAGATAAAAGAACGTGGATGAAAGGCTCTGCTCTTGTGAGTGAAATAGGAAAAAAGATTGAGGTCAGCTAAAAGTGACACAAAACACTTGTGCACTAAATAATGCAGCTTCCTCTTAACCTCTGTTTGGAAATGTAGCAAATCTGATTGGTTCTTAGTCCCTTTTTGGTTGTCTGTGCTTTAATTCAGGCAGAGCAACAAAAAGTGAGCTAAAGTCTCAGAAATGTCAGCAGGTGAGTGATGCTGACATACAGCCTCATCAGGAGAAAATATGTCTTCTACATTCTCACTTCATCATCACACTTTTTTAACCATTTTCATTGAGTGTTTGCTCACTAAACTCTTAACATGACAAATTACACAACTCTTGACTCTTGTCACACTTCTTCTGATGTATTCAATTATATTTTTAATCAAGATACTATATAAGTTACTGCATACATGAAGATATTTACTTTTTCTGTTATGTTTTAAACAAACACTTTAAAACAGCCTATTTATTTTCTTTCAATTTTTGTTTGTGTCCTTTCCCAATTCTGGACTTTTGTTGGGTTTCTGAGTTTAACTGAGGTAATTTAGTTCTTTATCGTCTAGATTTTCTTCCACCTCTGCTAAGTCCTGCATGATATTTGGTGAAACTTTTATTTTTATGACAAGTGACAACATTTTTAAATGATCATATTCTACTGTAGCTGCTAATGCAACCCATAGCAGCTATAAGCAAGGGGTCCATTATACTTCTGCCACATTTGCTAGATTTTACACTCTCTGTGTAATGGTGTTTATGTTGATATAGTCTTGCCTCTGTTTTTCTTCTTTAAATTATTTTTGTACTGAACCAGTTGGAACAGTGCTCCCAATTGTGTTGTATGCATGTCATACAATGACAGTAAAGGCCTTGACTGGACTTGACTTAATCCAACGTTGAATTCTTCAAATTTTTTTCAAGACATTTGAATCATTTCTAAGTAATTTTGGCTGGCTTTTCACAACATGAGTATAATTATTATCATTCAACTGTATTATGTACCTTTTACCAGCAAATAAAACAATGACAAGAAGTTTGAAACCTTGACATTCATGAAAGTCATTATTTACGTGTTAAATTTTCTTAAGAGTTTCTGCTCTTGTTGTGTGACAAAATGTATGAGCTCTGTCTGATTTAAGACAAAAGATGGAATTAAATTTTTCAGACGGTATTTAGTGAAGATGTTCCACAAGCGGGGAGCGTGCAACTTTTTATTATGTGAGCCAAGTTATCAAAACTTTAGGTAGTAGATTGACAGCTGATGGTGAAAGAACAAGGACATGAATGTCAAGTTTTTGTTTTTATAATCTTAAGATTTGCAGCCACATGACAACTAAAGTAGTATTCAGGTTAAATGACAAAGTAAATCTTGAAAATAGACTATAAGAAGAAAAACAATCTAAGTCCCTGATCACGACTATAACTCTTACACGAAGAGCCTCACGCTCTCCATTTCTAAAGCAGAGGATGATAAATAATAAATCTATAAATCACATTTCCACCTGAAGGTTTTTTAGTACATTGTCATAAGTTTTGAAAATTGAGATAGATAAGTACAAAATGTAAAACTGTCTATTAAAACCATATCAACCAAGAATGCAGACAAAGAAGTAAAAGACTGAAGTTTTCTTTTTGGATTTGTCCTGTCAGATTCATTCCCTTCGATGTTGGATAGCTGTGTTAAAATCGGGCTTAAAGAAATATAAAGAACTATGTAGATCAGTTAAACAAAGGATTGAATGAACTCTTTGACTGTGTTGGATTGGTGAAATCTCAAAGATCAGTTTAACTGCTGGGCTCCGACTTGAAAAGCCCACATTTTGCCTGCCTGTGACAGGAGAACACCGCAGTAGAGCGTGTAGCATACTGAGGCACAAATTGCCGCCATGTTGCTCCTTTCTTTCTCAAACTGACTTTTCATAATGAGCCGTTGCATATTTAAGTGCTAATGGCCACTAATGACAGTTAATTTAGATACTTTTGGGGAATGATATTAAGCAGCAAAAAATCTGATGGCAGAACAGAGTTGAAAGGATGAAATCAAAGATTTCTCAAATGTGTAATAATATATTACCCAACTGTGAGACACTTCTATCTTTAAGGAATTTAGCCAAAAATGAAAGATCAAGACCATTTGCTACACAACCGGATATTTTAGAGATCTCAGAGTGTGAGTTCATTGAATGTATTCAAATGAAATGGTAGTCCGATTGCTTGAATAAAGTACAGTAAATCAAGCATTAATAGAATACAGCCTGAGGGAAGCAGAGAAAAATGCATCTCAATTCATGGAAGATGGTGTGCAGTGCCTAACTCTCTGTGCAGTATTCTGTTCTGACAGGGTTGCAGATCGACAGATATACCTTTAAATTAAGCCTGGAGTGGGATATTTCGACATGGTAGAACACCGGCCTGTGTCCTCACCATTTACTGTATAAGTAATGGACAAACTTTAAAACCACGTGACCCGTAGGTTTCTGAAGAGCTGAAAAGAAGCTCATTGGGAGGTTCCCACCG
>JBBBVU010000016.1:21013743-21028188 GCA_037177055.1 Atherinosoma microstoma
TATATGTATGTATATATATGTATGTCTATATATATATGTATATATATATATATATATATATATGTATGTATACATTAGATTTGAAGAACACATGTGGGGGACAACTTCACTCAGGTGGATTGAGGAGCTCCATTACCACCTTCTTTAGATTTTTCTCTTATTGTATATCCTCAGCAGAGAGAAATGCTAGAATAACATAATGACCAGCCACCTGCAGGTGATAAGTGAAAATGACATTGTAATCCTCGTCATTATGTAGACTGAATGCACCACATTGTCATTGTCAGTATGTTCCTCTATGTTGTTTATTTTTTTGTGCTGATTGTATGTTCAACCAACTACTGTACCATAACATTGTCTTTACAATCGCAGCTTGATTACATTGCTAAGAGCAATCATTATGCAGTCGTTTCACTGGAGAGAACTCCTCCAGAACTCCTTATCATAACCAGTATTGAAGAAGAACAAGGATAGCGCCATGTTGAAGTGCAGTAGAAGCAGTAAAATAAGGGGACTGTTGATTCAACTAATTATTTTGTGCTTGAAGGACACCAACTCTTCCTTTTGTTTCTGTTTGTCCTTGTAAATGTCATGTTGCAACTGGAAGTGGAAGCATCTTCATCCGCACAAACGGAGCTGTATCATAATTAAGAACTGAGGATGTAAAACATAGCGATTTAATAATTTCCCCCATCTTTAGTTCTTCCTGTGTCCCTGAGGAAGAATCTGACTTCAGTCATTATTTGAATCACCATCAACGCTATTTCCCATCACCTATCTGGTGTGTTTATTTCTCATGACATTTTCTGATTTGACATTTTGACATGTCTCCCCCTTGAGATGAATGGTGATCATTTCAAATTTTCTATTAGGTGCTTTGGTATATGACAGTTGTGGAACTAATTCCCATCACAGCCTGTTGGGGAGAGTTGCACAGAGACTTCTAATTTGTCTGGCAATTTGTCTGAGGCGCATGATTCGCTGAGATCTGCCAGATTTGTTGATGTGTTGTCATAATCACTGCACACAAATTCAAATTACATTAACTTCAGCACACAGAAGGTAAACCCGACCTTGCGTTACACCTACGGAGTGCCGTGCTGGTTTGCTGAACATGAACATAAATGCTTGTGAAGCTCACAGCCCTCTGCATCATATGTGAAAGCTCCTCTAATCTCCATTATCTTCCTCCCTCCTATCTGTCTAAGCCCATACCCAGTCAGACCAACATCCTATATTCCTATAGAATCTACTGGATGTGTGGATGTTATAGAATATTTATTTGTTGTTTTGCTTCAAATGTTTTGTCCCATGTGGATAATTGTTGATCATTTTCGCCCTGAATTCATAAAATGATCATTTTTCTTGGAGCTCTTGCAGCTGAGGTCATGTGTCGCCCAGCTTGCTTCGTAGTTCGAGTCTGCAGCCCATACACCTGCAGGACTGCTGCTGCCGTGTCCTGCCATCCTTACAGTACTGCTGCAGAGCACGAGGTGTAAAGCTATACTTCAAAATCAGCTCATTGCAACTCCCTCCTGATGCCTTCACTTGCCTTGTTACGTCATGTGTTTAGGATATGCATCAACACCTGTTTGCACATATGGTCTGAATACTATCTGCATAAACAGTATTTACTCAAGTGAGTTAATGCCACCAATGAACAGACGGGGGAATTTAAAATGTTGTTCAATGCACATGATATAACATCCACTCATGGGCTACTATGCCATATGTGTGCGGAGGGAAAAAAACACATATCATAAGCTGCTCCTGTCATCTCGTGGGCATTGTTACAGCCTGCAATATTTTTTAATTGAGCACGCAGGATTTCTTTCTGACCCTTCAAATTGCACCTCTGCAAAGTGCATTAGGTTTGTAATTATCATAAACCGTTGGAGAACACAATTCGTTATGTAATAATCCACTGGTGACCTCCATGTTGGGAGGAGGGAAAATTCACTTGAGGCATTTTGGTTACAATAAAATCAGCTTTGGCAAATTACATTACACTGGATTCCTGTCTAATTACACTGTAATTATGAAAAAGAGCTGGAATGGTTAATGCTGTCAGCATAATGATGCCTTTACCTCCAACATATATCATTATAGCCTTTTGAATTTGTGAAGCAACAGAAGGTGTGAGGAGGGTTTTTTATTCTGTATTTTTCCTGCTTCTGCCCAACAAAACCACCAAGTTGTCATCAAGTGGTTCAGTAATCTGGCAATCTACAAGGACCCAGACAATGAGTCTGATTTAAACTCAAAGATTTAGAAAATCATTCAAGTTAAAATTGACTACTTGGAATTCAGTGCTGTTGGTTCTTCTTTTTTGGGTGTTTCACATGCAAATTATTTGATCAATGACAGTTTTAAGATGATCATTTCTGCCCGGTATGCAGTAACAGCTCAATCCATAGCATTATCCATAGTCATCTGTCATTTTGAGCCAAGCTGTTCAAAAAGAAGCCTTTGGCTGAGTTGGGTTTTTTTTTTTACTTCAAATGTTCCTTGATACAAACTGAGGTTCGATTTATAAATGATGGGCCCCGTTTGAAGCAAAACTGATAATGAGGAAAGGTTTTGAGTAAAGTACAGATACCTTATGATGGATCTGTGTTGTTGCAGAAAGTGAAGTTAAGTGAGGTAGAGCAATATTTCATAGATATTTTTTGTTTGCAAAGTACCCTCGAGTCTAAGTAATCCTTCGGCCATATTTATCGAAAACTCAAACCTCATTTTCTGCTAATGTATGCAGCCATTATAAAGTCAAGATCTGTTTGGAGAGAAACCCAATGTCATTACAAATATATAAAAACGAGAACATTTATGTATTTTAATTCTTCTGAATGCTTAAAAAAAAAAAAAAAGAATCATTATCATATAAGCCTGAAAAATTTGACATTATGCTGCAAACTTTTTGCAAAGAAATTAAAGAAATACCTGCAGCCACATTAAATCTCTGTTATCAACATCCAAAACGTTGTGTAAAACAAGACTCAGTTCTTTTAACCTTTACTTATTTTTTATTTCATTAAAAATTTAAAAAACTTTTCGACCATTTTAGCTCGTTTTTTCTTCTTTTAACATTAACAGTAAAGCAATAAACCCAAGTGGAGGGCAGCCATGTTTTTATTAAGGGTGCATATGACAAATTTGATCATGTTACAATGTTAGCTTGACTCAGTGCATGATGATTAGATGTTGCAATATGATTTCACTTCAATTTGTTCCAGAAGCAAGCGATCAATATGAGTCAGTGTCACATGTTGAATTCACACAATCACCTCCATTCATCTCCAATCACAAAAAGCAACTAAAATATCAAAATAGTGTTTTCTTCCTGAGCTCAATAAGACAATTCCATGTAAAAAAAAAAAAAAAAAAATCTGTTCTTTTTACAAAAACAGACTGTGCCTCATTCTGTATGTTGAGATTTGAAATGTTCACATCATGTAAAAAAAATAAAAAATAAATAGATAATGCATTTCTATTTATCAAATCAGGTTATAGTGTAAACCTTACTTATATTTAGATTTTCAAACCACATATTTGTAGCACTTAGTTATAATAACCAAGGTAGTACAGTCTGACTTTAGTTACACACCACACCTTCGGATATCAACATTTTCCTCTTTAAATAAAAGAAATTGTTTGGTTATTAGAAAAAAGCAAGTTAAAAGAATTCAGATCATTGGTTATTGAATTTATGTATATTGTTGGGTTGCTACACCCCTTTAACTCCCACTTAGTTTCCCAGAAAAGCACCAGACCCAACCATCGTGAGGAATAAAAAAGCCAATCCAAATTAGTCAAAACTTTTTAAGGCTTTGTTTTGTCTTCTCTTGTCTGCACTTTCAATGCATACTAAACTATTAATAATAAAGTTATGATATTACTGTGTCAGCAGGGACTTGTTGGCTTTACATATTTTCTTTCTACAATAACAGTTAAAATGGCAGAAGGCTCCAGAAACAAATAGATGATATCAAAGTGTTTACATCCACATACGTTTCCTGCTCTTCCTTTAAACAAGAATAGCGCCACAGCTTTTATTTCCACACAGAGGTGAGCAACCGGCTGCTGGTTTACATTTGTGCATATCGAAATAATCACCTATGCACTTAATTAAAAGAAATCTGTTTATTGCAGTACGTGAAAAAACTATAAATGTCACAGCATCAAGATGCACAACAAAGCCTTGGGGCTGCCTCAAGCATGAGCCCACGGCAGACTGGGTTACCGTCACATTCCTAGCTTGTGTGTATATGCTGTATATTTGTGTGTGCCACAGAAAAGTAGTGTAATAGTGTAAGAAATATGTAGATTGAATACTCAAATAAAGCGGCCACAAAGTAAAATTATAAAGGTTAGAGACTGCATGGCATTTAAATCTATTATAATTAAGTTATCTTTAGTGGCTCTGGAGATATGGGCTCATAAAGCCAAAAAGCAATTTCACAAACTCAGTTTAGAATAATTCACAAAATATCTTTGGAGAATAGATAAATGAACTGATGTCAGTGAAACACCAGTCAGCATGCTGTGTGGGATGTTGAAATGAGATGTAACTTTCCACCATATTCAAAGGAATGGGAAATATTAATCACGGCATACAGAACGTCAGCCACAGAAAACCCCCTGTCTTACATGGTGTTAGTTTTTATATTTGTGAGCCAATGAAGTGTTGAGATGTGTAAATGTAAGTATATGTGTTACGGATGAAGAGTTAATGATTAAATGCAGATGGCACATAGCATGAATTTAAAAAGTTTGAGGCTTGCGTGAAAACAACCCTTACAGGATGAATTCATTCATTCATTCAACCTTTATTTAACCAGGAACGTTCCATTGAGATTAAAAACCTCTTTTCCAAGGTAGTCCTGGCCAAGAGGCGGCAAAAAGTTAGTTACACTTACAATTAACAATTAAAATGATGTACAAATGATATAAAACAGTTACAAGTTAAGGAGGCTGTCTCAAGTACTCTGTCTGGATTTGAAGTCATTCAATGAAATAAGTTCTGTTAGTTTCCATAAATTCTGTTAGTTTGAATATGAATATCCCTTTGGAATGACTCCGCTGTAAGTCTAAACCTCTATTAGTATGATGTAGCAGCATTGCTATATCATTAAAGTTAAATAAGCAAATGATTTTTGATTGGGACAGTTTTAGCAATGCTAAATAAAACAAGCTCAGTTCAGCTGATTACCTGAATGTAGAATATACTGAACTATCAAGTTTTGTCAGTTATTAGATTCTTTTTTTCTAATATTTTTTTCAATCAATCAATCTTTATTTATTAATCACTTTTTCATGCAGAGAAAATTGCAACACAAAGTGCTTCACATTAGAAATAATGAAAAAAAAACCAACTCACACATTTACACACATGCACGACATATACCCATGCATACGTTACCACACGCACCTTTAAATACTAAAACTAATATTTCAAATATCAGGCATTAAGCTGACAAAATATTTTTTTTTATAAATACATTAAAAAAAATAAGATGAACAATAATATAGAATAAGTAAAAGAACATTTGATCAAACAGAACACTAAAAAAAAATTAAATGGAAAAATGGTATACAAGACATGGGTTAGATGTCAAAACAACCGTTAATGTGAAAAATTACATATTTGTTTAAGTCATTATTAGATAAATTGGTAAAACACAATCACAAAATAATACTGAAATCACATTTAACACAATAGACTCAGTAAAATGTAAATAAAACACCAATTAAGAGTATTAAAAGAATATTAAATTAAAAGCTTTACTAAAAAGGTAAGTATTAAGTTTTCTTTTAAAAATATCAAACGGGCATTTCCTGAAATGACGTTGCCAATATTCATTGGAATCGAATGGTTAGAAAGTACTTCGGAGACATCATTGTCCCACATGGTCCAGACCTTGACCCCATTAAGAATATTTTCAATGTGTTTGAAATGACATGAGTTTACATGTATTCAACTCATGCAATCATCAAGTTCTTGGTGACAACAGACAGGACAAACTTATCTGAATGATGCTACAGTAAATGTGGGCTGTAATTACACATAAACGTGGTCCAAAAAAACTTGAGCCTGTGACATTTCTATTGCTCAGGCAGGGTTATTTTCAGTCCTCACCATGATGGTTTTAACCCACAGCAGGTGATGTTTTTGCTAATTGAAAATGGTGTTTTGACTTTTTTGTGTTATTGAATTTACATGTCACCAAGGCAACCAGAAAAATTGTTTCCATTTTTGTCACAACAGTTTTATCCCTAACCATTTTCTATCCTTTTAACCATGTGGTTTTGGTTCGACCGCTTTCTGAAGTCGTGTCACAACCTGGCTCATGAGCTCTGACTAAAACAGGAACAGATGCAAAAAGCCAGTTAAAAGTAATTTATTATAGCAAAAAAAATATGAACCCAAACAAATGATAGAATGTGGATAGTCAGGAAAACCAGTTATGTAAAGATGGGTGCGTGAACATGGCGAGTACAAGTGTTGTTGT
This sequence comes from Atherinosoma microstoma, assembly GCA_037177055.1. Lineage (NCBI taxonomy): Eukaryota > Metazoa > Chordata > Actinopteri > Atheriniformes > Atherinidae > Atherinosoma > Atherinosoma microstoma. The sequence goes on from JBBBVU010000016.1 coordinate 21,020,253, forward strand.
CTGGTGGAGGAGAGCAGAGAGAGTCGCCTGGAATGCTGGGTCTTTTAAGGCTCCCAGGCTCCATGTGCTTCAAACCTGGAGGAATGGTGCCAATTAGCCAATCACAGAAGTAGGTTCCTGCTGCAGCTCAAAATAAAGATGCCGTTACCACACCACACATATGAGGCTGTCACACGTGTTAATTGTCCAAAGCAGTCCTTGGAGGCCATTTCCCTGTAGGTTTTAGGTTTTTCCCAGTTTACATTCAACTGGCTCAAATTATTGGGTCATTAACAGGCTTGTAAAGAAGTTGAGGATTAATTATTGAATTTGAACTATGTGTTTAAGAGTAGAGGAACAACTAAAACCTGCAGAGCTGTGGCCCTCAGGTGCTGAATGTGGACTACCCTGGCCCTAAACTCAACCATGACTTGACATTTAAGTCAGGTGCTTCAGTAAAGTGTTGTTTCAGCAGAGCGTAGCACTGGGTTATGACCGAACATAATCCGAGCAATGGATTATACAAGCCGTATTCCCTTCCTGCCACCTCTCTGAGCATTAGCTCAGAGGATGCCCCTACAGGCTGCATGATAATAAAAATATTCCAGCTGCCTCCTGACCAACAAGCACTGTTGCTTTGCTTCTTCTTGCTTTAGAGTATCTGCTATCATCCTTTTAATATGACAGTTATGGATTGCAATAGCTTTAAATTCAATTCAATGATACGTTTACCTATGGTTTTATCACAAGTAAATGAATTCATGACCTTGACAGAGGTGTGGAAGAATACATCCTTCTGTGTGCCTTGTTGCATTTTCAAGCAGCCGAACTGCCGCGCGGAGTACTGTGGATTCATTTCTTCAGATTCAAACAGCTGCGTGTCACATACCAACACATCCTGGATGATATTTCACTTAAATCAAATTGTGCGTCCCCTTTAGCCAGTCAGTGGCAGAGCAGAACGAAGTGCACCAAAGAATGAATCCACTCCTCAGCTAATGCAGCATACTCTCTGAATGCATGATATAATTGTTTGTTCTTTCTCTTTTCTTACCCTCTCTCTAGGTAAGTGAAACAAATTGCTGAAGCTGATTGAAAGTGGACTGCCTTGGGGTGTTACATTCAACATCTCACCGTGATCTGGTACAGTACTCAGCCTTCATACTGATGGAGTCTTAGCAAACATACAGGCTGCAAATCAAATGGCAGAATATTATAGACGGTTTATTTCTCCTTTTTTTTTTTTTTTTTTTGGCTCATTTTGATTGCAGAAGTGGGGTCATTTGGACATGCATGATGAAGTTCATGCATTTTTCCTTAGCAGAAGTGTGTGGCTCAAAACAGCTGCTGGGCAGATTATGTAGCAAATCTGCTTTTTTGTTGTGATTCAGTGAAGACTGAATAGGAAAAGGTGCAGAATAGGAGAATCAGCCGCCTGACTTTCATGTCCTGCTACTTGTAAATTCATATGAGGCATTGAACACTTGCAGGATATTATTTGTAAGGTTATGAATATGGGAGTCAAGGTTATACAAAGATGTATAGCATTTTGGAAAACATTTACTATGTGCACTGCAAATTATTTCAAAGCAACTACGTGCTGAAAGTTGTTTCCCCAAAATTCCACAGAACTCCCAATTTAATTTTTCTTACAGTATGGCCCCAGACTCATAATTAGTTTCAACCACTTTCTGTCTACGTAAACCACTACACCACTATAGCTGGACCCATTTGTTTGGTTCTGACAGCCACATCTTTATTTGTTGACTTCAACCAGCCATACTAATTGTACTAAATTCTGCTGAGCTCATTCTGTGGATTGGAAGCTGATCTTCAGGAGATTCTACTGGTCCAATGTGATGTCTTCAGCCACAACCAGGTTCTAGTTGGACTAAACAGTTTGCTTCAGACAGTTCTACTGGTTTATGAGAAGGTGAAGAAGATCCACTAAAAGTCCAAATTCCTGTCTCTTCTATTTTAGTGAGATAACGGTTTATAATGAGGGATGTAACAGAACACGAGTGGACCTTGGACTCCACACATGAAACATGTCCAACAGAAGATATAGTCCAAAGTGATTATGATGGTAGTAAAGGTTGATGTTTCAACTTGAGTCTTATATAACCACAAGTTTCAGAAAGAGAGAATATTAGGAGAGATAGCTGAGATGACAAGGCTTTGAATTTGAAGGTTTCAATTTTTCAAAAGTCAACATTGTTTATTTCAATCATAACTCCTCTATTATCCCTCCTAGCGAGCACGTGTTGCATGTACTGCTTGTTGTCCAGGTGGTTTGGTCCGCCTGACTAAAGGGCAGTGTGAAAGTTCCCTGCAGAATGTAACCCGGTCCCCCCCAGACTATCTCAGCTTAAACAAAGGTGCAGTCTAAAGTTGCATTAGTTTCTAGATTGATTTGTATGAAATAATGATCAGTGCAATATTCCAAATTGTGCATCTTTCAGTTGAGCTCCCACCTCTCCTAACTAACTTTCCTATAATTGATAGCCACTGACTGTATATGCCTCCACCATATCTCCAGTCATCTCTCAGTCAATACCCGTAGGCTCTGAGGTGAAGTCCAAACATTTGCTTTTTTTACTCTCCCCGCCACTGCAGTGTGTCATGCAGCATAATCAAGTTCAAATTGAATATAAGCTTCCAATCAGTGCAATTAATGGAGGATTAGAGTTTCTCTTGTGAGGGCATGAGGAGACAAATCTCCCAAGTATTTGGTCATTACCCAACCACCGATTCAAACTCATGATAACTCGCCTCAGCCTGGTAAGTTTGCTCTGTGGTCTGCTCATTATTTCCCATCAAATGGATTTCTTTAAATGAATCCCTGCACTTCTGCAAATTGGGTTTTTTCTTGTTCTGATCTATTGCTCCCCAATGTAAGGATTTGGAACTTTACTGTTATGGATGCAGGATGACATGAATTCATTCCTTTATGTGAGATGATGGTTAGTAGTGAACCTTGCAGCTATATAAGCTGTTAGGATTTCAGAACAGCCATTGCCGGTACAACTACACCTATCACCACCGAGAGCTCAAAGGAGTTGCATATTATTACATTGCCTTTTTATTTATTTATGTCTCACATAACATCCTAATTCTTTTTGGAAATGGCTCATATACAGCAGTGTTGTCAGGTGGAAAATCTAATCCTATCTCACATGGTAGCCTTATATGATGTTAGCAGACTGTGAGATGTTTAAATTTTAAATCTAGGGAGGAACAGAATAGGTCTGCTGTGGGAAACACATCATTGTTTCACTTTTTTTTTAGGCGGTTCTGTGTTCTGTCTTTTATCAGCCCCTGATATTGGTGTGCTTCTGTTTCCTCTGAGGCATTATGACCTCCCCCGACAAAGAGGTTGCATTGGTTCTGCCTCTGGCCACACAATGAGAGCACTTTGTTTTCCTTTATATCAGCATCACAACACGATTGAGCCATGAGTCAGACGCCTCTGCTGCAGAACACAAAGGAGGCATTGTAACCCCTTGCTCCATTGCTCTTACCGAAGCGGTAGATGTGGTTTCCAGAGGTCCTAACATGAAATTTTTGCATCATGATTAAATATGGATGTAAAGATGAATTTGTGAAAAAAACGGCACAGTAACAAGCAATAAGAGGACTATATTTGAACACACCAATAAGATAATAATTCCTTTCTAATACAATATGCCCCATTGGGATTGCCATTAAGCTAATGTGGAAGGCAATGCTGTTGAAATGATTTGTTGGTGTAATGAGCAGAAGTTAATTGAGTGAATTCTTTTCCAAATTGCCAAACGTGGTAAATGGTCCACCATAAGTCTCAGTCAGATGCATTCAAACATGTGTCCATTTCACAAATGCATTGCCAAGGTGTCTCTACACATCTGCGACAGACACTCCATTTAGAGCAACGCTGCTGCACATGTGCTCACAGCTCTGTGAAAGACAAGATCTAAGAGTGGAATTGACTCTGGGATGGCCAAGCGAAAAAGAAAAACATAATACACGAAAAAAAAAAAGACATGAATACTGAGCAGCCCGCTCAGTGGAAATGCAGCACAACTGTCAAACCGAGTGTGTCACTCACACACACCTACTGTGGCGGAAGGAGGAATTCTGTCCAAATCAATGGCATTTATAAAGCTGCTGCACAAAGACAGAGTAGTTTTACCTTGAGAATGTAGGAGCAGCGATATATTGAATTAATTGGATGAACTCAAGTTTATTTTTCTTGAACACTTGGGAAAATGTCAAGGCTTTGATTGTAATCTGGCCGAGCTGTGGTTATTTTTTGGAAATGAGAGCGTTATCGGTGGGAGGATGAAGCGGAGCAGAAGCAGCAGCTATGACATGCATGCAGACGTGATTGGATAAATGGTTATCAGCCATAAAGTGTTTTAATAGGCTAAGGTTTGAGAATGACTCTGATTTAAATGTTATAAACCGTGTTCATTGTCTCAGACGAGCAAATAAAGAGCAGACTGCATTTTATCTCATGGATATCTCTGGTGGTGGTGGGTACAGATGGTGTTATGGGCTGGTTAAATGACCTGCTACCTTGTACCATGTGCATCCAATGTCAGTTTGTAATGTTTCTAGCTCAGATGCCTTCAGCTGTTCCTCTGTTACAGTTTATTTGGGAATTCAGTCTTTTTAGGTCCAGAGGAAGTGTTGTTTTCTTAATCCCAGTGGAAATGTGTGATCAGATTCTCTATGTACTTATTCACAAAGGCAGACCTAAAACTGTTCACCTGCTCCACCTCAGCTGGTGTATTGTCGTCCCCTTCTGTCTAAAAGCTGATCAGCTCCCTGATTTAGCTGGTGTTGACAGGTGAATTCTTCCCAGTATGAAGTTTCCTTACTGCTTGAAATCAGGGGTGAAAGTAGTTTTACATACTTGCCGGTACTATTGACTAGAGCTGGGCGATATGAACCCAATTTCAAATTTCAACCAAATTTCTTACCTGAGCCATGATGTAAATGTAAATCCCAATAAATATTTTTTTGTCAAGTAACCAAAGTGATCATTCTAATTTTCAGCCTTGAGAGATAAATCAACTTTTATTAAGGATCAGTAGCATATGTGCATTAAAATAGTTGATTGAAATAAAAGTAGCTATATATTATACTACAACAAAATGAATGGAAATTAATTATCAATGACCATAACAAAAGTACTCTTGTGCAAAATGCAAAAAGAAAAGACCCTTTTAACTCAAAACAATCTGGATATAATTGAAAATCTCAATATAGGCTATTGCCCAGCCCTACTGTTGACACAATCTCTATCTCTTTCATTTCATGCATTTTAAAATAGAAAAGTCAAAATCCAAACAAAGAAAAACATTTCAATATTTTACTGTGGCTACGTGCAGGCAGACGTGGAAGATGCAGGAATTAAAAACAATTGACAATACGTTAAACTATTTCTTTTCATTGAAACATTGATAAACATCCAGAACCATGGTGACACCAAGCATGGCTTAATCCAGCTACTTCTCACCATAAATGATGCATTCTGGCTGATTCCTTTCCTTTGATAAAACCAAAGTTAAGGTAATTATAATCTTAAAACCTTACGTTTTCTCTTTTTTCTTTTTTTTCAAAATAAGAACATATCATCTGCACTGTGGCATGTTATTAATGAAATGGTGCAAAGTTCGTGCTTTCAGGCTCCCAAAACACTGGTTCCATTTGAATAAAAGACCCAAATGATAAAAAATGTAAGCGAATATACCCCAACTCATATCTGGTTGGACATGGCCTTCATTTAAATCCCTCTGGCTCTGAACCGTCAAAGCCTCGAGGACCCGCTCTGCTCTTTGGGGGACCCTGAGAACCACTGATCTAAATAGCCTAGGCCCTACAACTGCACATACAGTACTGTATGTCATCCAAATGTATCACTCCCAGATTCCTCCTTACACAGCTGTCCCATTGTACATGCTACACCGTCTGTATGTGATTTCATCATACCCACCACTTCACGTTTCAGAAGAGCTCCAGCAGCAGCTCAGCTCTACAATGCAATAGAATTGTACACCTGTTTCTTGTTTTCTTTTTCTTCAAATGGAAACTTAGATGAGCTGCACAAAACAGAAGATGTGGGCTGGAAACCAGACACAGTATTTTATTTATAAAAAAGAAAAGTAATCAAGTCCATTTAATTTATCAAAGCAAAACACCCTCTCCCAATCACATTTCACATTTTTCTTTCTTTCTTTCTCTCTTTATTTTTCTGCAACTTTATAACATCCATATCATGTCAAAGAGTAATTGTTCCTTTTAAAGCAAGTGGGGGCGGCAGTGGCTCAGGCGGTAGATGTTGGAGGTCGGAGAGTTGCTCACATTTTTCAGTCTGTCACAAGCTTCACTGAAATATGCGCATATGTCATCTGCCTCTCATTATCCTTCTGTTCCCCACTGAATCAGTCACATTGGTGAGTTGTAACTGTTATTTAAGTAGTGAAAATACAACTATATGTATATATGTATATTATTATCAATGACATAGTGGTAAAAATCTTCAGTAATGCTTACTTTTACTGCTATGCTAATGTGGTAAATGTTCTAAAGATCTATTTTTTTCTTAGCTGCTGTAGCACTTAAATTTCATCATCTATGGGATGAATAAAATATCTTATCTCATCTTATCTTAAAACAACACATATTGGGTTCATTCTAACATATTATTACAAGGTTGTGAGGTAACTTTATTGATACCCAGATGTAGATTTGGTTTGCAGTAAAAAGGAGAGGCCATCCATTATACAACAAACAAAACACAATAACAGACACAGAGGGACAATACAAGATGCACAAACACAAGAAGTGGATACTCATCCCATCTAAGGCTAGGATATAAATAAGTGCCTAAAAAACTTTAGAAAACCATAAGAAGAATAAAAGAAGACTAAATAATAAATAAAATACCAATATAAAAACCTGGTCACAATAGGTTACAAACCTGAGATAAATTAACAAAGAAGGAGTCAAACTGCAAAAGATAAAAACTCAATAAATAAACAGCTGACTTCATAAAAATATTAGAAAGTGTGTAAAGTTTTGGTTAAAGGACACAGCTGTTCCTGTAGCGTGTGGTCTTTGACCTCGGGACTCTGTATGTCCGATCTGAATGCATGAGCTGGAACTCACTCACCAGGGGATGGGAGTCGTCATTTAGAATGGAGCTGGCTATTTGCTGTCATGATAATAAAATACAATATTAACAACAGAAAATGGATTATCATTATCATACCTGTCAGGTGCAAAAAAACCTTGTCAGGACTCCAGTCCATCACTTGAGATATTGGAACCTCCCTAAAATCAATGGATATGTGTGTGTGTAAAAGTGAGCAGCACCAAATATATTCTGCAATAAATTCTTTTAGAGGTACTGCTATATGAAGAAAAATGCTGTAACTTTTAGGTTTACAAACATTTTAAACAAATAAGCTGCTTTTATTCGGCAGCATTCCCTTTACACAGTAGTACTTCATGTATTTCCTGTAAATTTCAAATAAGATTTTGATGTAATAAAGTTAAATATTCATGACAAAGAAGGATGAAACTTTCAGGTTTTATTTGTTAAAAGGCAACAAGTCAGCAGGATGAATTTCAATGCTGTGTGAACCTGCCGTCCTTCTAAACGCAGGGGGAACAATGTTTGATTTCCAGCCTTCAGGTGTGTTTCCCTGCTGGAACAGACAAAAAGCAGGATTAGAATCTCATCTCTTTGGGATTGTGAGGGAAAGTCCTTTTTTGATGACTTTCTGAAATTTAGGACCTTAAAAAAACAAAAAACAAAACACTGTAAAAACAGAGAGATTTCTGGTGGAAATGACCACACACAACACTGGTACATGTTAGCATTGCTCAGCCCAAATGCACTTAATGAGTTGGGGGGGGGGGGGAGGGAGGGGGGGGGGGGGGGGGGGGGGGGGGGGGGGGGGGGGGG
>JBBBVU010000016.1:21132997-21149473 GCA_037177055.1 Atherinosoma microstoma
GTGTCATCAGCATAGCTATGGTAACATATTTTGTTGTTATTTATAATTTGAGTGAGTGGGAGCATGTAGATGTTAAACAGCAGTGGCCCCAGGATGGAGCCTTGAGGAACTCCACAGTCAATCCACATTCAGTTTCTGTTCTGATAACAAAAAGAACAGTGCTTGGATAAAACTTGTCATTTACACACAGTCTGACATATTGCAGATTTTGGAAACTGATTTCCACAGGATAGCAGGTCAAAACTGAAAAATGATGAATGAACAATGTTGTTTTCTGTTGAGCCAACTGAATCCATCACTCTTCTCTACAGTCATTTAATCAAGCCAGGACACAATTATGGAAAAAATGTCTATCATACAGCACGCAGGGTTTTTTTTGTTGTTTTTTGTTGTTTTAAATATCATCTGTGGAAACTTTGGCTTACTTAATCTACTACAAAAGGCAATAAACTATTTTTTGGCCACTTAACAGGTTGTATAACTTCTGTAAAACAGCAGTTTTTTTGCCTGGAGAATTGATTTTTTTCCCCATCTCCTGAGGATTTCAGCCTCTCCATCCTTTGTACATCTTGGGCAAACATCAGTCACGTTGTCAGAGTGAGAATGGCAGTGCACCAGCCTCTGTTGGCTGCACCCCTGCTTCTGTTTCCATATGTGAGGGAAGCTAGATCCTCTGTCTGCCCTCTTTTTCTCATGAGTATGTGTCATAGTTGGCGCCAAGATGAGCTCACTTCAAAGAGAAACCAATGTGTTTATTTGTTATATCCACTCACTGGCTACTTTAATAGCTCCACCTTGCTGGTACCGACTTGGACCCCCTTTTGCCTTCAGCACTGCCTTCTTCTTCATGGCATTGATTCAACAAGGTGTTGGAAACACTCCTCAGAGATTCTGGGCCATATTGACGTGATGGCATCACACAGGTGCTGCAGATTTGTGGACTGCACTTTTATGATGACAATCTTCTGCTCCATCCCAAAGGTGCTCTACTGGATTGAAAGCAGGTGGAGATGATTCAAGTTTTGTGACATGGTGCATTATCCTGCTGGAAGTATTCATCAGAAGATGCTATGATGCAGTCATAAAGAGATGGGCATGGTTACCAATAATATTCAGGTAGGCTGAGGTGATTAAATCATACTCTGTTGGCACAAAGGGGCCCAAAGTGGGCCAAAAAAATATCCCCCACACCATTACACCACCAGCAGTAGCCTGACGCATTGTTACAAGACAGGATAGATTCTGACTCTTACCATCTGAATGTGGAGCTGAAATGGAGACAACGTTTTCCGTCGTCTATACCATCTGAATGTGGAGCTGAAATGGAGACAACGTTTTCCGTCGTCTATTGTTCAGTGTCTGTGGGAATTGTAGCCTCAGTTTCCTGTTCTTAGCTGACAGGAGGGGGACCCGGTGTGGTCTTCTGCTGCTGTAGCCCATCTGCTTCAAGGTCGGACGTCTTGTGTGTTCAGAGATGCTATTCTGCATACCTTGTTTGGAACCAGAGCTTATTTGACTTCCTGTTGCCTTTCTATCATCTCCAACCAGTCTGCCCATTCTCCTCTGACCTCAACAAGACATTTTGGCCGAGATATATTTTTTTCTTCAGGACCATTCTCTGTGAACCCTAGAGATGGTTGTGTGTGAAAACCCCAGTAAATACTCACACCAATAACCACCATGCCACATTCAAAGTCCTGTTTCTTCCTCATTCTGATGCTCAGTTTGAACTTCAGCAAGTCATCTTGATCATGTCTGCATGACTAAATGCATCAAGTTTCTGCCATGTAATTGGCTGATTAGTTATTTGTAAAGAAGAGCTTTGGAAAGTTCTTCAAGAAGACTACTTTAAGAAATAAGGAGAAAGTGTGTTCTGTAGTAATTTTTGGGAGGGTTTGTTCTTCTGTGTTCGGCATTCCTTTGGTCACAAATAGATCCTTGTCTGTCTTGTCCTGGTTTGTCTTTGATTTCCTCGTCTTACTTTGTCTGTCTGCAGAATCATTTATTTAATTTAGTCTTGGTTCTAGTTCTTCCTTACCCTGACTTAAGTTTCTTTGAATGAACCCTGGTTCCTACATCCACCTGCCTCTAGTCCTGTATCTGGGCCCATCATCCTCATCTCTGTTCATGGATGATGACATGCTCATTCCAAATATTGATTTACAAGCTTGTTAGAACTGGACAAACATATACAGTATACAGTAAAGGTGACACAAAGCTTTGAAGAGTAAAATGTACATAATACAAGGTTCAATACTAAACACCTCCCAGTTATCTCAACACATAAATTACAACAGCTATTTCCTGTTTAACTGGTATTATAATAGAAAACATTGAGGATGGCTTGAGAATCTTATAAGGTTTTGTGCCGAGCCCCAATTTACTTTAACACTAAAGTACAAGAGTTCAGTCGGATTCAGACTGATTCCATCAGAGGTGTCATGTTTGCAGTTTCTGTGACTTTCCACTTCCCGAGCAGTGTCCTCGTGGTGACTTTTTAAAGAGTAAACTTTCCAAAAAAGAAGTTTGCAGTCTCTGTTTACTCTTCACTGCAGCCAGTCCATAAGTGACACATTGTTCATATCTCAACCAAGGAGGTTTGATAGGACGTTATTAATTCATGCCCTGGGAATCGGAGCGAGTTTGGACTGCTTGGCGAAATACCTTCACCAAGCAGCATCTTTGCAACAGCACTCTTCCTGTTCATATTACTCTGGGAATCATAGACATACAATCGGTCTGGCAGTGAAGGAAGTTTAAGTCTCTGTCATGTTTTTATTGCTGAGAGAATTTGTTCCAGTATTGATGTTAGGAGATGCAGCAGCAGCCAATATCATCCACACAGTTAATACCACCAATAACAGCAAGAGGAGAAATAATGGATACCTTGAAAGGGGATGCTGGGAAAGCTTTCTCCTCGAGATTGAGCTCAGTGAGTCTTACAGGGGATGCAGTCGACCTCTGACCTGCAGGGCAGCTTGGTATTAATCCTACATTAATCCTCCCTTCCCTTCGCAGTATGTTTCTGTTTCTCATTTAACCTCATCCTACGAAGCAATTGTTGACACGGAAAGGGGTCCTTCAATGCAGGATGTTACAACAATGGTCCATTTAAATAAATCATACTAACTCTTTTAAAAACTAGCTTTTTTATTTATCTTAAATAGTATCTCTCTTCAGATTCTGAGCTCAAATATTATTTCTTTGCACAAACATAACGAGTGCATGCCCCTTCATCAGGTTGTATTGGAGGAAAGATGTCCCGATTGTTGAAGGGAACAAGCACAGATGTCATGCAGTGGGAAACCACATAGATGCCCATGGGGAAAGCACAACTTTCTCCTATCTGACACATTCAGACCTAATTCCTCCCCTGCTTAACGAGCCACTTGATCATCCTGCCACCTTGAGCTGCCTGATCAATTTGAGCAGAAGCTGGGAAAAGCAAGAGTAACATTTCTCCCTGCTGCAGATATTTAAAGCTGCTTATCAACACCATGCGATCAGAGTCGGCACGCTTTCCTGACCCCAGTCTGGTATGAAATGTGAGCTTGTTACTGGTGGGAAAGGGGAAATGGTTTGCTCTGTGGTTGATGGTGTCACAATTGATTTGGCTTTTCTGAACTGCTGAATTACCAGGAATCCCATTTTGTCCCGGTTGTACTTTTAGGCCATCGTGTTTAACATTTTGTGTTAACTGTGATTCTTTCAAAACAAGTTAAAGCTGCTTTGTTGTGTTAGCATTTGTCTCTAATTCTGAGGCCTTGAATGTGATTCCATTCAGCAGGAAGCCATTCTGCTATTCAGTAAAAATGCTCAGCCCTGACCCCGGCTTTGCAATAAGCGCCGACACAGCTCAGTGCATCAGCATGTACCTTTCTGTTCTTCAAAACCCAAGGTTAGCAGCTCATCGGGAAGCTCTATGATTCATCAGAATATTGCGGATTCCTGTGGGAGGTCACTGGAAGTGCTTTGTTTGAACTTTAAAAACAGAGATATGCATTAAGGTGTACCTTACAGAGGCCTAATGAGGATTGATTTGGTTTTGGTCATATTCGGCACTCTGCCTCGCTTTGTAAGGGGAAATGTGTGCATGTGGTTTAACTAAGACACCTGTCTGTGTGTTTAGTTAATTGTTGTTTGCTGAGTTAATTGCTATGAAGAGGTGGGTGAGAATGAAGAAAAGCATGGGGATTATTGGGAAACATTTTGAAAAAAAAATGCGGGGGAAAAAATCTATAGTCTGCAAGCACGGAACAGAAATATAGGACTTTATGTTCAGCTGCACTCAGCTGCTGTAGCACAGAAGCTCTGTCTTTCACTGTTAGGGTTTTTTTTTTCTTTTATAAGCAAAAGTAAACTCCTGTGGGAATGAAGAGGACATGTCTGTTTTACTTTTCCTGACTTTGTTTCCCACACTTTTCCTATTTCCAGCTGATTTTGTATGGTAGAATAGCACCACAGTGGTCATCTCCAGACATTTTACAGCTAAAAGTTGCACTCATAGATGTCTGTGACTGGTTGCTTAGATTTCTGTCTGTGACACAGTTCACTTTATTTTTTCTTTAAAACATTTTTGACATAGCCAGAAGATGACAGAAACAGCAATTTTCAGTGGTGGCTAGCACTATGTTGCTAACCTAATGTACACATTTCCATTTAGTGACCAATTCATTTCAGCTTTTATAGCACCAATTCACAACAAACTCATCTCAACACACATTACAGATACAGTTAAAATGACATTTAATAGTAACTGTTAATGCAACAATTCATTAAAATGATTCCCTCAGAAATACAACAGATTGGATAGAAATCTCTCTTCAATTCAGTCCCTCATCTTGAAAGCTCAGGTGGTGAGTGACCAGTGTTCAGCTGCCTTAGAAAGCACGTTTCCAAGGTTTTCAGCAGAATGCCTCTCTCTCTCGTGGCTCTGCAGAATAGCATGTTCCAGCTGAGTTCATAAAGACGTGATGGTTGTATGCAACTTTGTAGTAAGTGCTGTCCAGCTCGCTAACAGTATCATCATTGGTTCTTCAGTCTTATGCAGATGAATTCTATCAAACTTAATATCTTTAAAAAAAAAAAAAAAAAACTTTGAAAACCTTATGAGTCTGGTGGGGCAGACACATTTTGTATTGCATGATGCAAGTTATTGCTTGCGTTTGAAGAACCTTGGGCGTGCAAGGACATGTAATTATCTTTACTTTGCTTCAATTCTACTCATGTAAAAGTAAAAGTACCCATCTAAAAATCTACTTGAGTAAAAGTAAAATGACCCATTTCAAAAACTACTTAGAAAATTACAAATTGCTCTCAAAAACTACTCAATTACAGTAACTTGAGTAAATATAATTAATTATTTTCCACCTGCGTATACAAGTACAGAAACTTTGTTGCTGAATAACTGTCAATCTTCATAAATAAGGAGGAAAAAGTCTTTTTTGTGGATTCGGTTCAGCGCTGTCAAAACCTACATGCAGATCTCTCACCAACATAATACTACATTTAGATTTTTTTCATGGCATGAAAAATAAATTTGTTGTTTATGCTGTTTTTCTGATTGCATCAGCTGCATACAATAGTAGCCGAATGTTTTTGGAAGTAACTGTACTTTTATACCATAAACCTAGTAAGACTATTTAGCATCTTCCATTTATAATCTGTGCAGGAAACGGCAACATTTTATTATGTATATAGTAGCTTTCCTTTTGGTCCTTTTGGTGAGATAGAAACTTTAGTGAAACTCTGAGGAACATGAAGAAATGTAATCCTTTTAAATTGAGCTTAAATAATTCTAGATAAGATATATTTTTGCTATTTTGATGTATGACTGGTTATATAATGCTGCCTGTACATAGCACAGGTTACATAGTGGATTCTTTACTATAAATTCATCCTGACTTCCAATTTTAATAGCAAAAGTTTGTCAATTAAAAAAAGATTTAGCTTTTCAATGAGAAAATGGAGAATAAATTACAATTGCAATAACTACATGTTGAAGTCATGCAACTTGGAGTATGTAAATAAATAGTTGATTTTTCTGGTCATTCTGGTTCTGTAGGGGACTAAATGTCCTCCCAGCAGGTTGTGACTATTTCTTTCTGTGTATGTAGTTTATGTTTAAGCTGGCCTAATTCAACAAAAATGATGGAAACCTAATTTTCCATCGCCTCATGTATATTTGACAGAAATACCTCCAGGAGACATTGCACCTTCAAAACTTCCTACCAAGGTTTTCTGTAGGGGACTGCAGTGATATTTGACTAACCCTCATTAGCTCGGCCTTATTTCTAACACTAATGACCCTTTCCTGCTTTTAGCTCTTTGCCAATAGGAGACATTTCTTGGAAGGAAATTGCTTAATTGCTTGATAAGTGAGCATATGAAGGGTGACAAAATCTCTCAGCTGTAAGATTCATTTAAAGTAGTCTTACGAAAGTGTTTCTGTCACCGGTATTTGGATGAAGTTTCTCCAGCTGATGATTGTCTTCTTAATGTGGTTTGATTCCTGCTGCATCCCAGAATCATCTCAGCATTTTTCACAGCTGTGTGCAGGTTCAGGAGGAGTTCATGAGCTGAAAGATGTGAGGATAAGACCGTGCTGATCAAGTATTAAATGAGTTTTTGATTTGTTATTTGAGACGGCATTTGTCTTTTACCGCTGAAAAGTGCTCAAGGAATAATTACAGCTAAACAGCACCGCTAATTGTTTCTCAATATGTAGATTTGTAATCTGTGACATGGGAAAAGGAAATGTGTGATAGGATCTTACATTTATTTCCCCAAATCCAGCTCCAATTTACCCCACACCATCAATTCACATGTGAAATATTTCCTCTGTGTATGGATCACAAGAGGATGGAGTCGTTCACTTTCCCCCGTTTAATGTTGACTTTACTGATTCTAAATATTTCAGGAAAAGCTGCACATGCCTTTTTCAGGCCTCATTTTGTCTGAACAGAAATGTTATAATAAAAATGAGGCAACAGTAGTGATTGCTTAGGTTTAGACAGACAACACCAAGTTAGTTTTAAGGCTCAAATATGCTCAACGAAGCCTTCTGTCCATCGTCTGCATTCATGCGTATTTAGTCTGTTTTCAGATACTTCTAGATTCACGGCTAAATAGACCAAATAGAGCAGTACCTCCAGAAAAACTGTGGGGGCAGTGTTGTGTGGTATAGCTAATGAGCTATCTTTATGTAGCACCTTTCAAAGATAAAAAACACAAAGTGCTTTATAGTAAAATAAGTAAAAAATGCATAAAAAGGACACAAAAGATGACAAAACACACAAATACACATAGTCAGGAGAACCCCTCACTGAACTAAAAGCATGTGCAACCAGCAAAAAGAACAAAGAAGAAGAAGTAGTCATGAGAAGTTGTGGATTACATTAAAACTTGAGCTGGACTCTGTTTCTTTCGAAGAACATTAACAGATGCATTCTTCACACTGAGTTTGCTTTATGGACTCACACATTTATGTCTGTAAAAGGAGCATAAATAAGCCCTTAAAACGACCTAGACAAGGTTATTGCCTGATTAGCATCATATCAGATAATGTTGGTTATGTGTAAATATATTTACATGATATGTTGATTACACCATCTAGTTGCTTCCGGTTCTGTTGGAGGTGTTCCTTCTTGTTAAAAGCAAGTTATTCCTCTCCACTGTTGCCCTGTGCAGCTAAGGAAGGGGGTTGAATTAAAGGGAAAAATAATTATTTTTTATTAATTGGGATTTTAATTGGCTTGGACTGTGCATTGAGATTAGTTTGTAGTGAATAAGTGGAAATAAAGCTGAATAAATCTGTTCAGCAGGTGAAATGTTAAGGTTCACACCCACATAAGAGCCTGGATAATGGAAGTGATATCAGCAGGCAGATGTTGTTTATCTATTGGTTTATTTTTGCTTTGCTTTTAACCTACTTGAACACAAAACTTCTCTTTGTTGTGCTTAAAGAAAAAAAAATCCATATGTTTTCTTTTAATGAAAAGCTTCTAATGGTTGCAAATGCCCTCGTGTGACATTTTAAAGCTCACGCCATTTTTTATATTACCATTGTAAACAAACAACATGATTGCTGCAATTGGCAGCTTTTTTATTTCTATAAAGCGCGGTCGGCTTTTTATCCCTCGTCTGAATATTACAAGAAATAGTGCAGAATCAATACAAGGCACAAAAACCTAAAGACAGAGCTTTCACTGCACAGTACTGTACAGCAAATAGAGCTAAATCCACCCACAGCTGGCTTTTATTGGAAGGTTTAAAAACAATGCAAGCAAGCCACAACACAACTGACTTTTAATAAAGAACCCTACGGAGATAGAAAGATACTCACTCAGAGGAAGCGCAAGTACAGATGAACACAGAAAAGAAAACAGGGGTGGAGAAAGACAAAAGCTAATATTAAATGACATATGAAAATGTAGACTTCACTGTTTTCAGGCGGCGGTGTGAAGACTATTAAGAGACCATAGAACAGAGGAGCAACAGCTCTGGCATGAACTGGAACAGCTTGAGCAAACTCTTGACTGACGAGCTATAGTCGCCATTACTGGATCCGTCTCAGCACTTTGCTTCTCACTGTTATAAAGAATCAGAGACCAGCTGGGTCACTGAAACATATCCAAGCTGAGTGAAGTGCACTTAAAAAGAAAAAAAGTTTACTTTATCACAGTAAAAATAAGAAAAAGAGAAAATAAAAAGGCCCTACCAAGTAGAAAGAGATGTAATTGTTTCCATGGTACATGATGAGTATTTTGAAGCCTCAGGAGTAGAGGGCATTATTTTAGTTTGATTACAAAAGTCAGCTCATTGATTCTATCGATGGATGGATGGACGGACGAAGGAACAAACGAACGAATGAAAAATAAATATTTGAATGAGGAAAAATTTCTGAAAACAAGTATCAGATTGTGTACAACAGGGATTTGAGCAGTTTTTATCTTATGGTGATGCAGTAAATCTCAAAGTGTACGTACCAATTATGCATTAGGCTTTAAAGTAGGACTACGAAACTTTCTGATCTCTAAAAATATGTTTAATTAACAGTGACGATGATGATGATGGTGTTGTAGATTATGATGATGATGATGGTGTTGTAGATTATGATGTAGATGATGATGATGGTGTTGTAGATGATGGTGATTATGGTGTTGAAGATGATAATGATGGTTTTGATGATGATGATATTGATGGTGTTGAAGATGATGATGATGTGTTGATGATGATGATGGTGTTTTTGATGATGATGATGATGATGATGATGATGGTGTTTTTGATTATGATGATATGTTGATGATGATGATGATGATGATGGTGTTTTTGATTATGATGATGTGTTGATGATGATGATGATGATGATGATGGTGTTTTTGGTGAGGATGATGATGTTAGTGATGATGATGATGATGATGATGATGATGATGGTGTTTTTGGTGAGGATGATGATGTGTTGATGATGATGATGATGATGGTATTTTTGGTGAGGATGATGGTATCGATGATGATGGTGTTAGTGATGATGATGGTGTTGATGATGATGATGGTGTTGATGATGATAATGGTGTTGTAGATGATGATGGTGTTTTTGATTATGATGATGTGTTGATGATGATGATGGTGTTTTTGGTGAGGATGATGGTGTCGATGATGTTGGTGTTAGTGATGATGATGGTGTTGATGATGATGTTTATGAAGATAATTGTGTTGATGTGGATGATGATAATGAAGATAATGATGATATTGGTGTTGATGATGATGATGAAGATGATTGATAGTAGTGTTGATGATGATCATGATGATAATTGTGTTGATGATGTGATGATGATGATAGTAGTGTCGATGATGAAGATGATGATGTTACTAGTGTTGATGATGATGTTACTAGTGTTGATGATGATGAAGATGATGTATTTCCCACTGATGTCTAGTTGTATCATAGGTAACTTACTGTATGTATGATCTTGTCTGTTTCCTTTGATCATATACAACACATTTGGTTGTCTAATGTGTGAAACTGGTTATAAGAATAAATCCCCCACCCCCGTATTGTCTTTGCTTACAGTTGCCTGACTTATTTGAAGTTTTCAGCAAACAAAGTTTCTATTTCATCCTCTGATTCATATTTCTCAGACATTGGTGCTCTTTAAAAGCTGTTCTTTCACATCTGAAATTTGTTTAGGCAAGATATCATTTCAGAAAGCATGTGGCCCTTTGTTGGAAATCCACTGAATCAAGGGTTTCTGACAGGAATGTAATTGTAATGAGCATATGCATATGAATAAGGCATTCTATGAATTATAATGAACCCCGTAGTCGCTGACAATGACAACAATCTGTCATTGTTTTGTTGATTACTGCTGCTGCTGCTTCCTCTTTGTTCCATCGTTCCCCAAGTACATCTGATGAAAAACCTCACTCATTTACGCATTCTCTTTGATCAAATAAAATAACTAAAATCTTTTTTTTTTATCCATAAAAGTCATTCTAATCACACTGATCTTTATATTGGGTAATTTTGGCATCCATTGAGGTGGCGTACATTTTGTATTCATTCATCTGATTCCGCTCTTTGAACCAGATCTGATGATCCTTCATAAAGTTGTATTATACCACAACTGCAAACCTCTTATCACTGAATACAGCATGTTGACTTTTTTATCATCTCTGCTGAATGAAATGTGAACTCATTTGTGTGAAACTCGCTGTGCAGAGAAAAGCAAGACTGCTCCTTTATGGTTCTGTTTGGTCTGGATAGCGATAAGAACTGAGCAACGTTGGCTTCAGAACGACACAAACGCAAAATAGTTTTGTTGATTATTCCTTTGGGTGTAAACACCATCAGAATTCATCAAAGTGATATGCACTCATTGGCCACTTTATTAGGTATAATTGCTTGTTTAGACAAATAATGGCTCAAATTAGTCAATCACGTGGCCATGCTCGCCAACTTTGTCTTTTGAGTCTCAATTTCAGCTCCAAATTCAGATGGAAGGGTCAGAATTATGTGGAAACATCATGAAAGCATGGATCCATCCTGCCTTGTATCAACAGTTCAGGCTGCTGGTGCTGCAATGGTGGGGGGAGATTTTCTTGGCCCACTTTGGGCCCCTCAGTACCAACATGGCATGTTTTAACCAGCACAGCCTACCTGAGTATCGCTGCTGACCATGTCCATCCCTTTATGACCATAGTGTAGCATCTTCTGATGGCTACTTCCAGCAGGATAATGCACCATGTCACAAAGCTCAGATCATCTCCAGCATGACAATGAGTTCACTGTACTCCAACGGCCTCCACAGTCACCACAACTCAATGCAATATTTCTCCGGGAGATTCTCATCATGGATGTGGAGCAACTGTGTGATTCTATCATGTCAATATGGAGCAAAATCTCTGAGGAATGTTTCTAACACCTTGTTGGATCTATGACACCAAGAATTAATACAGTTTTGAAGGAAAAAGGGGGTCCGACCTGGTACTAGCAAGGTGGGCCTAATATAGTGGCCTGTGAGTGTAGCACAAGATGAGGGACTTCATATAATGATAATAAGTAATAAAGTATTATTTATGTAAAACTTCTATTAATAGTCTTTGAGTGCTCTACAAAAAGAGATTAGATCAGGTGGATGCTTCCAAGATAAGATAGTGCGCACCAGCTATAAGATGGCATAGTTTAACATTTCTCGTCCAGCTTTTGTGGCTCGTCTCTGAATTCCCAATGTACATGGAAGACACTTTTTTTTTCTTTTTATTGCTGAATTGACTGAAGCAGTATTTGACATTCACATGTTATTGCTCAGGGACTTGGAGATGCCAACAGTTTTAGTTGCTCATATTCAGATTGTATCTATTTGGCCAACACAGAAATCGATCGTCTTACACCTCCTGCGATGTAAACTTATTAATACAGTGTGGAATTATTCCATTCTCAGCATCTAATGGATCAAAGGCCAAGGACGGTTCCACACAGCGATAAGGCAAACTGATGAAAAGATGAGATCCCCCTTGAATCACAGCCGCAGCAAAACACCTCCATCCATGCATGCTTCCCGGACGATGCTATGAGGAGTTATGGGAGGGTGGGTGGCTGAGTGGTGGGGGTGCAGGTAAATCAGAGGAGATTGTTGTGTGGATTTCCCAAACCAAACAAGTTGTTCCAAGCTGTGTGTAATTCACCCCACAGATGATGGGTTTTACAGCCTTTTCGCCTGTATTCTATCCAGTGGGGATCTGTAAATCTGTCAGGGAAAGAGTCGGTTCCATTCCCCGTGCTGTAATCTCATTTGCCTCTGGTGCCAATGGTGCATCAAATGTCGGCGCCGGCTCCTGCGGTTGGATGCGGCGCTTGTCTGTTTGCCTGAGTCGAGCCTGGGAGTAAATCCCACCTGTCCCACATGAGGTGCTCCATCAACCACAAAAATCCATTATCCCAGAATGCTTTAAGGGGCTAATGGAATCCTTATCTTTATTTTGCACTGGGAGAATTTAATTACATGCTGTAGTAAAAGCTCTCCCAGTTTATCGGTGCTACATGCATATCGGCCTCATAGCGTTTCTAACAATGTTCCTGGGCTGATGTCTGTGTTTCAGAGTATCCGCCGCCAATCACGGGCTGCAATCATTATACAGCTCCATCACATGTTAACCTGTACTCGATGTGCAGCTCATACAGCAGATAAGAAAAGATTGACTGGAGGCGGAGAGGAGTGTCCTCACCCCCTCTATCTTTACACATATGCTTATTAAACAGATTCTGCATTTCCCTGCAAACCTGCACCGTGGTATTAAGATGAAAACAAGGGGCTGCTCGTGGATATGATTCATAACATTGTCTCCAGTAAAAAATTTAATCACACTGACTGTTTTTTACATCCTTACAGTGCTGCAGTTTTCTAACAAGCTTCCTAACGGTGCCAGCGTTGCGAGTGTGGATGGAGGGGGCCGCGTGTCATGAGCAATGTGTAAAGGGTAAAAAGAAAGTCAGAGGAAGGATGCAAATGAAATCGAATAATTACAGCCGTCCCCTTTTCTTTTGGGAGCGGTAATGGTGGGATACATTTTGCTTTCCTACTGTCTCTGAGAAAATGTTTGATGACGTGTCTCTGGAAGTCAGAGCTGCACATGTAACTGTTGGAGGTCATTTAAGCTGAGCATTTCTCTGCTCTGTTGTCATGGATTCCTGTGATTAGGAGGAGAACTAAAAAAGGAGCCTTATTTGTGGCCTTTTGTCGCCGAGCTTGTCCTACCGTATAATTTAGAGGTTCTTGCTGGATCCCTGTTGTGCCTTTTTGTTAATGCCATTCAGCTTCCTCTCCATCGAGTGTTTGCTCCAGTGGACCGACTTCATCTCCACTGTCTTGGACTGCAGCTGACACTGGTAGCCTCTTGCTCTAGCCTCTGTGAGTAAAACGCATGATGCGGTTCTCCACCTGCTGCAGGTTCTGCTCGGATTGGCCCTCCTGTTTGCTAGGAGTCAGTAGAACGGGGGATACTGTTGCTAGCTCCAGGTCAATGTGCTGCAGTCTGAGTTGCTGGGGTGGAGGAGTCAGTGTAGAAGCAACTGAATGGCAACAGAAATAAAGAGTCAACTTCTTTCTTTATGAGTTCGTACAGCTTGTATAACATATCTCTTTAAAATGGTTTGAAGTTATGAGTTCCTGGAGTTTTGATGTTGGAATTAAATCCCATTCTATACATACAGGTTTCCAGCTACTGAAGAGTTTGTGGTTGTGTTTGAGGTAATTTTTTGATTAATAACTTCCCTAATGTTGTCTATCCAGACTTCATTATAATACTTCATAATCTAATTAAAATAACTGATAGCCATTGTATGGGTCGTTCAGGTCAAGGTGTTTTTCTAAAATAAAACCAAAATGAAAATTGACTATATCTTGAAGCTCTGACAAAGCTTTCCAAAAATCTCTGCATGAGCTTTTGTCAAAAATATAGAAGTACAGCTGCCACAGTAAAACCTTTCAGCTGCTTGTTCTTTCATTTTACACCATGCTGGATATTTTGGCATGCCATTTTCTTTTGTGCCGTGGATGCCACAAAACAGAAAGTAGCACCGTGGAGAGCTCCGGAGGAAGTGAGTGAGAATTGATTTCTTTATCTAACTGGAAGTGAACGCCACATAAAGGTCCAGCATCATTGTGATTGGGACCATTTACCATCGAAAAGCAAAATTCCATTTAATTCCACGTAGCAGTGGTGTATGAACTTCTTTTATAATGAAGCGCTTTTAAATCTTTGTACGACAGCATTGAAATGCCTAAAGCTCAGCTGGGGGTTTGTTTATGATTCCTAAAATAAATGACCTGAAGCATAAAATATCTTTTTTTTCTTAGTTCTATCTGAGACCTTCATGTTGTACATTATGAAAGTTCTCAGTAAAATCTCAGTAAATACTCAGACCAAACAACCATGCCACGTTCAAAGTCACTTAAATCCTCTTTCTTCCTCATTCTGATGCTAAGTTTGAACTTTAAGAAGTCATCTTGAACATGACTACATGACTAAATTCATTGAGTTGCTGCCTTAAGATTGGTTGATTTGATATTTGTCTTTAAGGACTGCAGATTTTTTGTAATTTGTCACCTTGCTAACGAAGGCTAATTCAGCATTTGTCCTGCATCCTGTCTCTTCTCTGAGCTCTCTCCAGCCAGTAAAATCTCTTGTCTTATCGCTTGCTCTCTCTTTTGATCACCTCCTTTTCCTCGCTTCCTCCGATATTGTCTTCTTGGGTCTTTTTGCTAAATCAGTCCCAGTTTGCAACCTAAATGGCTAATGTGTTGATATGTAGCTGCTGCTGTATAACGGAGTGCCTGAAAGCGAAACACAGCAGTCACATGATGCCCCGGGGTACGAAACAAAAGTTTTGAAGTGTGGTTTTTTCAAGGCAATGACAAGTCCAGGGATGTGCATCATGAATGATAGTGTACCATCAACCGAGTCAGAAGCATGAAGTTTTAAGGTTGGAGACGTATGCTATGAACATGTGTAACCCTAATCAGAGACAAGGACAGCAAATTAGTCATGGATGGAAGTCCGACATAGATAGTAACATATTGTTAATTATAAAACTCTAGCTGAGCCACTGATGTATTACACAGGAAGAATAACAGGATTTTTATTTTCTTTAGTTGTTGATACTTAACATTTGAGCTATCATTTCCGTAAAATTGCACCCAGTGACCTTCGGGACCATAGAAACTAAAAAGGAAACATTTCTTGCATCTTTTGCCTTTAGGGGAAGCATCGTTTATAGCACATCATGTTCCTGTTGACTCAAGTGAGGAAATAAGCTGTGAAAGTGTAAAAGTGTATCAACTGGATAAGCCTGTGTTGATTTCTTCTCCTTTTTTCTGAAATGCCATTTAAAGCAGACTTTGTTGTTTCTCACAGATGGTGTGTGAACACCCAAGGACACCAAACAGCTCAGATAAATTTAGAGCCCATTAAAGATGATGAAAGAGAATACAGTTAAAGCATTAGGACAGCTGTCACAGCCAATCGTAGAGTGATTTAATGTATCAGAGGATAGGAGGACGATCAGAAGTGGCAGCCAATCAGGTAATTACTGAAAGCTACTGCTTATGTTTTCAAGAAAACTCTGTGAACTCAAGTCTCTGCTTGTCTCTTCTTTGTTTTTTGTTTCGTTGGAGCATATAAGACATACAGCAGGTGTTTCTGGCTGCTGCAGCTCTCAGGCTTGACCTTTTCAACTGTTGTTTGTAAAATGCATGATTTTCTACTGGAGTGTTGTACAGTCACCAACCAGAAATGTAAATTATGCGTATTTTCTGAAATGGATGAAGCCTGGTAATGTCTCAGATGTCTTTACTGTATAGGAACAGTGTTTTGCATGAAGCTGTTTGTGGGTGTTAGCTAAGTTATTGTTTAGATTTAACTGCAGTGCTATCAGCAGGAGCTGGCTCACCTTTGGCTAGTTTGAAAGAAAATGTCACCAAACAAGGTGCTGCCCTTTGTCTCAAATGCTGTATTGATAATATCTTGTTGCAAACAAATAGTGTTTTCATCATCTAAATGCCAAAGAAACTGGGATTCATGCAAATAATATTGAAGGTTTTGCATTTAAAAACATTTAAAAAAATATATATTTGTCTGCTTTGAATTTCATAACAGATTAACACGAGTCTCAAATAATGTAGTGATCTGATATTTTGCACAGACGGTTGTGGTTCTGTTGTTTTCTTCTATTGCAATTATGTAAATGGTATTTAGGCAAAAAGTGAAATATTTAACAAAAGTTGAAAGCCATCCATTTGATTTAAATGATTCTCTGATTATTATTTTTGATTTTCCTTTTTAACAATATAAAAAAATGCACCCACTTTTAGAACAGATGCAGCTTCTCAATAACCTTATCTATATATATATATATATATATATAGATAGATAGATAGATAGATAGATAGATAGATAGATAGATAGATAGATAGATAG
>JBBBVU010000016.1:21190276-21200532 GCA_037177055.1 Atherinosoma microstoma
GTGTGTGTGTGTGTGTGTGTGTGTGTGTGTGTGTGTGTGTGTGTGTGTGTGTGTGTGTGTGTGTGTGAGAGAGAGAATTTGCTCTTGTATTCAGGTTTTATTTGCTCTATGCTGACAGTAGCATGCCAAGGTTTAGTTAAAGTTTGTTCAAACTACGACCTGATAATAAGAATAAATAGTTTTAAAAAAAAAAGACATACTCTAGATTATTTAGTGCAGTGTGAGTTTTGTATTTCCTTCTTTTATTATTTAAAAGTCAAAAAAGAAATGGAAGGAGAAATGCCCTGAAGCAAAAACATGGGCTCCCTGCATGGCCAGTTGTGGTTTAACAGTCTCAGTTGCTTGTAAACACTTTCTGTTGACAGCTAAGACTCTTTTTTTTTTTTATTCTTGTTTGGGGGAT
Organism: Atherinosoma microstoma; assembly: GCA_037177055.1. NCBI lineage: Eukaryota > Metazoa > Chordata > Actinopteri > Atheriniformes > Atherinidae > Atherinosoma > Atherinosoma microstoma. The sequence continues at coordinate 21,190,680 of JBBBVU010000016.1, forward strand.
TTTCCTTATGTTGTTCTGCAAAAAGCTTCTAGTTCTGTACAAAACGTGCATCATATTAACCCTTTGAAACATGAATTATTAAAAAAAACAGCCACATTTTTTCCACATAATTATCTAGACATGTACAATGATACTTTTCTTTATTTTTAATCCTATTTGACTATTTATTGTATTTATTTTTATTCATTCTATGATTTTTTTTTAGCATATTAGAATATAATATGAATATTCTATAAAAAAAATTAGGTATCATTTTCTTTTCCTGTTTATCACTGAGGCAAACTTGACAATTACAGTACATGTCTGTATATATAAAAGATTTTCTTTATCCACTGAAATGGCTAATTTGCAAATATACCACCCTCACCCATACGTACAGAAAACAGACTTTAGATCGGTGTCCACTGTATTAGACACTATGCACAAAACTGTTACATGAACATACTTTTTAAGGGGAAAGCACAGATATTCAGTGATGTTTTGGTTGCCAACCCTTCAGTCTCTCTCTTGAGGTGGCTTCTTAAATGGTGTTTATACTGAATAAAAGATCACCATAGAGACACTGACTTCATTTTCTTCTCACTTAACCTCTTCTTAATGTCACCTACTTTTTCTGCCTCTTGTCCCAAATGACATAAGTGAAGTATATCTTCACAACTACAAGGCTTGTATGTATAATCCTGGTCTATACACAAAGATGAGACGTGTGGGATTACTACGCAAGTGTCAGAATGAAGATATGTGTTACTGGGTCAGAGTAAATACACCTGGAACACATTAGAAAATGTAAATGCAGAAGCTAGAGCTTATGGACAAAACCGGCCCAGGTTTGAATCTGGACCCACTTTTCTGACATATACAATAAAGACCACTAGAACCTACAAAAATCTTAAAGAAATAAACACAAAGGAGATTAAAGTCTGGGATGTTGATGATTTCCCTGAAAGATAATGTAATAATTGTAATATTAAGGAGGATTAACATGAGTTCAAGTGGTTTGTCATCACGACAGGATGCTGCAGGAATTGACAGGCACAGGTGCTAAAACTGTAATAACTATAATAACCCATGATGACTACTCATCTACTCTTCACACTGACCAAACAATGCATTCGTGATAGCTGCCAGAGCTTCACCTTGAATCTTAGTAAGTGGTTGAATTATCTTTTCTCTCTGGAATGATTTTGTTCAGCTTGTCTGCAGAACTGTGCTTCCTCCTTCACATCCTCCTGCAGTTACACTCTTAAGTTGAGGCATCCATTAGTCGTACTTCTTTCAGTGGAGTTCTTCTTTAATTTGACCTCCGTACTAAGTGGAGAAGTTGGATACGATGAAGTCACTGCATCTCTCTGAGGGCTGCGGATCACATGAACTCAAGGGTTATATACCATTTGTAAAGCATCCAGGTGTATTAGACGGGCTATTAGATTAATTTATTAAGGGTTATTTGTTGGTGCACAAGCATGTAATATGTGTAGTGGATTAAAATTACACCTAAAATTGTAGTTTACCCCTGACTTGCTCCAGATGTGCCCAGACTGATTTTATCCATGTAGCTTCCCCATAAACAGATCAGAAATGAGTTTTCTTCGTCGTGTAGTTAAATTGATATATTATACTTTAATATAGCTGACTGAGAATCAGTGTTATTTCCCTTTTTAGATGCCCATATTTAAGCCATGAGCCAAGATTGAGCAAACTCCACTGTTGAGCCAATATATGGCACAGTTGAAACTTCAGGACTTGGAGTGCTATCAAAATATGGAGCCAGAGTGGGAGGACTTGATGGGAAGGGAAAGCTGGATTTCTGGTAAGATAGGGTCAATAGTGGAGATGTTCTTTGCTGCTTTGCGAAAGTCAGAATCTGTTATTGAACCATGGGGAAAGGTATATCTTTGCAGCCACAATGATATAAAGTGTAAATTGGATATCAGAATCCATCCTAACTGCATTGGTGATATAATGTAACCTGCTCTCATTCGTGGGATGCATTAGGTGTCTGTGGTGCATCAGAGCATTCAGCTCTGTATCCTTACGAACAAGGAACACGGTTCCTGCAATGCAGCTCATTGTTAATAGAAAATTAAATATAAAACTAAAATTTTTTGGTTGCTTGAAGTTTGTGTTGCATAGACTGCTTCAGAGTCTGGCTTTCATCTTTTGTTTTTGTCTTCAGCTGGTAAAACATAATTAACTTAGGTTAAGATCAGCTGTCCGACTCATCCTCCAGAGAATTTCCCCCATCTTCTCCTAGGTTGGATGTTTTTTTACATTGTAAGGTATCTGTGCTGTGAGGTGCCACCAACGTTGCTGCAGGAAATGGAATCTGACCAGCCATTTTTATTCCAAAACACAATAGAGTAAATTGGTCTGGCTGCTGTGTTCTGTCCTATCATCCAGAAACACTTGAAGTCACATTGGAAGCCGTGCATGCCGCGCATGCCTCTCCACTTGATTTACAGGATATGATTTATTTCTTTGGCTCATGACATGTTGGAGGCTTCTCCGTTTCCCTTTGCTATGTGGTTCAGGTTGATTTTAGCTTCATCTATCCATGGAATGCTGCTCCATGATTGGTCTGGCTTTTCTTTTTCTTTTTCTCTCTCAATCTATTCAGGTCTTTCTTTTCTTAAAGCTTATGAAAGGTTTGAACCTTGCAGTAGGCTTGGATAATGACATGCTGAGTTCTTTATTTGGCAGAAGGCTGTACATGTTTTTTCCTTATCCACCACCTGTTTTCTTGGGAGAGTGGCGGCAATCAGGTCTTTTTTTATAGGTTGTTGAGCTCAGAAGAGATTATTATTTAATTTGATTTAATTTCAGAACTCTTTCACTTTTAACTTCAGAAATAAATAACGGAATATATCACAGTTGAGGCAATTTGCTGAAAGCGTTTAAGTTCCTGAAAAGGAGTGAAACAGAAAAGATGAAATCCTGAACATTTTTTCCAGTTTTTAGTGTTTAAACAGCATAATAATAAAAATTATATCAGTGTGCAGATATCTCTGAATGTAACTGCATGTGGTTACATACCATTTCCAGTAGTACAATGCCACAGTCTGCTTATTGTAGCCTATTTAGAGCAGCTTATAAGTCTGATTTGTCATGAGCTACAAGTCAGTTTGCATAAAAGCGTATTGTACGTTTCCTCCTGGGTGTCACTGTTGCATTACAGTGAAGCTAACCAGAGGAACAGAGCTATTTCTCCCAGAATAAATAGAAATCAGGTGGTATTCAAAGTAGATTATCTTCCCCTGAGCAGCGGTTCACCTCACTCACCTGAAGTTCTCAGATGCCTGATTCCATAGTGGGAGCAGTCTGCTAGAGAATAAGCAACTCCACATCTTTAATGCACCAGGGTTTTTTTGTTTGTTTTTTAAAAAAAGGAGAAAAGATAGGCATGGTGGTGCTTACCACTACTTTTGTTTTTCAGTGATTTTTCTTCATGTCTGAAAGAATCTGGATCGGAGTGTAACACAACATGCAGAACTGCTGCAGGTTTTTGTTCTTCCAAAAAGCAAATCATTCCTGGTGTTGCTGTTTATTCTTGTAATACAGTATGAAATGACATACTGACAGTCTTAGAGTCAGTTTAGTTCAGCTTGCTTCATCCACCGCTGCTACATGCCTTCCTTTTTTATGCATGTCGGTCTGTATGAAAATGAACCGTGACGGCATAGGGTTAGATTATTGCTAAACTTGCTGGCACTTTCTTTCTTTTTTTTTTTTTCTTTTTTTTTTAAAGGATCTTTGGGCTCACATGGCCCTTACTTTTAACAGTAGCTTGACAGAAAAGGGGTCAAAAAAGTGGGTAACGACGTTCAGCAGAGGACCCCAGACCGAGACTCGAACCTGGGCTGACTGCACAAGGAGCTTGGGCCTCCGTACATGGGGTGGCTCCATCAAACACGTCTACGTAAAAAAAAAAGAACGAAAATCTTGATTCTTTGATTTAAATGACAAAATATATTGAAATTTCTTTTTTTAATGTAACTAAAAAACATCTCAAGACGACCACATTTTATTAGAATAAATAATAGACCTAAGAAAACATTAAATACATTGCGTTTAATGGTGAAATAAGTCTGTATGTACTGTATGTTATGTCTACAAAAAAATCTAATTTTCTGGTATCATTGTTTTGTCCATGCAAGAAACAGACTTTATCCAACAGAGTAACAGACACAACTCGCAGTGAGAAGATATAAGCAGATATTTAATTTGGCTCATTGATTGATTTTAATTCTTACGGTCTGGACCAGAATTACATGAGGATGACATGATTATGTAAATGTAGGTCAGAGAAACTCATCATTTCCCTGGTTTTATTAAAGTTACAGATACACTTTGTGACACTATTTATGCTGGCAGGAAGAACTGTCCTGTATATGAATGTGTCTATTAAGCCATTTTTAGTTTCGGTGGCTGACAGGAAATGGACGATTCATTTTTTTTCCATTTATCATTTTATTTATTTACTTTACAAAAATTGTACTTGGATAAATTAGTAACCTCAACTTCCTGATTTGTGCCCAAGTAAAGTGGAAAAACTGCAACAAAGACTGGGTCACATGCAGATCTTTGTCTTCTGTTAAATCAAAGTGTCCATGAGGAGACAGCTGGTACATTTTAGCTTCAGCTGAAGGGTTCTGCAGTTAAATCACTGAAACATATGCTGAACTGAACACTGTTAAATGATTTACTGCCTTTCTGAATGATGATTTTTCTTCTAATAAATAGCTAACGCTGACATTAAGTCTAATGTACGTTACACACATGCTGTTTTTCTTTTATTATTTGATGTCGCTGCAACTTTTGATTTGTTTATCATAATAGTCTCTTTAGAGTCAAGTCAAACTTATTGTACATATTTTTGCTGTGCTAGACTTCTCACTGTATCACAAAGATGAAAGTCTTGGTTTTATCCTAGTATTGGTTAAAAAAGGCAAGTAAATTTGCTTTGAAGTAAAATAAAGATTCAGAGAAAATATTCAGAAAACAAATGACATAAACAAATGAACAAATTTCATACTCATTAGTAAATACATTTTGATTAAAAAAAGCAATTAACTGCAATTAACCAGTTATTATGAAAAATAAGAGAACCTTGCCATGCTGTCATATCTGACTCGGGAGGTGGAGCAGGTCAATTACAATTTGTAACTTCTGCAATTTTCGCTCAGTGACTTGATATGATGAAGTTTCCTTCAGGAAGCATTCACTCTGGCACTGCTTGGTCCGCTTTAAATGCACCCAAGTCTGCTTCCATGGAGAGTACAGTTAGTTTGGTGCAGTGTGAACATTCATTAAAACTCTGGTCCACTTGAAAACTGGCGGTCTTGGTTAACTTGCTAGTGAACCCTGATAGGGTTCGCTTGATGTGTGAATGTATGAATGCAAATGGACCATCCAATGAACCAAAGAGAGGAAGTGATGTAGGGTGCATCATAGCGCAACATGTCACTGCCTCTTCTGTGTGATGCAGCCATCATGTCTAGAGCCAAGTACAAGCCTGTGGGGGCAGTCTATGATCTGGGGTCGTTGCAGTCGGTCAGGTCTAGGTTCAGCAACATTATGTGTTCAAAGAATGAGTTCAGCTGACTACCTGGATATAGTGAATGAGCAGGTTATTCCATCTTCGCTGATGGTACAGCATTCCATGATGACAACACCAGGATTCATGAGGCTCAGGCTGTGAAAGAGTAGTTCAGGGAGCATGACGCATCACTCTCGCACATGGATTTGCCACCACAGATTCCAGACCTGAACCCCATTGAGATTCATTGGGATGTGCTGCAGGAGACTTTGCGCAGGGGTCGGACTCTTTCATCATCAACACAGGATCTTGGCGAAAAAATGAATGAAACACTGGACAGAAAGTAATCTTGTGACATTGCAGACACTAATCGAAATGATGCACCAATAAATGTGAGCTTCAATTAAAGCTAAAGGGGGTCCAATAAAATCCTGTGTGATACTTTTCTTTCTTTTTTGGCTGGGCAGTGTAATATCTGGGCAACTTCCTTTAGTCAGGCCTCATTTCAATCTCAAATCACTTCGTTATACCCTCATAAGTATTTCTTTTTCTTTTTTTTTGCTGGAGCTACACACAAGATTTACACATTTTCAAGTACTGTTGCACATATTTCTCTATATTCACAATGAATACATTCATTATTGATAAAAATATCCACAGGATAGGTCAGATTAGATCAGTGTTGCTGTCAGTGTTGCCTGATATCGCACATTTCTGACTCAGTAGTTTTGCATGCTGAACTGAATGAAAGGTGTGTGCTCTCAGGCCTGGTCTGCTGTTTGATGAGCTGTCAGTGTCAGTGGAGTGGAGACACTGATGGTGGTACCTGTCCATCACTGTGCTTTGTGGAAGTCAAGAGCCTGAGACAAGCTAACTTTGAAATTGTCTTCTCTTTACTCTTTTGTTTTTTGGTCAGTGCACCTTTTAAATTCCATTTTTTAATGGCTGCTTGCTCAACGCAGTTAAAAATGTGTGTGGTTGTCCACATGGTTCAAAGGTGTTGAGGTTATAATTAAGGTGCAAAAGTTGTGGCATCGTCACATTTCCCAATGTGTGCTGTTTTGTGTGGGAGATTTGTACCAGCTGCGATGCCAACCATCCCTCTCAGGCCATGTATGTTTAATGCTTGAACGTAATTAGCTAATGCTGGGTCCGATGGGGCTTGAACTTGCTTCTGGAGCATAGCTGTCTGCTGTATAACCCAACCATCCACTCCCTCCTTTGTCCTTATAAACGTTTTAAACCCTGTTATAGTTGTGCCATATCCCCATTGTGACTGTTTGGCATATTTTTAAACAAAGACATTTTCTTAGGAAAATGGATATTTCTTTTGGAGCCTTGGAAATTTCAGTAGCTCTGGAGTCTGATTACATTACTGTCTTATAATGTCTTTAGATAATTGACCTTAACAGGACAGAGTGGTACTTCAAATTCACAGTAAGTGCAAATATCAGAGATGAATGGATCTTTTGGAAATTGAATGGATTAATCAGGTAGAGGAAATGGACGTACAGGTGGAAGAATGGATGGAATTTGATGGTTTGAATTTTATTCTGATTTGGTTTGCGCTACCAGGTCTTTGGATAAAGTGTTAAATTTACTCTTACTTTTCCAAAAATCTGCAATTGTCACCTTTTTTGTCTTGTTTAAATTCAAAATGAGGTGACTGTTTCCACACAACACCACAAAACTCTCAGCATCTGTCATGACATGTAACCATGCCAACTGGAAAGTTGTTTACAAGTGAGAGGAGCTCGCTCAGTTTTCCAAAGCCCAAGAAATGCCCTGAATAAGCATTCAGATAGTAACAAGTTGAAGAGGAGTCGTCAAGGATGTGAGGAAGCGGCAAGGAGAGGAAAGAGGATGAAGTTTAAAACATTTCTCCACTCAGACATGTGTACAGGAACATTCCTGATTAATAAAGTAAACCACAAAGTCCTTGCAAACCTGCTTTTTGTGTGCCTGCACACTTCTAAATTCTAACAAGGTCTTTGCTGATAACGCTTAATGAATTTGGGATGCCTTGTCACTGGTCTTTCTGTGTGATACGGGAGCGTAAATAATGTGGAACTGTTCATCGAATGTAAAAACATTACAATCCTTCGAGTCAGTAAAGAGCGCTTGCTTGGTATACTCACTTTTCAAACTGTGAAAAGCAAAGGCACCTACAATACCCCGAATCATTCTCAACACAGACGGCTAAGTACATTTTTATTGACACAGTCTGCAATATGGATCTCAGATCTAAGTTTAAGTCATCTTTCAGCAAAGAGGCAGTGTGAAGAGAGTTGACAAGCAGAAGCAAAATCTGTCAAGCTTTTTTACATCACAGAAGCTCTTGAGACAGTTACAAAACACACATATGTCTCATGAAGATGATGATGGGCCCAACAGGACGTCTCTAATCGCTGACACCCGCAAGAGTGAAGCATTCTGAGCTGTTTCTTGTTACTTTATAAAAGGCCGTCTTATTTCTGCCAACGTTGTCAGAACAGTTCACTTCTGCCATCTCTGCATTTCCAGTTTTTTCATTTGTATTTTACATCTCATTAAAAATGAATAGCCAGCACTTTAGTATTTCATTGTTGCCTTTGCAATTACATATATTTAAGGGAAAGTTCACAAAGAAATAAGAAAACACCATTATGGGTCAAATTTAGATCTGACCAAATAACCAATACGCTTGTTTCGACTGGAGGACTGTCCTTTCACCTGGTAGTATGAAATACTGCAAGTTGTATCAGCTGCTATGAATAAAACGGTCATAGAGGAATTTTGGACTTGTGTTCAGGAATTGTACATGAGAAAAGACTAACTCCTAAAGCAAAATATCACAAGTTAAAGGAAGGAAACATAAGTTTTCTGGTTTGTTTCAAATCTTAAAAGTAATTTTTCTGCATTAAATAGTCCTTAGTGACGTTTTAAGGGATTTTTTAAGTCTTCTTTAAAGGGGTTTGGTTTTCTGATGGTCTTTTGCCATCTTTGCACCCACCAGCTTTGCCACGCAGGATGGGAATTGAGGCATTTTAATTTAAACATTCACAGAGCTGCACTTAAATTCTTTGATCATGTCAACTCGAGGGACCCTGGCATGTAGTAAGTAAAACATGACTCGCATGCAGAAGTCTTTTGCAAGCTCAACTCATGTGTATTTAAAGACCCACTATATAACTTATGCTATTTTGTCAGTGACGCGCCCCCTATCGATCCTACCTGTAGTGTGAGCTCTCTCCAGACAGTAAAAAACAGTCTTTTTTCGACTCGTCTTATCTCTTGCTCTTATTCGGCTCTCCTTAGTTTCCCCTTTCCTCCGATAATGTCTTCAAACGTTTCTTTGCTGAATCCGCCGACGTGCGTTCATAACGACCTGTTTTTTTTATAACATTTGCATGCTAGCTTGTAACGCATGCGCATAGCGAAACTTGGCAGGCGGCGTCCCGGATGCAAAAGTTCTCTAATGCGGTTTATCAGCCGTGGGGCTGCTGGGCCGTGGCGGTTCTAGAAATGCACATAATAAATGTCACTGCCCCATCAAACGAGTCCGGAAAGCTGAGTTTTAAAGTTGAAAAGATAGTGGGCCTTTTAAGATGCTGTGTCTAAATGCCTTTCTATATGTCAACAGTTTATTTCCTGTAATGTCCAAAGGATATGAGACTACAAAAAAAGCACACACTCGATTGCTAATGCCAACCAGGAACATAGAGCAACTGTAATGAATTAACCTTTTTGTTTCTGAGCAGAATCATAAGATGCTTTTTAAAATTGAGTAATGAATGCTGATTTGTAAAAATGGGAAAGGAAAAAATGGTTGTCGGGAATATGTTAGTGTATAGGAAAGGCACTTTGTACCCTATTTCACCTTTCACTATCTAAATATTTGCTGATCAACAGCCTCATAGCAGTATAATTTGGGCTCCACCATGGGGTTAGCTCTCACCTTTTGTTCTGCCTGTATTTAAATATGTATGAGGCATCTGTCTCTGTGAGTTTCTTTTCCCCATTGTTTTACAAAGCTGCAGTTTCAGTTCTTCACAGTGGGGCCATATATCAACTGGAAAGTAATTCAGGTAGATGCGCTCCAAGCCCAGTGAGAACATCGTCAGCAGGACTGTGGTTGGTGGGCAGTGAAGTCGAGCATGTTGATGTTTCTTTATGGAAGGCATAACCTGATGTCACCCCAATGGTCAGGTGCTGGTCTGATGTTTGTCTACTTTAAAGTAAAATGATTTTTGCTCACTCATGCACTAACACACACACACACACACACACACACACACACACACACACACACACACACACACACACACACACACACAC
>JBBBVU010000016.1:21220229-21244706 GCA_037177055.1 Atherinosoma microstoma
GTCAAATTAAGTCTTCATGTAACATTCTACTGTACAGCACATATCATATCCATGAGTTTACACAAAGCATTTGTAGTATTCCCAAAAGTCTTCTGACAAAAGTTTCTTTAAGTAAACAGATTGAAAACATAGTTTAGTTAAAAGATCCATTTCCTTAAATCAAAGATTTCTCTTTTTTTATTAGATCTTTTTGTATAATAAAGAAACATAAAATTAAACATTTTATTTTCATCCATTAAAAAGCTAATTTATTTTTAAAGATCCAATTATGGTCTCTGGCAGTTCATAGAATTCCCCACATTACATCCCTTATCTTATCCATTGGATTCTCCTTAATTTAGTTCATAATAGATTTTCCTTTTTCTAAGTCTCAATAATAGGAAAAGTTTTGTCCACAGCTACGTTTGCACTGCCCTTTTCTGCAGGTTTGTTTTTGTTTTATGAGTCACTCAATCCGAACCAAATGATCAATATTTCTCTCTGTATTTGAGTGACTTTTTTTTTTCTTTTTTGTATATAATTTTGTTTTATAAAGTATTTTATTTCTTCAAGGTGGGGTTGCATGAAGTTTGGCTTGTAGATAAACATTCTCCATCACATAAGGCTGCTAACAAATAGACATGAGACCAGCCTGAAATTTTTTTATTGCCTTTACTTCAATGGACTGGGAAAGAAAAACCATAGTTTGTTTTGATCCAAGATGTTTCCTCCTGCGCTGCATCATCCAGTATTAACATCTAGCACATTGGAGATGAGCTACAATAATTAATAGCAAGAAGTTCAGCAACAGCCTTCTTTATTGGCTGCTTTCTTAATAACTCATAAATAATTTCCTTCACTCTTTCGGGAGCCATCTTTTGTGATGCTGTTGCACCTACTGATGAAAAAGCATCATGGTTCCCAACTGTAATTAAAATGAAAAATATACATTTTCTTTAGTTGATTTCAGCCACTAGAATATAATTTGAAGATTAATTAATTACTTATTTAATAAAGTGACTTATTATGCATGCTGAATTAAGCATGTGTGCCGTCTTACTGGCCAACCACTATTGGCTGACATTTTTGTTCAGGCATTAATTATAAATATATTCCCAGGGAAGGGTGCTGGTAAAGATGCTGCAGTGAGAGTGAAACATAATGTAATATGAAAGAGATATTTAGAACAGGGAAATATGGAAACAGCATCTCGTTAACCTGAAGTTCAGTCCTCACGCTCACAGTTAGCGCCTTGATACCTTTAGCTTTGATATAACGGTTGTTTGATGAAACCCCCTGACTCGTTTCTCTTCATATTGTTGGGCCTTATCATTTCTTCAGTAAAATGGGCCAGCATGTGCTGCCATTTTAATTTCAAGCTTATTAAATAGAGGGATGAAACTGAGGGAGAGTATTAAAGGGTAGAATTAGCATGTGGAGACAATCCTCTGTGAAATTACTGCAGAGGAGGGCAGCTGAAGTTACCTTCAATCCTGGGCTGTGTCAAGCACATTCACTGTTTATCTGTTTCCTTAGAGCCGTAATTAACCCATTCCTCACTTATGAACCCGTTGCAGTAGCTGTAAAATAAAAATGTCTCTTACCTCGTATCAGACCATATTACATGTTTAAATAAAACAATTAGTGGAACTTAGAAAATGGGAGAAACGTATCCTCTTTCCAAGCTTAAATTCAAAATGCATCACTTTAAAATCAACGTTTTCTAATGTAGTTAGCAACCAGCTTCCCTTGGAGCTGTACTTCATTGCACGGTGTCTACACCGAGCCTCTGTGCCAGCCCACCAGCAATTTGAATAACATACAGTCGTTATCATTCTTGTGCACGTCCGAAGCTCTAATGACTTTAAATTTCACTTTGCTCAAGTGACTCATTATTTGTTGCACTCAGGATAAAACTTGTCAACCTTTATTGTCTATGATATGTTTGCTAATTCATTTTCAACACAAATACATTTTAATCGTTTTTAATCAAACACAAATGAATTTGACTGGCTCTTTTCACCCGCTGGGAAATGAATCATTTTCAGAGTGATACGTGACAATCCATGTTGCTACCTTTGGCCTTATTCTTATGCAATTTCCCTCTTGTTGTGATCTTTTCTCTGCTTAAGCCGAGAGTTTGCTGGATGCTATCTGGTACTGAAGCTGCTCTGTCTCCTGTAGATCATGATTCACTCTCAGCTTGGATGGCGTTGCTAAATCCCCCCAAAAAATACGTGTAGGTCTTGTCTTTATTGCAGAATATAATTGGAGTTCTCTGATCCCATTGCTCTGTATGAACAAATGTTCTCAAAATGATGTTAGAGCCATGAGTGAATTTCTGCCCTGGGAGCCTGCAGGTGGAGGGCTGAAAGAAAAGGCAGACAGCATGCAGAGTGTAAGGAGGCGGTATAGCAGCAGTCGAGGCATAGATATGACAAAGAGCAAGATAGGAATTTCACAGCTTAAATAGACCACCCAGACTGGAAAGGGTTACGCTTGATTTATGGCATGTGGAGTTGGAGGCAGATCACGTGTGAAGCAGCAGTGTAGTTTGAGACGACTGCTTGGACTAGCTCGCAGGCATCACTCCATAATGCTAATGGGAGGAATGTTCTCTTCTGTAGGTCTGGGTGAGGGGTTGATTTGTGAGCTCCCTCTTGTTGGGGTGAGACTCTCTAAAGTGTAGAACAGTATTATTGTAGCTCCTGAAACGGGCCCTCAACAGGCCTTTAAATAACCTCCTATGAACAGTTACAAATTATAAGATTATTAATTAAGCAACAAGTGAGCAAAAACACAGAAGCAGGATGTGAAGAACGAAGTCTACCCTTACCGTTTCCATAGAAATTGAGAGCATAAGTAGCAGCCAGCTTCTGTTAATTAGACACTCTTTAATAACCAATCATCATCAGCAGTTTGCTGGTCTGAAGCACTCATGAGTGTGTTAACACAATGCTCTAAGGGAGGAAATTGTTGCTTTCAATCAATCCGGGAAGGGTTATAAGGCCATTTCCTAACAACATGGAGTCCTGCGTTCTAGTGAATTCAAAATATTTAGTTTTATACGAGGAGTTAATGTTCTGGATAATTGGGCCCAATGACGGCCTTGCAATGCTCAGAAAAACTGCAAAAAACCCAAGAGCTACATCTCAGACTCTACAGGGCTCAGTTACATTAAATGTTGAGGGTCATGATAGCACAATTGTAAAAAACTGAACAATTATTCCTCATTTGGAAGGGTTAGGAAAAATCGTCTATTTTAAAAGAACCTGGCAGCTCAGCTTAGGTTTGAAAACCTACATCTGAACAAACTACAAAACAATGTTATTTGACATGGTACATGAGTGCAATCACCTAATGCCACAGGAGGACTGATGATTTGGACTTGTTTTTGTAACTTCAAAACCTGGACACCTCACTGTCATTGAGTGGACCAAGTCCTCGGTGGAGGGAAATTTCTCCAGGCAGGAGAGACGCCTGGAATTTATGGTTGGACTGAACAAACTTTCACCCAAACGGATGGCTGAGGTTTCTTATCAGGATACAAAGGAGACACTAACTCTCTTTGCCTTGTGCCAAAGCAAAACTTTAAGGGAAACTCTCACCTCTTCCTCCCCCTGATCTCGAGGGATCGATATCAGACTCTCAAGAACCCTTTATCACTTTGAATACACAAAGTGTTTGATATGCAGAAGACATCTTCCCCCCTCTGAAATAACTTTTAAATCCCAAGTTGTGGCAACACCTGCTGTTAGTGACCAGGTCAGAGAAAACTCATCATCTTGGGGTATATTTAAAAATGTTTTTATAACGTTGTTAAATGTATTTATTTCCTCTTATGAGTTTAAGTTGTTTGGAAAATCAGTAATAATTAAAGCCCAACCGATATGGAACTTTTTGGGCCGATGTTGGTACCGAGATTGGGGTTTTTAAAAAGCTGAGGTCCGATATGTCGGCCAATATATGAAAAAAGAACGTGGATATGCACACGATACATACTGTACATGAACACAAATACTAGTAATACCCAGAATATGATTCAATCTTTTTTTTTATTCAGAAAATGAAATTGTGAAATATCAAGTTTGGCATACCATGTGTCTTAAAAGTTGAAATTTAACTTCAGAGGGTTAAAAATGCATTTTATCATATCAGAGAATGTTCATGGGAGTCTTTGGAGGAGATCCAGATCAACATTACAAATGCATGTTGTTTGATTTTTAAAATTACTCGTTTTAATGTTATTTTGTTACAACTACTAAGAGGGCTGCATTAAGGGTCTATGAAAAAAAACATGAAAAGTAGCCACTGAAATAAGTGCTTTATTTTTAAATTTAAACTGCCATGATATCTGCAGTATCGGCCGATATCGGCGGCTTCGGCATGATATGTCTAGCCTCTAGTAATAATCCTATACAGTGACTTTTTATAATGAACAGACTATTTCCTTTTTTATGCTGCAACAGTACAAGACCCTTTAAAGTTGGATCAGGTCTGATAAAATTCAGTTCACCTTAGATGAATTTTGACTGAAATAAATTGCAAAGAACCAAATGCACAACTTGCCTCAACTACTATCTCACTTCTACCTCCACCTCTCAGCATGCAGACTGAATCTGGGTACCCTCCCACATAGCACACTTTAATTCTGCCTGATGGCAGTAGACATTACTTTCAAATGTTCCTCAGGAAGAAAAGAATCAGTTCTTTTTGCTGAAATGATACTTCTCAGCGAAACATCGTGCTGTGCCTGTGTGATCATGTTTTGTTTTGGGGGTTTGTAAGTTTAGTATACAAGCAATCATAATTTGATTATGTCTTAATTTAATCCCACAATCAGCCAGTGGCAAATGAAATGTAGTAAAATGAATGTTAGAACTGCGTATCCCCACAGGCAGATAAACTATCCACATGACCGGGGTAGCGATTCAATTATGATCATAGTGGGAGACCCTGTTTGAGTGAGTTGTTCCAAAGCTCATAAACACAACATCACATTTCACTTCCCAGATCTTAACCATTTCCAGGGAAACAGAAAACCTGTGCCAAGCTTATACATCAGTATTTGCAAACAAATTAGTTTTCCGTCTCATTTTCTGAAATTCAGTAGTAGGTAGATACATAACACTGGGAAACAGGAGTCAACGGAATAGTTAGCAAAATTGCCCATTTATAGGCCACAGACTGTGGCGGTGGGTCAAAGAGATAAATACATAGCAGGTAGTGATGGGTCAAAGAGAGGAAAAGTTAAAACACTTTGTGTGCCTATAGAGCACACAGCAGCAGGAAAATGTAGGAGGCACAGTGTTGCATATCAATAAAGGCATCAGTAATGCAATATTTCAAGCTGAGGTTGTAAGATGTTTCTCTCTGCCTGCCTCTTCCCACATGTTCTCCTTTCTCTCTTTATCTTATTGTGGAGCTGGTGTCATATGTCTTGCTGTAGTTGCATAACCGCATCATGACAGAACGAAGCAGACTTTTCTCAAATAACCAGACTAGCATGGAAATATCAGTGTTGACTGAGTTCACTCTGGCATCTAAACTTCCGCACTGTTTCTCTCTATCTATGGGATGACTTTCTTGATATTGTTTTAAATAAGAGTTTTACATGTCTTAATTTTCATTGTATTGTATTAATATATTGCTTAGAGCTAAACATTAGCACGTTCCGTTGCCTCTTATCGTCTTCCACAAGCTTGCCTTGGATTGTTTCATTGTAATAAAACTTGAATGACGTAAGAAAGAAAAAATATACTGATATTAGGTAAAACCTTCCTTTTCCTCTGGAACAGCTTCAGTTCCTGGTTCTTTTACAACTTGTTGGAAACATGTCTTTGAGATTCTGCTCTCTGTTGCCATGATTGCATCATATGATTTAAGTCGATTCATGCTTCCGCAGGAGGCAACTGAAATTCACTCAACTCACTGGTATGGTGATGAAACCAGCCTGAGATGGCTTTTGCTTTGTGACATAATGCAGTTTTCATGCTGCAAGTAGCCATGAGATTGTTGGTAAGCTATAGCCACAATAGAAAGACGTACTTTGCATGGTTGTGTCGTACTTTGTAAAAGTGATATTACAGTACTGGAGCTTTTACCTGCAGCAGACAGCGGTCAGATCCCTCTCAGTTTGGAGACTTGCGGGCTCCCTGAGGAGCGAACCAGGTAAAAGATCTTCTGAATGGGGTCGTGTGAAAAGTGAATTTTGTGATATCATTGAAGTTTGAGTAGATGTTGTTGTGGATTTTTGCACGGCTGTGTGATGTAGTTCATTTTGCCACACAGGGTTTCAGACCATATTGCTACATGATTTCTCTGGTGGTGATGAAATAAATATTTGTCTGATTCAGAAGTGACATGATGGAAAAATGAGCAGTTCTATATTCATATTCCCAAGTCTGCATAGTTTTCACATTATGTCTCCCAGTGGGATTTTTTTTTCTGATTATCCAAACTGAGAGCACTCTGACTGCTAGACCAGAGTCCAGACTAAACATGGAGAAGCAGCTTTTAGCTGCAAACAAGTGGAACAAACTCCCAGCAGAGATTAAACTTTCACCAAATGTAGAGACTTTTAAATCCAGGTTAAAAACATTTCTGTTCTCATGCACTTATGAATGAAATCTGCACAGTATCTTTTAACGTATCTTGCTCTTAATCTTTTTAATGTTTTGTTAGTGTTTTTGATCTTTAAATGATTTTATTGTGATTTTAACTTGCCTTTTATTTCTTTTTAAATGCTTTCTTTGCACTATCTGTAATGCTTTTAATGTTTTATGTAAAGCACTTGGAATTGTCTTGAACAGGAAATGTGCTGTACAAATAAACCTGCCTTGCCTTGATACTGCAGATGAGACACTAGATTCATGTTTTTGAGATGTATTTGTAGCCAGTTTGTAGTAATAGTTAAGAGCACAAACAAATATATCCCCATTCCTTATCCAGACCATACTTAAACCTTCTATGAATAAGAGTAATAACAAGTGGTGGCAAAAGGCAAAGTTTTTTTCGTCATGGTGGCGGTAATCCAACATAACCTGACTATAAAGGATATTTTCAAGATACTTTTTTGCTACTGTGGAAAATATTGCTTCGGGAGCTTGCTGATGTGTAGACCCTCTGTGGGCTCAGAAGGGGCTTCAACCTCTTGGGCTTTAACAAACCTCTCAAGCTCAGTGGATTGACAGAAAATTCATGGCTGTCAAGCTGTCCTAGCTGCCTTTTGCTACATTTTATGGCATCTGTGGAGATATGATGATTTCGACCTGCAGCACTGAATGTACACAGTTTACTGGGTTTTCACGAGCCTGAGAGAATTTAATAACAATAATTTCAGTCATAAGGCTGTTGGTGTTTTCTTTAAAATGGTTTCATTTGGGATATTATTGTGTGTTTTTCTGTCAGAATGAAAACATTGACTTCTGTGATTAGTATTGCCACATGAGTCACCCAGACATTATCACAACTCACCTGTTGGGGGTGTGTGTAATGCATGCAGTCAAGTAGAATATTTTACTTGGTGTATGTCACCGATTATTCAGTCTGTCTGTATTTACATTAAAATCTGTTCAGAAAATAAATTCATATTGAGTTCGCTTTTCAATAACGATTATGTCTACAGCGGTGGCAGGACTCCAAAAATGAACTTATCTGATCACTGCAGTAAATAAAAAATAATGCAACAGATAGCCATGATACCATGGCAACGGCCAGACGTCCAAATGTAGTGTTGGAGGCAGGTGTGTATCTGCCTTTTTTGCTGCATTTTTGTTTTCATATTTCTTCTTTTTTTTTACTGAAGCGCACATTACTGATGATTACCTAAGACAGAAATGCATCTGTCAGTGTTGATATAGGTGGCACAGGTGGATTGAATTAAATCCATCAGAGCACCAGATAACTGTAGCCTCCACGGCCCTTTGATTGGCCAGCCAGGTCAGTTCAATATCACAGCATGAAAGAAGTGATTGGACCAGAAAGAGTGGCTAGGAAGCAACAAATGGTCCAACTGAAACCATCATGTTTGTTTAATACCCTTAAATACCGGTCATAATTCAATCCTCTAAAGCAGTGTTTCTCAATCCTGGTCCTCGGGGACAGCTGCCCTGCATGTTTTAGAGCTGTCCATACTTTAACATGCCTGACTCAATTGAATTGCTCATATCTTTGATGTGGCTGTTGAAATTCCGATCTGAGTCTATCAAACTTGGTCGGTGACTTTAAGAGCAAGAGCCTCCAGGTGTTTACCAATGCTGACCCTCTTCTCTCTGCTCCCAAACAGGAGAATCGCAGTTTTGTCCTCATTCAGTTGTAGAAAATTCTCTCATCCAGGTGTTTATTTGCTCCAGACACTGGCACAGTAAGTCTATCTGGTGACAGACACATGTAAAGTTGTGTATCGTATGCATAACTGTGTGATAATAAACAAGGTGACCAGAAGAGGTCCAAGGACTAACCCCTGGGGGACTTTACAAGTACCAGCCCTATAACTGGTATGACTGATGGACAACTCAGTAGAGCGTTTCCACATCAGAGCAAAAGTGATTGAAGTGCATTGTTTAACAATTCATTATGTCTGCATAAGTCAAAGTCAAAAAGCCTTTATTGTCATTATATGTTTCCATATAACGAGATTTACGAGCGCTTACTCCGCATTGGTACCAACATTACAATACAATAAAAATACAATAAGAAAAAAAACTAAAGTGTTGAGTGGAAGTGATAAATTACAGTAAATATTAAATATAAAATTGTATATATAATATACACATGTTGCATATGTACACAAACAGATCTGAGAGTGCACCTCAGATCAACCGGGTTGGCTTGGTTGTGCTGAGACAGCCTTAGTGTTCAGAGCGGTGATGGCTCTGGGGAAAAAACTGTCTCTGAGTCTGTTTGTCCGGGCTTTGTGGGACCTGTAACGCCTGCCTGAAGGCAGCAGGTTAAACAGTTTGGGACCAGGGTAAAGCAGCGACGACTAAATGTTGCACTTACCACCATGGTCTTTGTGAGATGGGAGTGGGAAGTTCTCATAATGACATAACTATACACCACTGCACCTTTCTCACTTCCTGGTAGCATGTAGATAAAATATTACGAGGGTAAGACCAGGAAACTTGTAATTTCCTGGTGGGGTTTAGGCAGTATCACTGTGTTAAGGTCAGGTATCAAAACGACAAGGTCACAATTAGAAAAGGGTAATGGTTACGGCTGATTTTATAGCATGACTATCACCATTATGGGGGGCCACGTTCACTCTGCATATGTGGTTTCTCTCAGTTCATATTAACTTCCACAACATGGGCACATTTTGAGGAGGGGGAAGCCAGTATAAGAGTTAAGCTAAGTCAGCTTGGACTTGGAGCTTTTCCTCTATCAGACCTATCACCAGATGTTTGTTTTAAAAGGAGAATGGAGTGGATGGGGGGGAGGTGCAGTGGTTGGGAATCAAGCTGCTTGTGCCCACCTCTCTGCAGAGTTCTGGCTCCAACACAAATTGATAAGCATACCGTGACACAGCATAGTCGCCTCCAGGGACAAGTGGAGGACTGTGTTTGCATCTGGGGTGTGTGTGGCTAAGTCACAGTTTAGGTAGATCGATGATGTTTGCCAGATGTCGAGTTATCTAATATTGGGATATGAGGCATGTTACTCCTGGCAGTGACAACGTCCTTCTATATCCTGATTTTGGTCCTTTGGGCCATGATTCTAAAAAGCATGGTCTTTTTTTTCTTTTCTTTTTTTTTTCTTTTTTTGGTAATGTAATTCATAACAGTCAGACAGCTCTCAAGCTATCAAGTTCGACATTTACTTAAACTAGATGGCCTAAACTAGATGGCATTAAACTACAGCAGTGAGTTTTCTTCAAGATGATTCGAAAAGTAAATTAATTTCTAAACCTCAGGGAAGATTTAGTCATGGACCTTCCCATGTTTCTCTTATTTTGGCCACTGATGACATTTTTCTCCTCTTCTTCACTCTGCTGCACACTATCAGCTCTCTGCACACGTTGGCCCTCTTGACCAATTCCCATTGCCAAACTCAATTGCCAGAACTGCAGCTTTTTCTTTATGAGTGGATTCAATGACCCTGAGGCGCTAAGTGTAACTTACCACCATATCGGAATCAATCCTTCAAGGTGATTGTTGTACCCCAGGACACATGGGATGTGGAGCGTCTCTTTTTATGAAAAAAGCCACATAGTAATGAATTGTTCACTTATCAAAGGGCCAAGACTTGGCATATTGAAAACGGATCAAGAAGTGACTCATGCTAACAATATGAATGACACTGCCAATTGTTGAGCCTCTGCTTGCCGGGTGATTCATGAAGGAACTGATGCTTTACCGTCATCCTGGTTAGTTGAGTAACACTAGCAGCCGGTGTTCAGAAAGACTCCATCTCGATTGAGATTGTAGTTCCAAAGCCTACTAGTGGTACATCATTACAGTTTTTGGTAAAGATATAATACTTCTGTTGGACTGACTCATTTGTTAATTTCACTTTGTGCAGAAATGTTATGGAATATGTGAAATTTAAAAAATTTGTTCTAAAAAAAACAAACAACTTAATTAATCCCTGAAGGAAAAATATAAGTTATAATATAAAATGAAGCATTTATGGTTTATGATTAACACACACTACCTGGCCACTTTATTAGGTATATTTGTTTGATTGGCTGATGAGCAATTTGTGTATATAAGCAATCATGGCAGCAAATCATGTATACACTACTCACAAAAATGTAAGGTTATTCAGCTTTTGAATGAAATTTACATTACATATATAATGTTCACACTACTGTAATATATCATGAATGTATGGCATTTAAGTAGAACAATGCAGTGGTGATTCCTCCATTTCATGTAATTTATTGAAAGAAAAGTTGACAACAGCCGGCTGTACCATAACATGATATATGACAATATCTCAATAACTCGTCATGTGTGAGGTTCCGTCTTGGTCTTATGATGTCTAAATGTCAACAGTGTGATTAAGAGAACTGTTTAGATGCAAGTTTTCATTGAATCTGAACATTTAGTGAACAATTCCAGGGTCAGACACCTTTTGGAATTTTTTTTTTTCGTGGTTATTCACCTTGTTGAGAACTGCATGTTGTACAATAAGTACTTAAATATTGAAAAGTTGTTTGTGTGCATTCAAAAGTATAAAGATGGTGAAATTAAGTTAAAAAATAAAGGTTATGCATTCTAGGTTCATTCTGAAAAAGGCAAATATCCCTAGCTTTCTGTGAGTAGTGTATATTTAGGAATGGTTGAGATGTCTTACTGAAATTCAAACTTAGCATCAGATTGAGGAAGAAGGGATTTAAGTGACTTTGAATGTGGCATGGTTGTTTGGTTTGAGTATTTACTGGGATTTTCACACACAACCATCTCTAGGATTTACAGAAAATGGTCTGAAGAAGAGAAAATATCCAGTTGTTGTCAGAGGAGAATGGGCAGACTGGTTAGAGATGATAGAAAGGCAACAAACTCAAAATAAGCACAGGTTCCAACCAAGGTATGCACAATAGCATCTCTGAACACACAACACATCCAACCTTGAAGCAGATGGGCTACAGCAGCAGAAGACCACACCGGGTGCCCCTCCTGTCAGCTAAGAACAGGAAACTGAGGCTACAATCCACACAGACTCACCAGAACTGGACAATAGAAGATGGAAAAATGTTGTCTGATCTGAGTCTCCATTTCAGCTCCATATGTTAAGAGTTTGTTGGAAACATCATGGAAGCATGGATCCATCCTGTCTAATGTTAACTGTTTGGCTGATTGGGGTATAACATTTGGGGGTAAAATTTCTTGGCCCACTTTGGGTCCTTTACTACCAGTTGAGCATCATTTCAACAGTGTGTCACTCATCCCCAATAATCCAAGTTTGAGTGTCAACACTGTGAGGACAACAGCAGCCCAGTTAAACAAGGAAGTCCACTTCATTTATATGTGCTCTAAATCTTTTCACGTTACACATTTCCATGGATTCTGGCTCAAATTCTGCCTTGGCTTTAGAGCTCAGTCTGATGTCTCTACTTTCCTGTCATCTTCGCAGTGATTTCTCATTCATTTGGGAGCTCACTGGACCACCACAGCTCGCAGTGCTCTGTTTCCTCCAGCTGATTGACGAAGCCGTGAATGTCTAAGTTTGACTGTTGTGTTTCCAAACAGTGACAGCTGTCCAGTTGCAGTCCAACTTAAGGGTGTTTTTTGTGGAGAATATATTTAAAATACTTCAAGAGCTTTTGAAAAAAAAGCCATACCTGGAACATTTTATAAAATAAATAAATGGTACCAACTTGTACCACTAGATGAAATGTGAGTGATTTTTAGTGTTGAATCTGCCATATAATGCTAAAAGGCAAAGAAGAGAAAGTAGGAAATCAACAAGGTGGCAAGCAGTAGGGGTGTGCGATATGCAATATTTGGTGTTGATCTGATACTAAGTAAATAAAGTGCTAGTACCGTCGATACCGATACTTTTAATAGGGCTGTCAGAATTCACAAGTTAATGCAAAGAGATTTATCTGTGGAATTAATGTACTCATTTTTTAATGCATTAATGAATAAACAAAGTTATTACTCGCACCATATAAATCTGAATATGGCATTACGTCGTCGGAAGTTGATTTTGGGCATGTAGGTGCCATGAGGTGAACGGAATCCACCAAAAACCACATATCCTCTTTATTTATGAAGTTTGTGACCGTTATCAAGCCTTATGTTTAGAATTTTTATCATCAGTTAATAGATGTTATCATAATAATATTGACCAATATAGATACCAACACTGGCATTGATATAATTGATATCTGGATCAATCTGCCTAGCAAACAGAAGGTAAAGATGGGTGGTAAACTTTTGAAGCCATGAAGATGGCATCCATTGGTGTCCCCCCTCCCCCTTTAAACACCTGAGTGGTTAGTTGTGTGACAAATGAAATGGGTTCCAGCGGCCTTCCTCTAAATTTACGGCTTGAAAACTGTCAGAATCTTCATAAATAAGGAAGTTAAAGAGGTTTCTGGCGGATAATTTTAACAGCGGTGACAATGCACTCATATGCCCAAAATCAGCTTCTCCCACCAAAATAATACCAAATTTTAAAATGGCACCATAACTTTGTTTTTGGATACCTGAGGGTAAAAATCTAAGGCTTGAAATTTATCAGAAACTTAATAAATAAGGAGAATAAAGGAGTTTTTGGTGGATTTGCTTTATGGCTGTAACAAAGCTTTTCTCACCAAGATAATGCAAAATGTGGATTTTTAAAATGGCACCAGTAATAACTTTGTTTTTTATGCATTAAAAAATGAATGTGTATATATAATATAATTTGTGAATGGCAGAAAAATACTGAAGAGATTTTTCACCGTCTTGAAGTGACCTGAGAAAAAAAAAAATTAACCCCCCCCCCCGTTTGTAAAGTTCAGATTTACAATTTTAACGCGTACAGATTTTATGGGCTTTAGTGGATGTTAAACCTGAGATCACCTGGACAGCAAGGAGGAAATAAATACAGATGATGCTGGACCAATCAGAAATGTCCCCACCCCTAAGATTCTCGGTGATAACCAGATTAGTACCTTGTTAACCAGGGCTGCTACAGGAGTTGATTTACCACCCCTGGACCTCAGTTAGCCCAAATGCATCCTGACACCCCCCGTCTCACCTTATATGGATGGACCACAGATCCCTTTTTTTCTTTGGTTTCTTTATTATATAGTTCAAATGAAAAATGATCTTCCTTCCAAAATGGTGATTACTACAAGGCCTGTGTTACTTGAAAATGTTTGTTGATTTCTTTCAAACATCTTTTTCTTAAAGCATTGTTTGCCTTCTCCATTGTTCTGAGAAGGGAAGAATTTCAAATACAACTTTCAAGGATGGGTACTAACAATTGCCCAACACCAGCCAACAAAGCAAGTTGTTGGCAGTACAAGCATGCCTTTTGATGAATGTGATTAGAAAAAAGATCAGGGCCACATGGGTGTGCGTGATCTCTCAGAAGTGAAACTACAGGCGTAATAAAACTCACACATGGAATTTCTTCCTTTCATTCTGGCTTTCACCACTGACTTGTCGCTGAATTTGTATCTGTGTTTGACTGATAAGGTAACTAATTATCTAAATTTGAACACAGCACCCACACCCGCATCTTCTGTTGGTCTTCGGTGCCTAAAAAAGACTCGCTCTCTGCCCCTCACGCAGCCGTCTGCTCCCCTTTGATTCTTATTATAATGGAACACACTGGTGTAAAACAGATAAATACACAGACTCTTCCTGGTCCTGCCATGTTTACACTCTGGGACTTTTGTTTACCCGCCTCACATACCCATTCCTCTTCTCCCTTCGGCTTTTAGGTCCACTTAAGTCTGAATCAATGTTCATCAGCAGGGGCCAGGGGTGACTGTAAAGGCCTGACGATTTGTGCACTATTGATTAGCATCCATGCAGACTAATTTAAACGGCATATGGCATTATTGATACACCCGGTACTGACCCAGATCCGGTATTGCTATTCAGAGTGTGTTGGCTCGGGCGGCTGATAGGCGTAACAGTGTGTGAGAATCCCCTGAAAGCTGGATAATGACAACAGAGAATTGCGGAATCCCTGACAAAACGATTTGCCAGCAGCCCCTTTGTTTGCTTGCTTGCTTGTTTGTTTGAACTCTTCTTCCATAATGGACTGCTGGGTAATGAGGTCACGATGTGGAATAAAAGGATGAATGCAGACCAGCAGCATTTATAGCCGTTTTCTGTGTCTCCATGTTGTCATGTTGTCAATATTTAGACTTTCTAAGTTGGAAAAGTTTGAGGTGCTTCAAGTCAAAATTTGTTTTGTTAACCGTGGTCGGTGGATGATGAGGCATTCTAATTTTCTTCTGTGACATTTGATTAACTGAATTGTTGTTTCAGGAGCTCATTATATTTTTTTCTGGCATCAGTAAACTGTAGTCATTTTCTGAGCAGAATGATTGACCCATTTCATTACTTTTTAGTTCTTATTTCTACTATGAACTAAGAAGCTGCTGCAATTCAGTTTATCCAGATGAAATTATGTTGTATCTTTGTGATTATTTCTATATTAAGTCCAATCCACTAAGTCATTTCGAGCCACTTTAAAACACAGTTATTCAATCCAGTACGATGTATTGCAATGATAATCCAAACAAATCAAATTAGTCCATTTTATAATAACTACGCTCCTATAAAGCCAAGTCATTTAAAGAAAAAAAAAGAGAGAAACCAGAAATCATCTAATTGTCTTTTTGATTTTTTCCTCCATCCTGAGTGGGATGGTAACCATGGAGCAGAAAACCTTTTTAATAAGAAATCCTCCAGAAGAAAGAGACTCTGAAAGAGCCGCTATCTGCTTCAGTTGAGGGTGAAGAGGACAGAACAGAGGGGTCAACAAGCATCATGGCTCTCAGCCAAGGACACCTGCCGAGAAAGAGAGTAGCCCAAGTTCCCCAGTCCCTTTTCAGAGTACTTGTGGATGCGTATCAAGATGGAGATTTAACCCTTTAAAAACGGAGCGGGCCGTGGGCGGCCGATGGAAGTTCCCTATTAACTTAATCCTGATTAAACTGTCATAAAACAAAAACTATAATAGCTAGAGCGATACATTTTTTTAGCTGAAAGCTAAGACTCTCGCAGTTCAATACGTTCCGTCGATACGACTCGATGACATCATCACGTCACGCTACGTGCGGTACAAAACGGCGATGTAAACACCAGGTGGCGCCAAGAAGAGTGGGAGCACTCGGTGGAGGAGCAGTGGTGGTTGTCAGAGAGATGGAGAGATAAATAGAGAGATGGATGGAAGAATATATTAGTCTTCAGTCTATTATATTTTAGATCCTGTTACCTGGTTTTCAGGAGGCGAGTTTTCATAAGTCAGTAGTTTTAGCAGAAGTTGCCTGTTTTTACAACAGTTCTTCAGCAGGCTGAAGAGAGATTCTTGTTTGTTTTTTGGCACATTATTAGTTTTTATCTTAGTTTACAATAGTCTAGGTTAGATAAGTCTGGGCATTGTTCCCTTTTTTTCTTTCCTTTACACATCAGGATTCAATGGTACAGAGGAAATACTCCAAAGAGCAGGTGAGGGAGCTGTGAGTACAGGACATACAGTAGGCCTCCTAACACAAATGAGCAACCCTGTGTAGCCCATTACATAAAAAATGGCTTCAAAAACAAAAAAATTACATAGTTCAAATAACTAATTAACTATTTGATATTTTTCTGCATTTATAAGTGTTTTAGTTCAGTGTTTTTGTCTGTTCATTGAGTAACACGAACCCCAACCAGTTTCTTGATAAAGGAAAATGATGGAATTTGAATTAGTATTATTTAGGTTTCCAATGCTCAATAACTTTTTTTGTTTCTATTGTTAATATTGTGGGGATGTAAAATTCTCTAAATACTCTATCAAATGACACCATAATAGAAAAAAATGCCCATGTCAGTTTCTTTGTATTGCAGATTAAATCAATCAAAACGCCTTCATACTCTGCTCCTAAAAAGGAGTATATCTCAAAAACTAGAAGAGATAGATCATTACAATAGATTGTATAGTGTAAAGGATTATTTTCTTTACTTTGGTACATTTAGAAATATTTTGGATCACAAAGTTTTGTGTTTATTTAGTATAATGTGCTAAAAAAAAAATTAGACTTTTGTGTATTTTTCATATTCATGGCATAATTTCAACACTTTTATAAATTATTATTTCTCATTGACCCAGATAACCTTTTAGCATAAACTTTACATATCATAAAAATATGAAATACTTGACACCACTATGGACAAAAATAGCAGTATAGTCACAGGCGGACCATTTCTATTACAGTTTTTAAAGGGTTAACACTGGAATCTTTTCCACCATTGCTGTTTACTAGCTTTGTACTCTGCACTGCCCTCTAGTGGATGTATTGCCAACGTAAAAGACACATGGGAGTATCTGGACGGTGAAGTTTAATAATGTTTGACTTGGACGTACCTTTTTCCATACGTAAAGGGAGCATAAATCAGACTAAAGCTTATAGCAGCATAACAAAAGGTTTATGAAAGACCTTCTAGTTAGATGCAAACTTCTAGATTGTGATCCACTCTGGCCTCAGACTTGGTATTAAAATGACTTGCTCTTTTTTTCAAAGTGCAAAAAAATGACAACCAGTTTTATTGATTGCTACTGATAAATTCATGTACTTCTGCTGCACAGTTTACGAAGCACGAAGCAGGATTTTGATCATGACTCTGGTGTGCAGCTGTAAGCAGGAGTCATCTTTTTAAATGTAGATATCTTTTTAAGTGTTCATACATAATCACATACTTACAAATATGTTTTTATAGACAGTAGCTAAGAGTTTATTACTTTAACATATTTAAGCTGATAGGACCGTGAATATTTTTGAGGTTTCAACATCTTTACTTCTTTTTTTTTTGTGGTTTGTGTTTGATCACAGAGTTCTACTACATCATCATCCTATCAGAATTGATATACTAGAAAATAAATAGCTGTGGGAGTGCACTAATCTTACTTGCAATATCCTCAGTTTGAATTTATAAGGTAATTTATATTTAAATATATTTGGATCTATTTCTATCAATTAATTCGCATGAGGACCCAAGAAGGTAATTGAGTTTTTTGTTTCTCTATCAAAGGAGAATTCTCTGTTGCCACCACTGATATCGCTCTTCTAATTTGGGAACACATAAAGGCAACATTATTAGACTAAATTGGCTACTCAGTAACTCTAGTGTTGGCCAATTTGGAACAAGATTGTCCAGTAGAGCGTATCTTGCCACAATCCGGGTGCCAGCGTTAAAATAAATGAGCAGCGTTTTGCCACCTTGATCCAGTACAAATTTAGTCAGCACATTAGGAATAAGCATGATAAATTTTGGCATAAAGCTTTGGCTGGCTGTGTGTATCAAAATACACGCTGAACAAGCATCTGTATGTTGGAAAGGAAACACTGGGTATCGGTCAGCTGGAAGGAGAGATTGCAGGACTGAAACTGGTGGAGACTTTCCTGGAGAAGGAAAGAAATATTGCAATAATTTCTTCTCCTCTCCCCAACTGCCTTCCAGGGGAGAAAGATGAGCTATGTTGGCATGTCGAGGGAAATGAAGCAAGAGTTGCTCTTCTCCTTAAAGAGCAAGTGGAGCTGTTTATAACAAAGGGGGCTAAAAGTGTCCTCATATAACTGTCACCGTCTACTAGAAAGAATGTGTGGATTTTTGAGCAATATACACACAAAAGCTGGCATCAACAATGGCTCAAAAGCAGAGCCAGAGCTTTTGATCCCCGATAATTACACTAAGGAGGCACAGATATCCTGGATAAGATGGCAAGAAAGTAGTCCGTAACTTCCTCTACATGACTGGAATCCATTTCCACAAGTTTAAAAAAAAAAAAAGTGGTTCAGTGGCAGTAAAACCTGGAGGAAGTTCATGCAGCAGCTGGCAGAGGAGCTGAGAGGGGGGAGCTCATGGAGGGAAAAAGGGCAGCGTGGCACTTGGCATGAGGTCCCAGTCTGCAGCAGAAGCGAACGCCACAGGACACACCAAAACAGAAGCGGTGCCAGGCATGAAGAGACTGCAATGAAAATGGAACGCACGACTCCTGCTGCAAATGATGCAGAAATATGGGTGGAAATTGGAGGAAGAGGAGGAGAAGGGTCGTTTGCTTTGACTGAGAAGGCTGATTTGCCAGCTCACTGTTGGTTGTCCGTTAAATTAAAATCACCATTGTTATTTCTATTTACTAGTAATTTTTTAGTTATTTGTAGTTCTTACATCTGTTTATTTGCAGTTTTTTTAAATATTTTTTATTTCATATATATATTCAATGAATATTTTTTAGGATAAAATAAGACGCTGAATTGTTGCTGTGCAGTTGCTTTCCAGGTAAACTCTGGCATGAATATATATGCTATTGTCAAAGTATTAAATCCAAGAAAGCCTAATCATTCTACAACAGAAAATGGGCCGTCAAGGTATAACATACTTTTGCCTTTTGGTATTCTGTAGAATAACTAGGAACTGTATAAAATGTTCGAGTTCGAGTGCCTGGGTATCGTTTTCTCTTACAGCGCCACAACAGAAACTGTCGCATATTGCTCCAATAAAGATGACAGAAGAGAGTTTACCATCCTGTTTTTCCCCACTGCATCTAGACCTTTATCCATTTTTCATATTGAACATAAAATCAAAACATACTTTTACTAACGTGTAATCATTTCTTTTAGAAAATGTAGAAAAATACAAATTTTGCATAGCTTGAATATTTAAAGTAAGCATAAATCAGCGGGTTGAGTAAAGTGTTGTCAGCTTTTCTTTCAATAAACTGTATGAAATGGAGGAATTACCACTGCATTATTCTACTTAAATGCCAGACATGATATAATGTCAGAGTAGCGCCAACATTGTATGTGTAATGTAAATTTCACTCAAAAGCTGAATAACCTTACATTTTTGTGAGTAGTGTATATTGATTAGGAAACCACTTTAAAATAGGCTTTGAACTGGTTTAATGATATTAGTTATCCATACATGTCTGGAAAGACATTCCTGTCCTCCTCCATTAACTTGTCAGTCACCTGAGGTAGCTCCTAGGGTGTCCAATCAGAGTTGGCCACCTCTTTAGCTCCACCCCTGTGTCTGTGTGTGCCAAAACAAATGTATTGAAATTTAACTGTATTTATTGTATCTGAGTGTATAGTGTTTTTTTTGTTTTTTTTTAAATTTCCATTTGTATTTTCATTTTTTAATCTTGCTTCATTTTTAATTTTTATTTTGCACCAAACGGAAGAGACGCAGTGTCATTTCACTGCTGGTGTTCTTGTTCATTTGCATGTGACAATTGAAGGATCTTGAAAGCTGAAGAGGGCAAACTGAACCCACGTTATACTGTTGAATTCATAAAGGTAAAATGTAATGTGTGAGTAGTTTTGTCCTTTCCTCTTAGATATGGAAATGCCTGTTCTTCTCAGTACTGTGATGCTGAAAAGTTGACTCAGTCTGTTACATGAACGCCTTGTTACATCACTTTAAAATGACTTGGCAGGTGAGACCAAAAGCAGTTATTTATTAAAACAGACAGCTTATATTATCATCTGTTGACTGAGTCACATAATGGAGAGCCAACCATTAGGAATGCCCTGTGGACAAACAATACACTATGTTCTGTAGGTGTTAACGATTTAAAACTATCTCCCCCATCAACAGATTTATTAAAGGTGAAAATATCGTTATTCTATCAGCAGGAAACCAGAGCTGTTGTGCCTGTGATGACTTTCAATAGTCTTTTTTTAAGCACATCAAACTACTTTTCCTTTAAACTATAACTAGACGGAAATCTTTTGTTTATGCTTTTTATCTTCATATTTTCACCACATAAAAAGAGGAATGTGCCATTTTAATATCTTCAAATCTTAATATCTACAAAGGTCTGAAAGGAAACGCTGCAGTTATATGAACAAAGGGAAAGCAAACCCTTGGTGGTTTTGAGTTTCGTGATAATAAAGACAGTTTGCAATATAATGTGAATGCATTGTGTACTTCATACCATCATTCATAGTCAGACTTTCTGAAGTTTGGTCATAAAAAAGAAGTTGGAGCATATTTTATGACCTATATGAGAATAAAGATGCCTATCAGAATTATTATTGTTGTGATGACTTGAAGAAAAAATGTAGACATTGTTGAAATGATCAGAAAAGTACAGCAAAAGTTAAAACCAAAGTTTTCAATGAGAAATGTGAAATTATTTGTCATCACATTTAAATGAACTGAAGCTTCTAAACTATGATCCCTGCCCCCTTGTCAGGATTAACCATGTGTTACTACACTTAATTTGTCTTATAAAAACAACCCGGACAGAAGGAGATTTATTTTTCCTCTTGGAGAAAAATGTGAAGTGTAAGTGAGGTGTAGTCAGGTGTTAAAACTGTGCCTGAACCCAAGCTGTTGGTAAAAGTTGTGTTAATGTGTTCAAAGCATCCAGAAACAAAACTTTGATACCAAATACAGTTTTGATAGATTTACATCCTGCAGTTAGCTATTTCAGAAAATGCACCCATCATGCCATTAACTTAATCAGGTTGGACCCCCCTTTGCCTTCAGAACTGCCTTAATCCTTCATGGCATAGATTTAACAAGATGTCGGAAACAGACAACTGCCACTTTCAGAGTCAATTAAATCTCCTTTCTTCCCCATTCTGATGCTGTGTTTGAACCTCAGCAAGTCATCTTAAACATGTCCACATGTAAAAATCAATCGAGTTGCTACCACGGGATTGAAATGAGATATTTGTAGTATCAAACATTTGAACAGATTCCTTTCCATTGTTCAGAACACTGTTTTCAACAGCTAAAACTATTGACTGATCAAGCGTTAAACATGTTGAAAATGGATTTCATCATGTCTAAGAGGGAAAATCTGAGCTTTCCTGGGGCAGACTGATGTAAAATGGCCCGCTCCAATGGCCTCTCTGACTGCCACCAAACAGTCATACACCAGTGTGGCCAACATTGGAGGCAAGGTGGTTGAAGTACCTTGCCCAAAACACGATCAAATGGAATTCAAACCGAGCTTATGGTTATTGGACGATCCGCTCTAGCGCTTGAGCTAATGTCATCTTGACAAAACTAAAGGCTGATTTCATGACATAATGGCAGGAATTAGCTTATCATGAAAACATTTTTTGTGATAGAGTTAATGAACTCATGATCTTGAGATTTGCAGGCATGGCTGTTCTTGGCATCAGTTTATCAGCCTGACGTTGCCAGAAGGATTCTGTTGGCTAAAGATAACCAAGTAGCTTTGGGATCAAAACCTATATTAGAATCATAGACTTGGGAGGTTGGTCCGCAGCTGGGGTCTTTTATGTGGGGAGTTTCCTTGTCTGTCTTGTGTAATTGTGGAAACTTCGGGTTCCTTTCAGAGTCCAGAGAAAAAAACAAAACATGCTTGCTAGGTTGATGGTTATCTCTAAATTCTTCCTAGGAGTAAGCCCGAATGATTGTTTGTCTGTGTTTGGCCCAGCATTAGACTGGTGACCTGTCCAGGATGTACCCTACTGCATATGCTCCAGCCCATCTGTGCTCTTACGTTGGAATAAGTAGGTATAGCCAGTGGATAAATGGACTATACTTGTATAGTGCTTTTCTAGACACATGACCACTCAAAGCGCTTTGACATTACATGCTCATTCACCCATTCACACAGCACATTCATACAGCACTTATAGTTTTGCATACTGAGTGCCACTACCTATACATTCATACCCCGATTGGCACATCGGGGGGCAAGGTGGAATTCAGTGTCTTGCCCAAGGACACTTCGACATGTAGTCAGTGGATGGATGGATAGACTTGGAAGTTTCTTGATTTTAAGTTTCATCACAATGTCAACAGGATCCCCCGCTACCTCAATCTTGATTTTTCCTTTTACACTGCATTGTTTTTTATTAATCTGTGAATTTCTGGCACTGTCAGAATAAAGTTACAGAGTGATGTTTTCATGTTCAACTGCAGTTTAGAAATAATGGAGAAGAAGAAGGAATTGTGTTATGTAGCTCCAATGTTTATGCTGACAGTTTATGCTAACAATGGATAAGGCCATGGCCCTTTAAAACCAATGGTGCTAAAGCTGCTCCGTACATGGGCTCGCCAGCATGCACAACGTCAAAAACAATAAAAATCCTGATAGGTTCACCGGCGCTCCCATTTTTAGAAACTTATTAGCTACATTCACTATGATCTATTCCGGGGATACTCCATTCGGTCCTATGAGGGCCTCAATCCAGCAGGTTTTCCCTGTATTCCTGCTCCAACACACCTGACTCAAATTAATGAGTCATTATGCAGAACTTGATTGGCTGTTAGATGCTTACATGGTAATTTTAGGATTCCAGACATTTATATGACGTGAGATGGGTTTTTAGATGCATTCATGTGCAAGTAGAATATGATTCACTGCATCATTGTATTAATTATGCAGGTTTTTTAATTTTACATGTATGTGATCAGTGACATACCCAGTAAATCACTACCATTTAAAACTTTTGCTCAAAGGGTATATTTAAACAAAATGTTGATATATTAAAGCCTATCTTTTCCCATTTTTGGTATGTCTGATACAGATGAATGGATACATCATACTACCCTTCATTTTTTCAGCTTGAAATCTCTCCTGAAGTCAAGCCCTCCCAGCTGTAAAGTGCAGAAGCTGTGGTACTTAAGATGATGCAGCCTTTTGCCCTTCTGTCTCCTCAACCTCTGTGATTTCTAAATGCAAATCAACACACCTCAGATAGATTTGTGGAGGGTCTTTGACCCCTGTGAGCAAATTAACATGTCAGATTCTTTAAAAAAAAAAAAGAGAGAGAGAAGGGAAAAAAATCCTATAGTTCTCTGATGAAGTTAGTGGGCTAGTTTAATGAAAGTCACTCAGTGCCCTCAATTGTATTGAGCCTGAACTTCACATTTTAAAGTCCTAATTCGACTTTGTTCACCCTTTCTTAAACCAAGAAACTTTTCAAGGCCGGAGATGTAACTGTGGAGTTAGTTAACCTTGTCCAGAGTCAGTCCTTTCCTCCCACATCTGTGGTAGCCTTAAATGATGGGCCTCTCATAGTAGCCAATTAGGCTGTGTCATTTCTTGGGGTGTATAGGCACCAAGTTTGATAGATCATGCAGCAGAAGCATGTGGAGGGAAAGGCAGCCAGGCGTGCTCGTAGGTCAGCTGCAACATACACCAACCCCTGGTATCAGGAGGGACTGTGTAGCTATTATTTATAGGATCACCAGGCCATTAGACCCAACTATCCACTTAGCCTTTGCCACTGACTGTTCCTGTGTGCCAGACAAGAGAGAATTGGAGATTGAGGATGGTGAGCCAGGCTATATTGTAGAAATCATCCATTTCATTTATCTCCATCCACACTAAATTTACTTTAGGTTGCAGTGCTTGTGATCTGCATGCCCCACCTGGATGTTGAAGCAAACAGGGGCACAAACAAACACATCGTGTGCAATTAAAACGCTTCACACAGAGTTGCAAATTGCTGAGGCACATCTAAAGTAGTGATGGGATTCTGAACAAGATCATTTGGCTCAGATCAGCAGAAAGATCCAGTCCTTAAGCTCCCACATGGCTCTTCACTTTGTATTAGTAATGAGAATTAGTGTGATTATTGAAATGAATCTGTCATCAAACTGAAACTTATGTTTTGCATAAAAATACAAATGTAAAAAAAAAACAACCTTTTAACTTGATGGTATGAGATTCTGTTATTGCATCGGACTTGTTGCATGATGGCCCTGCGATGGACTGGCAATTTTTCCAGAGTGAATCCTGCCTCTTGCCTGGTAGCTGCTGGGATAGGTTCAAGAGGGGGGGGGGGGGGGGGGGGGGGGGGGGGGGGGGGGGGGGGGGGGGGGGGGGGGGGGGGGGGGGGGGGGGGGG
>JBBBVU010000016.1:21247831-21260905 GCA_037177055.1 Atherinosoma microstoma
TTTTTGGAGGAAGGGTGGAAAGTTGGGTGGGAAGGGGAAAGGTGGATCAAGAACCTTGTTTGACCTTTTTTAAACTTGAACCCCCCCCCCCCCCCCCCCCCCCAAAAGAAAAAAATGGGGATAAAATTCAAAATGCTTACATCTGTAGTCTTTATTTTGCCCTTTAACAAGATGTAAAAAAAAAAAATAACAAAAATAATTTTGGTATGATTACCTCTTATAACTGTGTGATGTGTCAAAATGATTGTAGTGCAAAAGGTGTCCACCAGGGGGCAGAAGACAAGTATCAGTTGTGTACTACAGGGTTTTAGTCAAAGTTTTTACCATAAAGTGATGCAAAAAGTCTCAAACTGTATCGATTATGATACATACGGCATTAAAGGTAAAGTCTCTGAAAAAAGTGAACTTACATGATATGATTTGTTATTAGTTAGTCGAATTACATGTTCACATAATGTGTCATGTCTTAATGATGATTTATAATGTGATGCTTTTTGTACAAGACTATACACTCATCAGCCACTTTATTAGGTCCACTTGTTCAGTTGCTTGTTAACACATAATCAGCCAATCACACGGCAGCAGCTCAATGCATTTAGTCCTGTAGACATGGTCATGACAACCTGTTGAAGTTCAAACTTCAGAATGAAGAGCAAAGGGGATTTAACTAAGTGACTCTGATTGTTAGTCTGAGTATTTCAGAAAGTGCAGATCTACTGGGATTTTACTACATAACCATCTCTAGGGTTACAGAGAATGGTCCAAAGCTGAGGCTACAATTCACACAGACTCCCCAAAACTGAAAAATCGAAGATTAGAAATGTTGTTCAGTCTGATGACTCTTCATTTCAGCTCCACATTCAGATGGTAGGGTCAGAATTTGGAGTAAAAATCATGAAAGCATGGATCCATCCTGCCTTGTATCAACAGTTCAGGCTCCTAGTGGTGTAACAGTGTGGGGGAATTTTCTTGGCACACTTTGGGCTCCTTTGTACCAACATAGCACGGTTTAAACACCACAGCCTACCGGAGTATTGCTGCTGACCATGTCGATCCATTTATGAGCACAGTGTAGCATCTTCGGATGGCTCCCTCCAGCAGGATAATGCACCATGTCACAAAGCTCAAATCCTCTCCAACTGGTTTCTTGAAAATGGCGATGAGTTCACTGTACTCCAATGGCCTCCACAGTCACCACATCTCAATCCAATATTTCACCTTTGAGATGTGGTGGAACGGAAGATTCTCATCATTGATGTGCAGCAGCTGTGTGATGCTATCATGTCAATATAGAGCAAAAGCTCTGAGGAATGTTTCCAACACCTTGTTGGATCTATGACACCAAGAATTAAGGCAGTTCTGAAAGAGAAAAGGGGTCCAAAAAAGGTGGCCCTAATAAAATGGCCGGTGAGTTTATGTAGATATATTTCAGAAGGAAGTTGTTCAGTTTTGTTGTGATATTGCACCACTGCATTGTTAACTCGCTACCACTGCAACCAAAGTTGCCCTTTACTCTCTAAATCAGTTAACTGTGATATTATAAGGCAGACACAGCATCACCATCACCAAAGGTGATCATGTGTCTCTTTGCATGTCTTTGGTGATGCTGACTGAGGCATAATGGCCACATTAACAACCCCAAAGCTCATGCTTGCATTTCCATCATCAGGACTTCTGTAGCTTTTCCAGATTTTTGGACTCTAACCATAATTGGACATTTGTTTTTAAACTAAACAAACAGATTCTGGCCGATCTCGTAGCTGAATGGTCGTCTTTACAGATTGTACACACTCTGCAGTAATGCAGAGAAAAAGAAAGACATTCTTTTTTGTGTCTGCCAGTCAATATTCAGACCACATTTCAATAGCAGGTTGACCTTTAACGGATAATTATAAGTTATCTGCGCTTCACTGTAATGCATTGCATGAACTTCCAGCTGCAGCCTTGGTAACAGTCAGACACATTTACATTTACCATATACCCACTCTTCTCAGTATAACCACATTACCCTTAATCATTATTAATAAAACTCTTGCTAATTAATCTCAAGTCATTTCTGAAAACTTGCTATACCACTATTACGTATGTAGTAACTTATGGATGTTAAGATGTTATTATAATAACATTGTGTTTGTTAGTTAGTTTTTTGTCTGCTGTTATTATTCTTATTTGCTGATCCACAAAGCTTCTTTCGATTATTGTGTGAAAGCAGATCTGTAATTATCTTCTTTCACACTGCAGAACTAAACAGAAAATTACAGGTCGAGTCATTTTTTTTCAGTGTGTTACCAGAAAAGGATGTTTTGATCCAATGTGTTATTGAAGGCATTTGTTTTAATGCAAGCCATGTTTTCTAAACCTTAAATGTGTATTATTTTTATCCTTGATAAATAAAATAGAACCAAACATGTTATTTAAAAGTGGCTTTCAAAACACTCAAACATTACTGAGTAGTTTGTGATAGGGCTGTGACGATATGCTTTCCATTCGATTCTTTTACGATTTCTTTGGGTGGCGATTCAATTTGAATTGCGATTTTTTCCGATATTGCCGAGTTTTGTAATTTTTTGTTTGCTTTTTTAATATTCCCCAAAAAAACTGCACATTACATGAGACATTTTTTAAGGTTTATTCAGCAGGAATATATTTGAAACAGCTGAAAATTAAGCATTTAAATTTGGAGAACACAACACAGCAGCCAGACCATCATTCATCATTCTGCTGCTATGATGCCCGACAAGACAAGTAAAAAGTGTAAATAAATAATAATCAAAATTTGAAAAAAAAAAAAATCTTTTTTTAACAAAAAAATTTATTTAAAAATTCTGAAACAAAAAATTTAGATTTTTGTGAATCAAATGTTTTTCTCCCATCCCTAGTTTGTAATGTGTAAAAGATTGAGAAGATAACATGAAACAGTGTAACAGGAAACACTGTCTATATGCAAAAAGGGTGGAAAGATGCTAATTGCTGCACGGTCTAATAGTCAGTTTTACTAAGAACCTTCCAACTTAGGGAAATAACATGGAAATTTCTGATCAGCATGTTTGAATTCTTCACATATTAAGGAAAGCGGCTTTTATGCTTCTTATATTATCACCTCGGATGCACCAGACCATCCTTAATGATGGAAAGGAGACAATTCCATCCAACAATTCCTTGCAACTTTTAAAGGGATGATCAATCATATAAATCCATCCATTCATTAACTATCCCCACTTATTACTGCGCCGCAGACATCATGTTTATCCAGTTGTACTAAATGGGATTCCTGTGGAGAAATATGAGGACAGCAGTGTGAATGTTTAACCTTGCTGCCTTTTTTATTTCCATTCTTATGAACCTTTAAGTAATATTTCATGTTATATCTGAACTTACTAATATGATATAGTATTTGTGTAACATTGTGATCAGATTACATTAGATGAGGCATCTTAAGCACATTCTCTAGAACATTTCTGGAACATCTGCTACAGACCTGCAACACAGATTTGTGAAAATGAGTCCTTACAAATTTCTTCTAACGCAATACGGAAGCATAGAGCTGTCACTAAAATAAAATAAGATCTTTAATTTTTAATAAAAAAGATTGGAGCATGAAATACAAAGTGCCGTATTAAGAGCGCTGTGTTAAGATTCAGATGCTGTGGACCAGAAATACTGGAGCAAAATCCATTTTCATGAGATAATTGTCATCAAGCAGAAACATTTCAGTTCTTTTTGTCCAGGATTAATTGTTCTACTCTGATTTATTGCTGTACACGGGAATGTGGGATGTTTATGAGCAAAATTTTACGTCACCTGCTTGCACGCAGTGAGACGGTGTGTGCACGTGTGTGTTGCTTTTGGTTAAGATGTATTCTACCAGTGGTTACACCTTCGGCCTAGCTGTTTTCTGAAAACTAAATTAAAATGATACGGGCTATGAGCACCGCTGGGAGGATTAAGTTGCTGACACAAAGACGTAGTCCTGTCCTGACTTCATCACGGTGTCCTTCTAGCTTCACGATTGTCCACTCTCTCCTTGTCCCAGCCTCGTATGGAGTACAACTTAATCCCATTTGGTAAATTAGACATTTCTCTGACCTACTGCATGCATTTCCTCATTCAAAGACAAATACGATTTATATTCCACGTCTTCACCACAAAAAAAGTATCACGTTTTGTGGCAAAAACGTACGTTCTATCGAATAAGATTCATGTTATCAGGTTAATAAGGTCCCAATTCTGTTTTTATTTGGGTGGCAGCCCTACACTTCCGTACCATGACGTTTTCCAACAAGGTCAAAGAAAAGAACGTAGCAAAACATGATGACCGTATCCTTGGAAACATCAGTATAACGCAAACAGGACTCAAACCCTGCTCTTTGCTTGGTTCACATGTAGGCAGTTTTCACACAGAATTTGTTTTCTTTTGACTCTGATCATTTGTGTTTCTATCCAAGCTCATCAAACAGAAATTAATAAATGAAAGTTTATCTATAATTTCAAGTTAGATGGTTCTTCTGCGTAGTTTCTCTATTTTGTGGGCTACATTGGATGCATTCATCGTGTCATTGCATGGCAACCAATGACAGGTTTGTTGACCATTATTGTGTATTAGTTTTTTTTTATCATCTTGTTTTCTAATATCATGTGCTTATACATGTTTATTTGTTCTTTCCTACAACTCAGATCTAGGCTTTGTACTGTATGTAAGGTTTCTACAGCTTTTAACCTTTTAAAACCGGAAGTCCCCCAACTGGGGGACGTTGAGAGCAGATGTTGCCAAACTGGCCATTTTACAGACTTCCTCTGAAGTATCTGACGTAAACCTCTCTACTTTGGTCCTGCTTTGCTTTATCAGGGTTGGCCTTTGCATAGATAAAGTTCACATATTGTACTCAGATATGACCAAGGTTTCGAGCTACAGCTGCATCCTTTTAAGGAGATATTCATATTCATCCTGAAAGTTTTTTTAGTTTTTTTTTTAGGTGAGCCTGAAATTTTATTCATTTGTGCTATTGCCATTTTCATTTATTCTCCACCAGTAACACATAAACTAATATTCACACATCTTATGATTAAAATAAGATTAGACTATTTTTCCTTTTTAATCCCATCACTGTTAAATTTTTCAACTCCAATAATTACTGAAATTTGTTGTGTGTATAGATAAAAAAAGATCTATTAGGCATAGTCTTCTTTTAAGTTATTTTTGATGCCTTTGCAGAGGTAGGATTTCTTTTTCTTTGATGACAAGGTTAGACTCTTGTCTAAATGGAGCTTTTTTTTTTCCAGTTTCGTTCCACTTCATCAGACGAGGCTAAACTATCAGAAAGATAAGAATCACAGCCTCTAATGAAATTTGGCTGCAGTGGGCTGATAAATGAACTGAATAATTCCTGTAAAATGAGGCCTCATAGAGAATCCTGTGAAACTGAAAAATGCCTGACATCATCTAGCCATTAGCAAACATAACGCTTACGTAAACCCCTTTAATGTCTGACAGTTCTGCAGTGGGGATGGGGTTTGTGTCATCTGATTTACAGCATTTACTGTAAACTGTGCAAACACAAGTGGAAATGAGTGCTCCAACAAACTGGTCCTGATGTGTGGAACTGAAAGCCCTGATGTTATTTACAGGGGGTATTTTTATCCCCAGCTAAGCTTCATGTCCGTCTCAGTTATACACTTAGCATTAGAGGAGCCGATGGCCTTGTCCCACCAGCTTTTAGCTTCTCTTTCTTTTAACTTTGTGAAAATAGAAGGGTAGGAGAGGGGTAGGGATGGGTTGTCGGTAGCTAACTGGCCTATTTTCATGTGTCAGTGTGGGACACAGCAGGAAACATTGGGTGCCTGTGTGTGGATAATTCTTGGCCATGTCAATTGCTCTGTTTCTACTCCGACTCCGCTGGGACAAATCCTTTACTCTCCAAGCAAGTGTTTCCTCTTATTTAAGGGGCTCCCCAAGGATGGGAGCCAAATCTGACTCTGCTACATGACCCATGAGTGCCCTCTCCAAGCTAGTGGAAGATAAAATGGAGCAGAACTGTGGTCATGGACCAATTAAGAGACAATGGGCCCCTGGGCACGAATGAACCCCAAAAAATGTAAGTCCTACACCCTTTAGCCTCCTTTTATCCAGTCATTGGCTTTAGCAAAATAATCAAGATGCTTGACAGTGTAGTCTAATTTCAGTACCAAATTTTCTTTATTTCAACCAGTGTTTGGATAATTTTCTTTGATTTATTGTAATTAAGATTTTGTTAATGATAAATCTATGATTTATGTCTTAATTAAAAACATTTTACTTTAAGGCTTACTGTGTTTCTATTTCATAGCCATATGGCACATTTATGACCATTTATGCAAAATGATAATGACTAACATTAACTGAAATTCCTCAATACCATCATAGGAGGTAAATTACATCAACATTTGGATCATTTACGTTGTTCTTTAATATTTAAATGAAATATTTGACAGGAAAGCAGTCCACAGATCTGCCTGCTGCTTCCAAACTTTTGAGGCAATAAAGTGAATGCATGCAAACATTAGAGCATCCTCTTGAGATCCGTTCCCAATACTTCACAACATGTAAAATAATCATGGGCTGCTTTATTTGACCAAATTCCCAAGAAATGTGGCAAACTACTTTCCATTCAGCAACCACAGAGAAAAGATGTGGGTTCTGACTTGGGGCCAGATTTACTAAAGCCACCTTCACAGACTCATCAATACTGAATGACTCAGTGTTGTGTTTAATACCCCCCGTGTGTTTGTGTACTATTAATATACTGTACCTTAGAGCTTTTTCTGCAGTCCTTTACACATTGCTTCCATTTGGGGGCAGTAATCTGAAATTTGTAGAGCAATCAGGGATGTAGGCTGCTCCTGGTTGTGTTGGTGCTTTAGCTTTGCTCTGCCATGGACAACTAGACAAAGATCTGCTTTGTAATCATGGTTCAAACTACAGAGGAGCTAAGAAGAGCTAGGCTCCCCTAAAAAGCAGAGGAGCTCCCCTAAAGACATTCAGCTGAAACTCTAAGGGGGGAATCCTAAAAGTACTCCACATTCAGGTTATATAAAATTTTTTCATAAGGTTCCTGATGTTTCTTGAAAATAGAGAT
This sequence comes from Atherinosoma microstoma, assembly GCA_037177055.1. Taxonomy (NCBI): domain Eukaryota; kingdom Metazoa; phylum Chordata; class Actinopteri; order Atheriniformes; family Atherinidae; genus Atherinosoma; species Atherinosoma microstoma. The sequence goes on from JBBBVU010000016.1 coordinate 21,254,944, forward strand.
GCACAAACAGCACACTTTTACAAACCAATTACAAGCACTTACATTTGAGTACTTGCCGATAGTATATGACACTATCCCACTAGAGTTCACTAGTTAGGAGTGTGGACCAGAAAGTCAGATGTGATGACTGAGTGGCATTATTTATATGTTAAATTTGACAGCCCTAAAAAAACCCATTGATTTCTATTAATATTGTCCCAAAGAAATGGAAAAAATGCAAAAAAAAAATGGTTCCATTAAAGGGTTAAAGAGTTGTCATATCTCAGTGTAAGTCTTGCGTCAACAGCTAATTTCATGTGCACATCTTCACTCTTCCCATAATTTTTCCAGGTGGGTCTGAAGAAAAATTAGAAACCTTGACTGAAAAGTGACCAGTGCCTAAATGAGCGAATACCATTAATTTCTTTTACTGATTAAACAATTAATGCGATTTTAATCTCACATGTGAAAATGGCTTAAAACAACTAAGAAAACTAAGGGATGTTTCAGGGTCAGAAACCTGAACTATAAGCTTTATTTAAAGCTTTGAAGTCGTATCGATGTCTTTCCCCAGAAACCAAACTGGAAGCTGGCTCCACTATAGTTTTAGAAGGGGTTCCATAAGTAACTGCACTCAGAAAAATCTCTGTTGGAATAAAATGGAACTTAGTCATAAAGAGGACGATGATTGTAACCTCTCTCTTAGATTTCATGCGGATCCTCTGAAGAGACCGGATAAATATGATCTCTCTCGTTACTTCCTGTCAGAACTCTCGCTGCAGCATATTGAACCAGCTGGAGGCTTTCTGACACCTTTTCTCAATAATAAGAAATTACATTACTCAAGCCTAGAAATAACAAACACATGGGGTAGTTATTCCTGCATCAATTTGAGACAGGATGTTGGATCTGGATTCACACTGCGGAAGGCTATCTCAGCCTCCGCTGTTTTTATTTTTTAACATTCATTTTTAATCTCTCTCTATCCTCCAAGCATCAGCTGAAGATTCAAACTGTGGAGTTCCTACATTATATTACAACACCTTTTGAATTTTGGTTTGCAGATGCAGAATTTCTGGCTGAACTTTTTATTCTGTTGGAAGGCTTTTCTCCAAACATGAGTGGATAATCAAATGCACTCATAACCTGTTTATGAGACTGGTCCTGTCAGTGCTTCCATCTTCACTTTACTGTTTGTTTTTATATAAGGGATCACAGTATTGAACTCCAAGCTCATCTCTAATCAACACAACAGCTTATCTGCCTCCTCCTCCTGGCAACAACCCATGAAGAACAACAAGATAATACTTATCTTGACATATGAGGCTCTTTTTTTTCTTTCTTTTTTACAGCTACAAGCTACTTTGATTGCGTTTTATATCTCTCATAGGGTGTCTTGCATTTTATAGAACTGCAACAGCATGTTATATCAAACTCAAATTTATTTTAATTTAAATCATTTGAGAAAATCTTTTTTTTTTCTTTTTTTTTTGCACTACGTCTCCTGAATGTGGTCCTCTGTAGTTGTTCAAACTATAAAAATGGTTTCATTTGGCATTTGTTTTAGTAGCTGCACCAGGACTTATTTATTTATTTACTTGTTGGTAATAAAGAGAATAATAAATGGAGGTATAAGAAACAAGATAAAGCATCTGCAAGGCTGTTCTTTGCAATAACAGTGTTTTAAGATCACACTCACCGTCTTAGTTTGGGGAGTGAGCATTCTAACTCGTGGTGGATTGTGGGCCCCCAGCCTTAATTTTGACTGATAATTATTGTCGCTGAATAGTTTACATGCAAAACAGAACACTGTACCTATTGAAAAGGGAATAATGCAGACATTTTTCTTACAGTTTCACCATATGACAGTTTCTTTTTAAACAGGGAAAATACTTCTGGTGTTTTTGTTGTCTCTTTGAAGCTGCATCATTCCCATCTCTCTTCTGACAAGCTTCAGGTCCCTTTTTTTTCTTTTTTTAAAAAAAAAAGGATTTTTTGGGCTCATGTGGACTTTATTTAAAAGTAGCTCAACAGGAAAGGAGGTCAGAGAAATTGAGGAATGACATGCTGCAAAGGGCCCCAGGCCAGGGCTCGGACCTGTGCTGGCTGCACCAAGGAGCTGTAGCCTCCGCATGTGGGGCGGCCACTCAATTAGAGCTAAACGCAGGCCCCAGGTCCTGTTTTAATCCAATAGGTAACGGAATTTGGACTCCCTGGTATTCCCTCTACTGCAGCAGGTGAAGCGGCCATCATAGAGGGACTCAGCAGATCCTGGCTCATTTCTGGAGTTGTGGTGGCTGAACCTATTAGCGTTTCATGCAGGTCAAGTATCAGGCCAGACCCCTGACCTGAGTGGGATAGTTGTGAGGCTTTGTTGCACCAGCTTGGCTAAATCACCATGTTGTGCTTTTCGTTTGTCTTTCTTTTGGACATTCCTCCCCCCCCCCCCTTCCAAAGGCTCCAGCCTTGGTTAGTCTGGGCTTTCATCCCTCCAAATTCTATCCTTTTCTTTTGGTTATTATAACATAATGCTGATGGGTTGAACCGTGCCTCAATTAAGAGCCGTTGTGGAGTTCCACTAAATAAAGCACAATGTCGTCTTTTCTTGTTTGTATCCTGCAAAACTAGCAGAAATATTCCCTTTCTGCACTGCTACACGTCTTTCCAAGACTTCTCCTCGATTAGCACTTCAACGTTTTTATAATAGTGTCACGAAACGGTGCCAAAAAAAGGGTAATTCAGGCTTGTTATCGTGTTCAGCAGCATACTTCCTTTTACATTCTGCCTCTGCTTATCATTTTTTTAGCTGAACTGACGTGTCTGGATAACTATGAATCTATGGTAACTGGCAACATGGGACATTTAGACAAACGGCTCGGCAGTTACATTAAGGATGCTGTGCAGCGTTGATGAGTTGAGTGTTTGATGGAGTAATGTACCCTGGAAAATGCCCGAGCGTATATATTACAACTACAGTATTTATTGCTCTCATGTGCTGTGGTTCTTAATCATTCCTGCTTAGGCTAAATAAATATATAAAGGAGTAGACTGGCTGCTTGGAAGGCAGCCACTGCTGCTTAAAGGTGGAATAAACATGAAGTTTAAGAGCTCACATTTGCAATTAAGTTGCTAAATCTTTGATGCATTAAGACTCCAGTATGAAAAATGAAGTTGGAATCTGCTCTTAATAGTGTTGAGGAGGTTGTTTGGGTCTTGAAACGCCCAGGAGACCCTATTAAAGTAGTTTTAGTCTTTATGGTTTAGTTTCTTTCTTTGAGTCTCCGTGCTGTGGTGTTCTACCCCCTCAGTTAGCAAAAAAAGAACAACAGGAAATGTGAAGTACTTTGTTCATAAGAAAATATGTGTTCCTATACATTGCTTTATTACTTTATTATATGCTGTTTTCACTTTGAAATTAAATTAAATCAAAATCTTGATGTCATCTTTGTGCGACGCGCGTCATTTGTGCACACAGGAAGAGTGCACCTGTTAGTGGACAGTAGTACACAGAAAGTTTTGGCCGTTGTCCTTCGCCTCATGATGCAGTTGTTTTCCATCATGTGTTTACTCCCTCTACACAAAAACCATAGAACAAACTAACGAGCATACTCATTTGTTGTATCCATGATTTCTTGTCTGACTATGACGATTTCCGGTCCTCTACCGCATTCTCACTTTCTCGAACTGCACGTATGCCAGTCACATTGGGGCCAGTGGAGTCTGAAAAAGGTCACATTTTACTTGTAATGTAAGAAGTCAACTGATCTGGACCCAAAATCAGTTTTATGTCACTTTTGTCTGCAGTGTAAACGTAGTGAGAGGGCTGCAGTGCAGGGCCCTGACAGCTCAGACGAGAACAATCACCACGGCAACGACCACGCAGTCAGAGCAGGCATAGTTGAGGAAAACACCGGAGTGGAAAAAATAAATTAAATCAAGATAAAATCAATCTAGAACCTGTAGTAACAAATAAGACCACCGTGTATAGAAATCTACATAAGAGTTTATATATACCTGCACTATGCACTAGTTATCATGGATCAATAATAAAAGCAGAATTAAAAAGGCTAAATAAACAAGTAGCAGTTTGAAAATAATAAAATATTTAAATAAGAGTACATAATTAAGATAAATGACATTTTATAACCAGGTAAAAGGTAAAAATGGAGTTCAAAAGTAAATATATGAAATAAAAATGAGTATTAAGCTAAGCTTAGTTAGGTCTTGAGCCTCTTTGTTTTTTACTGATTTTATTGTTTTACTGTGCAGCACTTTGGGCAACTCTGCTTGCAGTAAATTTGCTTCATGAATAAACTTGAACTTAAAAACAACAGTCGGATTATGATTATTATAGTTATTACTTATTGAAATGCTTGTACATGATTTATGTTAAATGTATGTCCTTTAATGTGTCTCTGTGCCATTTTCTCTGTCAGGCACTTTGAGCTGCATATATTTTATATGAAAGACAGACTGTACATGAAGAAATATTTCCTGTATCACTTGTTTAGAAACACTTTTGAATAATTGAATCATCAGTCACTTTATAGAAATGCATTGAAGGACAACTTTCAGGAATAGTCATGAAGATTTAAAGAGTTTATAGTGTTTTTTCCACCCTTCGAACATTGTTTCTCATTTTGTTGTTGGAGAGAGACATAACTAAAGTAATCAGCCCTCATCTAATGCAATGACTTTAATATGTTTTTATAGTGATTTATTCCAGCTGTATGAGGACTTTGGTGCAGTTTACAACCCTACTGTCATTATTTATTTCCCCAAATTATTCACAGAAAGAATTATCACGACAGGGTCAAAATGCTGAAATATGAGATGAAGAGTGAGGCCAACAGCATCGGCCAGAAGTTTGTGTGTTTACATTTTTAGATGGTATTGATTATATCCACTAAAGGCTGACAAAAAAGGAAAAACCATATATTGTTATTTGTCATGCCCTCCATTTCCACCTTGACCACACACCTCTGCAGTTTTAAGGTGGTCCAGATGCCTCAAACACCATGGATGTACTGTTAATACCCAGTTAGCGGCTGGCAACGAGTCAGGGACAATTTAAGCAATTTTTCTAATGTATCTCACAGTGCCTGACCTTCACACACACCATCATAATACAATCTACTTCAGCTCAGCTGCTTCATGCTGTACAGTGTCTGACATCATCTTATTACTGGAAGTCACAGTCCACAGTGACATGTGACTGACTGGTTCTTTTCTTAAAGACACACAACAGAACTTTTGCCATTTTCTCGGTGATGCACCCCCTCCCGACGGCATCCATCTTGATGTGTTTGCAAGTATGTGACGCAGTGCACAAAGCAACCCTCGGCTGCGACATCACGCAGCATTCCGGGTGAAAAAGTTGCATAGTGTGGTTTCTCAGCCTCGGGACGCTGCTGGACAGCGACGGCTCCAGAAATGCACATAATAGATGTCACTGTGTCATCGAACGAGTCCAGAACACAGAGTTTTACATAATGTGTCTGTACATACCTTTACATCCCAACATTAAAAAACAGGGACAAAAACATTCATGTCCATGTCTAGAAAATATATATTTTTTGGTGACGTCTTGAGATCACAAAGCTTGTCTTTATATAACCTAGTTAATTTTTTTATCTTGAAAAATGTGCCTTTTGTTTTCCACTGTGACTGGTTGTCACAATACAACAAGCTAAACTTTTGTTCAGCTTCAGGAAATTCAGCTGAAACAATGTTCAATGTTTTTATTAGTTACAGTCTGCAAGGTTTTACCAGTATGCATAAACCTAGATAGATAATGATGCATGTCTATGTGAATGTAGAATTGCAGTTAAAATGTGTTTGTTGCTTTTGCCTCATTGTGGTTATCACCTGAAATTCAAACCATTAACGAGCAAAATAAGTCAAAGCTTAACCCTTGTGTGGTGTTCATTTTTTTGTTACTCAGCCAGTGTTCATGGGTCTGGTGGACCCGTTGTATTGTAGC
>JBBBVU010000016.1:21265063-21282981 GCA_037177055.1 Atherinosoma microstoma
CTGACTATATAAATTTTCTTTTGATAAAAAATGAAAACGGGTCCCACAGACCCGAACACCATACAAGGGTTAAAATGACAATGAATGTATTTCTACTTTTATATTTAGCCAGCTTGCTGTTGTTTTCTAGTTTGTTGATGCTTTCACTGCTGTTGAAGTAAAATCATGAAACTATTTTGTACCCACCTGAATGTAAATGCAGGATCAGCAGACCTGTGGGAAGAGTTTGCTGTTGTGGCTCGGGGCAGTTTTGACCAGTTGGAGGGTCTTTGAGCAAGATATTGAGCCCAGTGCCCCAGGTGTGTGCCCCCATGGGTGTGTGGGTGTACGGATGTGTGGTTAATGTATACAATAAAAAAAGACAGTGTGTGAATGTGTGCTGGATTGTGGGTTGCTTTATAAAGTTCTTTGTGCTGTCAAGGTAGGAAAATGCAACCACTTGTAGGTGGTAGGAAGGAACAGATCGGAGGATGACACCCAAGGACTTCTGATTAAAGCAGCATTGAGGTTTTTAGTCTTGAAATATATTCAAATCTAACTTGTTTATCACTTTGAGGTATTTGTCCTGTAGAGTACAGTCAAATTGACGCTTTTTATATACGGAGCTACCTGCATAAGACTTTGATGTAATTGGAAACGATGTATTTGGAAAATTCCCATAGCACCAAACTAACAGGGCTAGAAGGACCCTGCCTCTTTAAAAATACCAGTCTAATTATTTCTTGTGATTTGTGCTTTCGTTACTGTGTCATCGATGAATTTTGTGGTTTTCAACAGGTTATTATTAACTCAATGGACTGCCGGGCCAGAAATGACCACTTGCTGAGCCTAAAAATTGAGGTTATTTTTTGGTTGCTGGTGTAAATTGTCCAAGATTAGCTTTCAGTGGTCTCTCCATTTGCTGTTGCCAATGTTAGGTCTGTAGCATGTGGCAAAAATACATCATGACAAAATTGTTTACTTTACAACAAAAAGATATTGTGTTAGATTAAAAGATGTTATCTTTAGCTAAATTGATATAAAACAGGTAATGTTAGATGATCATGCTAAGATAAATTAGGAATCAGTAGATCATATTCTGTGACGGGTCACCATCTCGTCACTAAAACCTCTCTGTGTTGTTTCACTTCACTTCATTAAAGTGAAGTGAAACATATATAATATGCAAACAAACAATATTTAGGCAAGGATAATTTTCTAATTTTTTTCACTATGTTACATCCTCAATTACTTTAACACTTTGGCATCTGTGGTGATGTGTTCACCTCTGATGAAATCTCACAAGTGTTCGCTTTATTTTTATACCAAGATGGTTGACATAGAGTTTATAATGGCAGAGAAATACTAATTTCTTTTTGTGTATGTCATTTTCAAGCAGAAACCCCCCAAAAGACCCTCAGGGCTTTAGAGGTTAATTACCGTAAGACTTTTCTCTCCTTTTTAGTATTACCAGGATAACCTTGACTGTTGGCCCTTTTAATGTATGCTGATAAATGCTAATGTTAGCATTGTTAATTTGTTGTTATTTGTGCTCCCAGCTGCCGTCAACTAGTCCCACAGATGCAGCTTGATTCAATCTTGTTTTTACCCAGGTGGGTCTGGATCCAGTTGGGTAAAATGAAACGAACCATCGAACCAGCACAGCATAGATTAGACAGATTTTGCCCAATGGGAAGGTTTATATTGGTTTAGGTTAATCTTTAAAGTCTTAGAAAAGCATTTTCTGACATTTTTCCTCTATTTTTTGGTTTCTGTTTTTAATAGGAGTGCATCGGATTATTTGCTTGAAGACATATGACTTAATAAAGACAGCTTAAAGAACTTAAAACTCCTTAAACCAGCCTGATTAATGATCTTTTATAATCCCTCTCATATTTCCATGACGCTTGTTCTTGTACAGTGAGATATCTCTACATCTGTCATGAAGTGGATGGTACATGTTGGCGCCTTGCTGCTGCAAATACCACAGGAGTCCTTCCACATTCACAGAGCAGATTTATTCCACCCACATGTGTGCACACCAAGATGTTGACTCAGGCATGTTCCCAACGAATGTGTGGATCGGATAAATTAATGGCCCCATCAGTATTACTGGTTAGGCCTAATATATCATTGCGAGACATTAGGCAGGCCGAGTGGCTCAGTTTCCATCAGGTCGTGACAGAGCTTGTTTTTTTTTTTCTCCTTTGTTCAACACAGACATTGAAAACAGGAATGATCACTCATGGTACAGGGCCTAAAGACCGAGAAGAAGCAGGCTGTCAATCACAACGGGGAAAACCATTAATGGAATCATTTCTGGTTGAGGTGTCAGTTTGACCTATTTGTTGGAGTATATTTATAAATTAAAATTGTAAATCTAATGTATTACTCGCAAAATCAATTTTCCAACATTGCAGCTAATGAACAAGACAAACTAATAGAAGTCTTTGGAACGTTTCCAGGCTGGAACAGAACATCAGTGTTTGTGTGTTTTGTCTGCTGCATGTGGAGTAACATCATACTATTAAAGCCATATTTGGTCATTTTCAGTGTATGTGTGCTGGTTTGGGAGGATCACTTTATAAGCCAACTTCATACAAGATTGTCAGTATCATTGAGTTGTTTTGTTGCCATTACATGGCATACTTGTGTTGCAAGGCTCACACATTACAAGACTTCACCAGACTGAACACTCACTGATCAGACTGATCTTCATCAGAGTTCTAGCAGTCGTGGAAACAAGTCCTTTTTCTTCTTCATCATCATCAACATTGCAGTATGATACAAGTATCTCCTGGCTCTTGAATGTCCGTTGACTACCTGGAGTTTGAGTGTTTTCGTTCACCTTTGACCAATTTATGCTCATTTTCCTGAGTTTGGGTTTATTTTCCTTTTCCCAGTTTTCCAGTGTCCAATACTTCAACCATGCCTCATTGACTGTAGATTCTTACTCTCCAACTCTTCTCCTGTTGACTACCTGAGTATATGAAGCTAGCTAGCCTAGCGAATCACACCCTCACCGTCCTCACACAGGATTTAATGACCTACACCATTTATCTGTAACTGATTCTCAGGGTGTGTTCACAGGTTCATCTATTGGTTAATGCAGGATGACTTCTGTTTCTAGCACATAGCAGCTAAATATGGAGCTTCATCAGATCCTAGCAGTCTTGAGTTGATCATATATCTATCAAAACTATCAAAATTCTTCCACGTCTGACCGCGAAGAGCCGCCTATCCCCCCACGGCCGCATATTTATTAGTTGTGTTTACCCACAATGCACTTTGTTTTGTAGTCTGCTTCCTTTGTTCAGTCCTCTTGAAGCAAAGAGAGACCCCCGTTTGCCGGGAGACCGAGTCTGCATGTTCGATTCCATGCATTGACGATTCCCCTGAACGAAGCAGACTTTCCGAGCATACGGACGAGGATTGGAATTAAAAAAAGCCGGTGGGAGCGCGCCCCAAGTCTTGTAGTGTGAACTCTGCTTTAGTTTTATGTAAATGAAAACATGTCATTCATAGATATGTTTGACAGGGCAGCTGTGGCTAACTTATCATCACCAGGTATGAATGAGCCATGAATAAATAGTGGAGTGGGAGCAGAGGCAGAATGGCTAAAATGACACGGGAGTTTATTGCTGATATGATAATATGCTCTAAGCCATAGTAAAAGTCTGAATCTGGTGCTGCTCGAGGGTTTCCTTCCTGTTTAAAAGGGAGTTTTTCCTCCCGCTGTGCCATGTATGTTTCCACACAATCAAATGATTTTCTTAGCTCAACAGATTTTTCTTTTTCGCCCTTATGGATGGGCTTATCAACACACTTATTACGAATTGGACTAATAATTGATTTGATTGAATTATGATTGAATTACAGTGAGTTGGACTGAATTGGATAGTAATTGGATCGGACTGTATCTTTAAGAGTACCTGGAGATGGGTTGTAAATTTGCAATATGCAAACTAAGCTGGATGAACTAATGTCGGTTCTCAGTCGTCATTGTAATTATAAGAGCTTGAATAAAGTCAACTGGACTTTTATTACTTCATTCATGTAGACCAGTCATTACAAAAAAAAGTATACCTATACTTCTGTACTCTTTTAATCTAAAAATACACTGACAGTTCATTTTACTTTTGCTCCAGCATTTAATATCATTTTCCACAAAGTAAGGTCAATGTAATAGATCTGTGTCTGGATAACACACACGCCTATGATGTGGATGCCATGCTTTTCCCAGCTGATATTCAGGGAGACGAGAGCTTTGTTCTGGACTGGCTGTCAGACCATCACAGGCTCACACAAACAAACATGCATGTTTACATTTAAACCTGCAGCAGGCCAATTTTGAATCAGCAGTGGACCTGACATGAGGAAGCTGGAGCTTAATGTGTGCACAGGGAATTCATGTACGCTTCATACGGAAAGGCTTCAGTCGGTCTTTGCCTCGCTGAGGTAACAAAGCTCTTGTTGTTTGTCAGCAATTTGGACCCTTCAAATTCTCAGTTATAAGCCAGCTGTGGCTCAGCTGATGTGGAGCATGGAGCACGCCTCCTGTCAAGGTGCTGACTCTGATGTTAGGAGAAAATCTGCATGTGGGCAGAGTAGCAATCAGGGTCGGTGTGTGGCTGAGGTATTTTATCAGAGCAGTAAATAAAGCCCTGCTGCTCTGTTTTTTTGATAATTTACTTTTGTCTGACACTAAATGACCAACTGTAACTTTGATGCTGTTATCCGAGGTAACTCATAGCGAGGAGTAGGGGTGTGCAACATTGCATCGTTCACAATAATTGTTGTAATAAGTTATTTTGTCACATGTTCTGAAAAAGACACACTTCTGCTGCTTTCCAAAGATGCATGTAGGCAATTTCCAGAAGTAGACCCTCCTGCTGTTACTCCTCACTGCTGCCAACTTGGAGAATTTGCACACTTTACGCTATATTTTTTCATCTTTCAAGCTTTAAACTGGTTTTTACCCTTTTTTTTTCAGATTTTAATTTCTGTTCTCCCTTATCTGCAATGTTTTTTTTCATCAGTCTGATCATCCTTTTATTTGATCCCTTGCTTATAAAGTTCTGTCAAATGCATTTTTTCTCTAAGAAGAAATACATAAATATAAACTCACACCCTGTCTTATGTTAAAAAAAAACACATTGAAAATCATTAAAATATTTAGCTGAGCATGATTCCAATTCCTTATAGAAAAACAGATTATCTCTTTCTTTTGTTGCCATATTTCCACAAGCATCTTTATGTAGAGATTAAATTCCCATCTTTAGTCTTCAAACAGAGGAGGCTTGTAGGAAGCAGAGCTATTGATAACATAATAACTCAGCTGATCTGCTATGTAAACAAAATCTTCTGGCAGCTTCTAATTGAGGAGCAACAAGTACGTGTATTTTAAATGACCTACTCATTACCCTAATGAAGCACAGAGGGAGGAGAGAGCAGGAGCTGTTTTCTTCTGGATTCAGTTTCACTTCCCAAACTCTCATCTACCCTCACCCTCCATCGCTTGTGCTTTTGAGAGGACTGCAATTTACTGGGATTAAATTGTGTTTACCATCTGTGCAGAGGCGATAAGGGGAGTATATATGGTATGTAAAATATTTATCCCTTCGTTTCCTTCTTGTTGCTCTCTCAAGGATTTAGCTGGTAAGGTATATAGTTTTCTTTTATTATAATAACAACCTAAGCCAAACCGGATTTTTTTTCCCACCCCCCCAAGTAAAGTTCTAAAAATACACGGGAAGGGATCATTCCAAGTAACCAGTGAGCATTTTCACTTGTGATGTAAAAGAGCTGGTGTCGCGGATTTCCAGGTTTCATTTCAGAGTTTTGCATGAAAAGAATGAGAAACTTTGTGTGCACTGCAAAACTCAACAAAAGAGCCACTAGATCTTTCTTTCTTTTTTGCTCAACATTTAATGACTATCCAAAAAACCCAGCAGCTGCAATCTCATACCGTACGACCTCCTTTGTACTCTTTTATCGCACTCAAAGCAGCAGCAGTCCCACTCAAACAATGTGACTGCAGATTCCTCTGAAAGGGAAATTGGTAGTCGGTGTAAACAGCCGTGCCAGGAAACTGTTAACTGTGTCACTGACCCTCTTAAATTAAATGAAAAACAGTGACGGCTACATTTCCGCAGCGGCCACTGACCACAGCCTCAACCTTAAAGACTAGCAGACAGCAAACAGGAATTGATTAGTTCCTTAAGATTTATAGGATGAGGAGCTCTGGAAGCTCACCAAGTCTCCACTGCTTGACACAGAAGTTCATCGCTGTCAGGTTGGGTTTTTTTGAGACGCCAAATTACAATTTTATCACCTGAAACCTGATGTGAAATTAAAGAGAACATTATATGGTTTGACATTTTCACTTTTTTTTCTTATAGTTAACCATTAATGCATTGGAAGGAATCTGTTTGTTTTCCTAAGCGAGGGGAAAAATTATGAATTGGATCGTAAGAACACAGTTATCATAAATTGGAGAAATATGGATTTGTTTTAATTGGGTCACAGTGAATTGGCTTTTTTCTTTTAAGTACATTGAAATGACTTGGTTGTGAATTGATGCCAGTAAATTTAAATACTCAATAATGGCTGTAGTAAGAAATAAAAGGCCAGTACCAGAAGACCTAAGGGTCCGTGAGGGCAAATAATTTAAGACAGTGTCCATTTTAGTGGACACCAATTTAAAGGCTGTTTTCTGGAATAACCATGGGTGAGGATGGTATATTTGCAAATTAACCAATATAATGCCTTTCACTGAATAATAAATAAATACTTTTTAAAATTTCATGGCTAGATATACATTGTAATCATGGAATTTGTCTCTGATAAACAGGAAAAGAAAATACTGCTGTTTTAATACAACAGATATGTAAAAATATGATGAAATATTTGTTTTCCAATTTTGTAGAATAAATAATGAATGAATGAAAAGGCAATTAAGATTAAAAATGAAGTAAATCATAACTGTATATTTCTGTTAAAGTAAAATATTGTGTGAGGATTGATTTGAAAATGTCCCCTTAAGGCCTGTAAAAAAAAAAAAAGTCAAATGTTTTAAATTATTTTAGCATGTTTTTACTGTACAGAGATTAAACTTAAACTTTCATGGTCAATAAATTGATATTCTGTGATGTGATGACCTTCATAACATTGCAAGAGTCAGCCCTTTTCTCTCTCCTCCCATGGTGTTGATGCATGCTGTTACCTCTAGTAGATAATTGTAATGTCCTGCTCTCTGGTCTTCCCAAAAAACTGTATTTCAACAGTCTCTTCAGCACATTTGTACTCTATTACATGTGACTCTTTACTTTTCTAGAGCACTGTCACCCGTAGATGTTTAGGGTTTGGTGTCAAACGTTCCTGGTTCGGGTCAAAATAAATGTACATGGTTGATTAAGCAGTTACAGGACATGGTCAAGGTTTAGGGATTTTCATGTTCTTGTGATGCATTTTCCCATCATAGTAGGTGAAATCTGCCGGAAAGAAAACAGCCAAGGGATGTATCAGAATTTTCAGCAATGGATTGTGAAACTGTTAACGTTGAGACAAGTGGACAAATGAATGTATTCCACATTTTCTGATGAGACCAGGCCACTTTAGAAGGCGGTTCCAGTGGAAGCACAGTTCAAACCCTGATGCTTTTGTGGGTATTGTTTTTAAAGGTTAACCATTAGCAGTGTGTATAGAGTGTGAAATACATTTACAGCTCAGCTAAATTAATTTTTTCTAGCTATAAGAAATGATGAATAAAGAATAATACTTTTCTTTTCCTTTTCTCCCCTTTCTTTGTGAGGCAGTGATTGTGTGAATGCATGTTTTCTCTCTACCATACCATCATAAATGCCCCAAGGAAACCATTGACCCTTCTGCTGCCACTGAAGTGGAAGAGACCGATGGTTTAACAAAAGCTGTGGCAGCGTAAATGGAGCTGAGAGTCATTCAGTTGCACCGTGTTGAGCTCCTGTTACACTGCTACCGTTCAAACCTGCTTATATCTCCTGCCTGTCTGTGCGTCAGATAAACAAAACAACATACACAAAATGCCCTAGATGGCAACATCCTGGCAATCACAGACAGACTTTTTATGCAATATAGGAGTATCTTATCAAGATGTTCCTATTTTGGCTGAAACATGTGAAACTACAGCAGATGTGTAGTTGTGTTAAAAGATTCAAAGATCAGTGACTTGTACCAAAGTGACTGGTGAAATTAATTTAATTTGATTGCACCAGAGCACAGGAGCGATCATTCTTTCAATCAGTTTTAAATGTCACAAACCAAGTGTGTGGGCTGATAAACAAAGAGACCTGAAGGCAGCTCAAGAGTTGCATTTACATATGTACATTGTGTTTCATTACAAAGCTTATTAAAATATTGTGAGTGTTCCAAGCAGGTCTACATGGTGCTAAAACCCTGATTGTTATTAATATTTGCAGTTTACGTGTATTTCATAATATTACCTTTTATTATACACTGTCTGGCCAAAGAAAAGTTCACCACCTGGATTTAACGAAGCAAATAGGGGCGGAGCCTCCTATTGGATAATTACTGCATGGACGATTGTCATTTAGCTGCAACAAGTTATTTAACCCCAACTGATGCAATGAGTAGCTTCTCATTTCTTAACCAATCATGTGGAAAGACACATCTCGTGGTTGTGGAAGAGATCCTTGTCTGTTTAAGAAAGGTCAGATTGTTGGCATCCAGCAGAGAAAACATCTAAGGAGATGCAGAAACTACTAAAACTGGGTTAAAAACTAACGCATTAATAAAAACTGGAAGGATAGTGGGGAACCATCGTCTTCCAGGAAGAAATGTGGTCAGAAAAGTTTAAACGCTTGATGAAATCAAATGGAAGGAAAACAACAGTATGTTCAATAGTGAAAGTAAGAACATTTCCACATGAACAATGTGATGTAATCAGTCAAATGTAAATGGATTGGGACTGAACTGCTGTGTAGCCATAAGAAAACCACTAATCAGTGAGGCTAACTGGAGAAAAAGGCTTCAGTTTGCTAGGGAGCAAAAAGATTGGACTCTGGAGCGATGGAAGAAGGTCATGTGGTCTGATGAGTCCAGATTTAACCTGTTCCAGAGTGCTGGGACCATCAGGGTAAGAAGAAAGGCAGATGAAGTGATGCAGCCATCATGCCTAGTGCCTACTGTACAAGCCTGTGGGGGAAGTTTATGATCTGGTGTTCCTGCAGTTGGTCAGGTCTAGGTTCAGGAACATGATCTGCCCAAAGAAAGAGATCAGCTGAATACCTGAATATAGTGAATGAGCAGCTTATTCTGTCTACCCTGATGATACGGCCATATTCCAAGATGACAACACCAGGGTTCATGGGGCTCAGATTGTCAAAGAGTGGTTGAAGGAACATGAAACATCATTTTCACATGGATTGGCCACCACAGAGTCCAGACCTGAATCACATTGAGAATATTTGGAATGTGCTGGAGAAAGCTTTACATAGTGGTCAGACTCTCTCATCATCAATACAAGATATTAGAGAAAAATGAATGCAACATTGGATGGAAATTAAATATTGTAACCTTGCAGAAGCTTCTAGAAACAATGCCACAGTGAATGCTGCCGTAATCAAAGCTATTAGTGGTCCAATGAAATATTAGAGCATGTGACCTTGCAACTTTTTTCCCCTAATTTTCTCCATTTTTATAATAAATGTTAATGTGCTATAATGATTCGTACCATATCTTATAAAAATTGCAATAACATAACTAATATTCTATAGAAGTCAAAGACTTGCTGTTTCCATGCAATTAAACACACCAGCAGCTATTTTTGCTGATTAGTTCCTCCTCTTTTGAAATGTTGCTAATCAGTGGAATGATTGTTCATCCCAGAAATTTGCAATTGATATCAAAGTCCTTTAGTTGTGTAAAGAAGATGGGTAATTGGACTAAAGACTTTTGATTGTTTGCTTGGCTTGATTGTACATAATAGGCCAAAAAAAAAAAAGTACTTCATGTAGTCTCAAATATTTGGGTATAAAAGATGTATTTTCAACTTTATTTTTATTCTCCGCAGGTGTGAACAGGAGGACGTTGTCACGCACACAGCATGGCTAAACCGGTCGAGTATACTGTTTGCCGGAGAAGAGAAGTGGTCAGTGGATCCCAGAGTGAGTCTGGTGACCCTTAATCAGGAGGAGTTTACAATCAAGATTGAAAACGTGGACATGACAGATGAAGGGCAGTATGTGTGTGCAGTCCAGACAAGCAGTCGACCGAGAACAACCTCAGTGCACATCCTTGTCCAAGGTAATTACAGATGAAGAAACAATACTGTCACTGCTACCGGTAGTAGTAATAGCAACTTGAATAAGAAATTTGAGTGAACAGCTTTGTGATTTTCTGTTAAATTACTGTTTCTTTTCGTCTAGAATTATATGCACAGACTAAAAAGTCAGTCAGCGAAAAATGTAAGCAATTGTGACGCGTGCAAAAGTTTGCGTACCCAACTGTGTTAAAACAAGCTCCACAGCTTGCAAACATTGCAAATGAGTCTGAGACACTCTTCTTGCAAATCACTGCAAATGATGATAGATTGCTGTCTTCTACCCAAGACATGTTTTTTCCCCCTTTTCTGCTTGTCTACACATTTTATTCAAGAGTGCAATCACACAAGAGCATAAGTGAACATGCCAGAGAATCAAAACACACATCTGATGCCTTTTTTCTGAATCTCATTTCCTCATTCATCGCACCACTGGAGCAATTACAGGCTAAATGCCTTGCTCAAGGAGGGGGGAGGTAAATTCGGTCCCGATTCACAACATTATGGAAGGTCAGTGGAGAATACCAGTTAAGATGCTTATGTTATAATGATGTGTGGAGTCGGGATAGTGTCCTGAAGAGATGCAGGTTGTACTGAAGTGCTTTGTGCACTGAGGATAATAGGCAGTTCAAGGCTGCCAGTTTGATATGCAGATCCATGTAGTCTAAAAGGGGCTCCTTAGAAGATGCAATCTCCAAGTCTAAATTACAGTGGGCTGGTTCGGTTTCAGAGCTCTCTATTACATAACAATGATAATACCAGAAAAGAAAAGTTGCATAAGGATTCATGTTACGTGTCTGTAACATCTGCGTTCCCAAGCAAAGGTCTGTTTTCACTTTTAACAGCTTCTCTTACAAAGTCAGCTTTTGATATAAAATTTACTTCACTAATATTCTGCATGAACTTTGAATATCAAATCAAATTTTATTTATAAAGTGCTTTTCATGCCAAAAACCAACACAGTGTTTTACATCATAAAAACAATTCATGCATATTAAAATAAAACAAACAAATTTCTCCCTTACTGCCTATTCTACCATAACAAGCTCTCTAACCCCTATTACCCGTCTCTTAACTGAATGTAGGTACAAAAATATTTTTTTATATTTCATATTGCAGTGATGTTTTAGGGTGGATGTGGTGGGTATGTCTGGATTTTTATGCCACAGACGTTGCAGTTTGATCATTTCTTTGTTTCTTGAATGAAATTTTTAATCCCCAAAATTTCCAACAGTGCAACAGCAACAAGTGTCTCCACAGGGGCTGCTGCTGTTTTTATTGCTTGTGTGATGTGTTATGTCAGTGTTACATCTGGGGAAATGTGGCAGACACAAGATCAGACAGAAAGAAGCGCATTAGGGGAACATTGAAAATAAAAGATGGTTCATGAGTCTCGAATCGCGAGTCCAAGTCGAGTCTGGAATTACGACTCAAGTCTGAGTCCGAGTCCACATCTCCACACAGAATTCGGAGCCTATCTGAATGTGGAGCTGAAATGGAGACTCGTCAGACCAGGCAACATTTTCCATCTTCTGTTGTCCAGTTTTGATGAGTCTGTGTTTGACTTCCTGTCGCCTTTCTGTCATCTCCAACCAGCCTGCCCTTTCTCCTCTGACATCAAAGACATTTCGGTCCAGACAACTGCTGCTCGTTGGATATTTTCTCTTCTTCAGACCATTCTCTGTAAACCCTAGAGATGGTTGTGTGTGTGAAAAAAAAATTCCCAGAAGATCAACAGCTTTTGAAATATTCAAACCCACCCGTCTGGCAACAACAACCATACCATGTTCAAAGAATTGTCCATTATGTTCAGCAGCATGTGCAGAATTCGTTCCACAATCTGCTCCAGCAGCTCCAGAGTTGTCCTCAGCCACCCTTCTTGATCAGTTTGTTCGGTTTCTTTAAGTCTCTGCCTCTGATGCTGCTGCCCTAACAGATGGCTTGCACTCTCCTCTACAGGCTTTTAGAAGAAATGCAGCTAAATGCTGCGAAGGTTGCCGGACCTCAGCTTGCTTAAGAAGCAGAGAATACTTTGTCAGTTCATGTAAACCGCCTCAACGTTATGTTTCCAGTCTAGTCTGAGGGCCAGATGTACACCGTGGAGTTTGTACTCCTCCCCAACCACCTCCTTTCCTATGATTGAAGTAGCACTTAGTTTATTCCTGGTACTCGTAAAATCTGCAATAATGTCTTAAATTTAAGATGAGGTGAGGTTGTTCCTACACAATGCCACAAAGTGACTGTCTGACTCAGAGTTATCGGAGTATTTCTGCTGTACATCTCCTGAGTTGCCCCTGTGCTGCTGTAGAATCTGCATGAGGTAATCTGGTAATACTGAGGGTCAGCAGGAGACTTAGGTGACCCATTATTTCATATTTTCCTTCACTTCTAATTCCTGATATTTCAACCACTTACACACTCAATTGCACTGTAATTTTTAATAAAGGAAAGCGTATTCTCTAAAGATGTGCAATAAAGATACGCAGTGTGTGTAGCTGAGGATGTAGGGGCAGGAACGAGCACATATATATGCTGCAGAGCACAGCGGTCACCTCGGGTCAAAGCGACATCAATATCTTCAACCAACAGTGCGACCTTCCTCTCGTCTATCTCTGCGGATACCAGTATTTAAAGTGCACCTTTTTAATATTCAATCTAAAAATATATTTCGGGTTTTTTATTAGTTTCAATGATCTGTTTCAAGGTTGTTTGACGTCAGTCTTTCAGCCTAAAAAAAAACAAAAATAGTTTTAGTGTGGCAAAATGTCTGTTATTTGTGGCTGGGTTGGATTACTTAACTTTTTTTATGATAGTAAATATACTTGCAGATTAACAAGATTTTCTTGGTTATTACCCAAAATTCACAAGAAAATAAAAAGTTTCAACTTCATGTTAGTACATGGATATTCATTCCCAGTCATAAGAGCAGTAAGCTGTGTTTACTTGATGCTTTTTAGTTTTCTGTACAGTGTAAATAAGCCTGGAGTACTAATGATCTGATCAGTGTAAGCAGCTTTACATGCACAGTGAGAGTCAGTTTTCTTTGTGGTTTTACAAAGAGCTCATTATGTAAAACTGGCTCAATATATCAACTCAGTTGGAATATTTTATCAGAACATCTTGACAGCTGTCTTACCGACCGCGCTATAAGTAGTCATCTGGTGTCAGTCAGCAGTATCTGGATCAGATAGATTATGAATTATTTAAAAAAACAGAAGATCTCGGCACTTGCCATCTAGAGAGCCTGAACTTGGGTGCTTCTGATCCTCATTATGTCACTGTCTTTAGCCTTTATCCATGAAGGATTTTTTGTTAATTTACTTAATAATTTTTTATAATTGATCTTTACGTCGGAAAAACACAAGATCTTAAATAAGTCAACTGGATAAGCAATGCAGTCATACTCAATTTGAATCAGTTTTTCATATCTGTTTATATATTGATTTACAGTGGAATGCAAACTGAGTAATTCTTGCTAAATTTCTTGGTATTTTTCCTGTTTTGTTGCAATACAACCTGTAAATAATTTTTTTTTTTTTGTGGTAAAGAAATTTTATGTTAAAACCCTAAAATGAAATGAAAAAGAAATATATGAAAAAGTCCAAATCAGTTCTTTGTCGCAGCACTGTTGTCCAGCAGTCAGTGCTGTAATGGAAAGTTTGTCCACTTTTCAAAGTGGACAAACTTTTCAAAGGGCGGCAGTGGCTCAGGTGGTAGAGCAGGTCGTCCAATGAGACTAAGGTTGGAAGGTTGTCCTTGGGCAAGACACTTTACCCTCCTTGCCTCCAGTGTTGGCATCATTGGTGTACTCAATTGTAAGTCGCTTTGGATAAAAGCGTCTGCTAGATGACTGGATAGTATAGTAGTAGCTTCCTGCTACTTTAAATCTGCCAGTGTACAGCAATCTGTAAGTCATGCCACAGATTCTCAGTTGGACTGAAGTCTGGGTTTTGGCCGTTCCAACACATTTACATGTTTCCACTTTGCAATATGTTCAGGGTCATTGTCCCACTGGAAGGTGAACCTCCATCCCAGCCTCAAATCTGTGGAAGACTAAAGCAGGTTTTCCTCAGACATCTCCCTGCATTACTCACCATCCCTCATTTCTCCTGTTCAAAGCAGTTTCCCATCCCTGCCGATGAAAGCCGTTCCCACAGCATGATGCTGCCACCACCATGCTTTAATGTGTTTGGTGAGTCACTGTTAGCATGGTTTCTTTGGGCAGTTGTTCTAATATCTTCAATACCAGAGTCAATAATGTGATAACAAAGAAGCCACTTTCCTTATATTTCGGCAAATACATGTAAAATTTCACATTTCCTGCGCTGGTTCTTGAAGAACATATGGACATCATTGGTCTGATGACTCACAAAGTTCTCGTCTGACCATGAAGACGGTCAATTCGAACTGATCTTCTGTACATGTCAACTGTCTTCTTCTATGGTGCTTTTCAAAGTGTTACTTGTCCCAAACGTTGCTCGAGCAACTACCACACAAAGCCGGTACTGCAGTTTTAAAGTGGAAATGAAACACTCAGACAACCTAACGTTTCTTACTAGATTGAGTTCCATTCTTATCAATAATTATGTTTAAAATGTAAAAAATATGAACATATAAAAGAGAAACGTGATGTTTTTCATTTGTGGCATGAGAGCCGCCATGTTGCAGAACTATAAACCGTGACGTCACGGGGTTGGTTGGTTCAGCGGTTCTGACGAGTCTCCCTGTCTGCACCGCAGTCAGAGAGACAACAGAGGGAAAGATGGACACTGGAAAGCCAAAAGTGAGAGAGGACTAAAGGGGAACACTACTGTATTGCACTACTGTAAAAAGGATTTTTACAGAGTTCAAGCCGAGAAATAAACAGCCCATTTTCACAACCTTCCTCTGAAATGAAGAACAGTAGCTACTGCTGCTGCTGGTGGCTCCAAGGAGGAAAAACCCTCAGATGAGCCCGACTACCAGGTCTGGAGGAACATTATAAAGAGCAGAAAACTATTGAGTCTGGGAAGCTAGTGATCTGCCGTCCCTGTCTGAGCCTCTTATTAAACACCTTTTCAGCTCAGACCGCAGCACTCATAGATCTAAACGCTAGTGTTAAGCTAGTAATTAGCTTGTGGTATCAGCAGGGAGTGAAATAAACGTTTCCTCAGATAAATGCAAATGGAAACATTGTTCACATCCTTTCCATCATATTCCTGCTTTATTTATTTATTTATTCTATGTTACGTTAAACCACCGGTAATTACTGACATTAGCTAGCTTGACTAACAGTTACCTGCTGCTGACCGGACGCTCCGGTGTCTCCGCTCAGACATCCTTCAGGGACAGCATGCATCACCTCCAAAACGTCCACCTCCCGGCACAGTAATCCAAATGTGTGAACATTAGTTACGCAAGATTTATCAGGGATGACATGGTCCAGATCAGCCTCCTGACAGCGGACAGATTCCACTGTCACAGCCACACCTCCACCAGAGAGCGGTGCTGGCCTGCTTTGCCGAGACACCAGTTCTACATCTCCCTCTTCTCTCTGTACCACTGTTCCAGTCACATGGCGTATTGGCTCAAAAACATAGGCAATAGGATCTGGATGCTTATTAGGCCTTTAAGCTTCATCTTCCATTGTATTTATTTTCTTAAATAGCTATGGTAATACCTATGGATTCAAATGGCAGCCAGAGACCCAACCAACACTGTGACGTCACGCCAAGATGGCTGCTCCCTGTCTCACTAGCTAGCTAAAATTACTAAATTAAATTGGTCATATCTGTCATTTTAGCTGTTTTTAAAAAACAAAGTTTTGGTTGAATATTTTTTTTGTGTATATTAGTTTATGTGCCAAAATTGGCATGTTTCATTTCCACTTTCAAGCTCAGAGGGCTCTCACTTCACACACAGAGTTGTTTGTCCATTCAGAGACACTGTAGTGAAAATGGTGGCACAAATGTGGCAGAGCCATGTACAACTTTGTCCTTGACCTGTTAGGAGAGCTTTTTATCTTCATGGTTGTGCTTACTAGGTGGTACCTCTCCGTTTGTGGTTTTAATGACTCTTGCAAACAGGTAGACCTTATTTTACAAATAATGTAACTAAAGAAATAAATAAGATAAAACTAACAAAAATAACATTTAAATGCCAAGCATTAGAACTTCTCACATAAGAGACAATTCCGTTCTTTGCATTTTGAGTATCTACTGTAAATGTCAGACATCGTTCATGCAAATATCTGAGCTTGTTTAACTCGAGATTCACAGTTCTACATACACTCAGCACGGTATGAGTAACATGGTCTTTACTTCTTCCTCCTCTCACAGATGTAGCATGAGCTTTCAACTTTGGCTTTAAAACAAAACTTGAACATAGCTCTAACTCACTGTTGCCTTGGCAACAGCCCAAAGTAGGAGAACGGTGAGTTCACTGAGGCAGCCGAGAAACACTTGAACAGTAAAGGCCAGTCACAATACAAGGTGTGGGGTCACTGTATGTGCTGCTGCTGCCACTCTCTACCTCAAAAACACAGCGAATGAAAGAATTTACCATCTGAAAGATGCCTGTCTTTGGTGCTCCATCAATGATGCAGGCAGTACAGGAAAGGAGAAAAAAAAAAACAACACCCTGTGGAAATTCTGTTGAAAGGTTTTCCCTCTAAAAACTCAAAATAAAATAGACAATAACAAATACAGAAAACCACATAAATGATAGGAATAGAAATAAAGTGAAATGTAGTGAAATTAAATAAAGGGATGTTGGGTAAGGTAAAAGAATAGAGTAAAAAATAAGTTTGAACATCCATAAGTAAACACGATGACTATATACATGGAATGATCCATGGTTGTTGGTAGTAGACAGGCTGGTGGGAGTATTTCAGGAACTGCTGATCCGCTGGGATTTTCATGCACAACCAACTCCAGGGTTTACAAAGAATGGTCTGAAAAAGAGAAAATATCACCTTAAACCTTGAAGCAAATGGAGTACAGCAGCAGAAGACCAGACTGGCTGCAACTCCCATCAGCTAAGAACAGGAAAGTGAGGCTACAATTCACACAGACTGGAATAATGTTGCTTGTTCTTATGAGTCTCCATTTCAGCTGCAACATTCAGATGCTTGGTTCAGAATTTGGCAAAACAACATGAAAGCATGGAAATGCATTTATAGTTTAGGCTGGTTGTGGTGTTGGGGACATTTTCTTGGCACAATTTTGGTCCCTTATAACTAACCAGAGGCGGAGATATAGGCTGACCGACCCTTCTCAAATCTGATTGGACACCCCAAGCAGTTGACAGGTCATTGCTTTGTCCCTGTCCCTACTAATGTTATGTAAGACTATTAACCTAATGTTAGCATAGATAGGTAGATAGATATACTTTATTGATCTCCTTTGAGAAATTCTCATATACAGTTGTCCTCAAAATTATTCATACCCTCCCATTACAGAAGGAAAAAATAGCTGTCAATTAAATAAGCTGAAATTGAACAAAGGATTGATAAATAAAAATGTGATGAAAATCAACTTGTTTTTTTAATTGTGGTTCAATAGAAATATATAAAAAAAAAAAAAAAAAAGCCAAACTAATATACGTTACGTCACTAGTAAACAAATACTTTGTTGAAAACTCC
>JBBBVU010000016.1:21320799-21337068 GCA_037177055.1 Atherinosoma microstoma
CCCCCCCCCCCCCCCCCCCCCCCCCCCCCCCCCCCCAACTCATAGGGCTGAAAACATTGCCCTTTGCCTCCACACTTTGTTTAAAAGGCGAAGGGGTAGGGCTAAGGGGGAGGATTGAGATTCAGCCTTAGTCTTTATTATACTTTCTAAAAAAGTAGAAATATTTATGGTAGGAGACAGAAACTAGTTTATGAGCAGTTTATCAAACAGATTGAGTATTATTTAAAAAAAAAAAAAAAAAAAAAAGTTGTTACCATTTCATAACAACTACACACTCCCCGAGTCCTGAATGTTCAACAGGTGCATACATTTCCCTCGAATAGCTTACAGCAGCGATCTGTTTAATGGGTCCTTGCTGTAGGAGAAAGAATTATTTCAGCTTGCACAGTTAATTCCTCATCATTGTTTCCAGAAACCAAACTACTATTAACAAATATTGCACATATATTGAACTCAATTTCTCTTCACTTGAGGTGGTGATATAGATCGCTTTGTGAATATAAGCGGAGGCCCACAGGGGGGGTGATGCCACAACCTGTCTGCTGATTCACTTGACTCCCGCTGCCTTGCAGTCCTGAACACAGAGCTTGTGTCTGTTGCTGCCTTCTTGTAGATGCTCCAACTGTGTCAGAGGGCAGAGATGTTGGCGTGACTCTGGGCCAGAGAGGAGTGCTGGAGTGTGAGGCGGACTCCGTGCCCGAGGCAGATTTTGAGTGGTACAAAGATGACAGAAGGTAACATCGATTTTTTTTTAATACACTTAAGTTTACAAATGAAAAGGAATATAAAAGTTTTGCCAGTCTTACCGGGAGTAAAGATTTGTCCGTAATTGAAGAAATTTTGCATTTAGGATCTTCAGTGGTCTGGATGGCATGGAGATAGCCAACACTGGATCGCTGTCAAAGCTCACTTTTTTTAATGTGACTGATGTCGATTATGGAAACTACACCTGCGTCGCCATTAATAAACTTGGGAGCTCCAACACGAGCTTCCTTCTGTATGGTGAGTACTTTTTTGTTCACAGTCCCACTTTTTTCATGCAACAGTGCCATAGGCAAAGTAGGCTTTCATATTCATGTACAGTAAGATCTGCACTTAGAATTGAAAATCAGGATGTAGGGTGGGAAAAAAAAAAAGAAGATGGAATGTGCAAAAATATATAAGCTTTCATATAACGCAGTGGTTCCCAACCCTCACAGCTCTGCCAGATAAACACAAGTTGCACCACCATTCTATGTAGATTCACCATCATCATCCTCCTAAATGCTTTAAGAGAAGACAACTGGACTTCTTTGCAGTTATTGTCAACATTAAACTTCTTATCCCAGAGTCCTTCATGGTTCCAAGTGGTTGGAGGGGAATTAAAGGCAATTAGATACTCAATCATTTGCACCTTAAGAGCAGTTGAGGTTGAAGGAGTGTAAACTATCTGTTCTTCCCATGAGTGGTTGTTAAAGCTTTAGGAAGCAGGGCTCTTTTTATTCTCTCCAAATCTTCAACAAGTGGTCTGGTCATGGCTGGTAATTTTAACAATCTGCCAATAAATATTTATAGCTCAGATTTTCCAGGGAAAATAATCCAGATAAGTGAAGAATTTTGGCTCTCTCGTATTTTGATTTGTAAAAAAAACAAACAAAAAAACCCTCATATTTTGTACAATCTGGTGACACTCATGGCATAAAGTGTCTACACAAACACCAAAACCGATGAAATTGCCATAAATCAATACTTTTCAGCTTTTTTCATAAATCATTGAAAACAACCTCTGTTTTTCTTCATTTGTAAAAATCACACAAACCATAAGTATTTGTGAAAAATCAAGATAAACCATAAACATACAAAAAGATTTTAAAATTGGGAGCAGAGCCAAAAGAGCCCAACTTCCCATCACTAGTACTCACAGAATGAGCGAGTCCAGGGTCAGAGCCAGGTTAGTAGTCCAAATCCACAATCCAGAGTTTTCTTCAGAAAACATTTGGGGGTCAGATATAAAACCCACCGTATGGAGCCAGAGGCAGAGATCAGGGTCAGATCAGACGGCTGGAGTGTCGCTAGCTGAAGGGAAGGTTTGCAGACAGTCTGGAAAAGAAATAGAGACACTCCTGCTTGTAAAGGAGAGAGGAACAGGTGAAGCAGGTTAGGTTAATTAGGGGCTGATAGGAGTGTAGAGAAGGTGACAATGAGCATGACACAATAAGGCATGGGCAGGGAAACATGACCATCAGAATTTCTTTAAAAGGAACCATATCAGATGGAGCAAAAAAAACAAAACAGTACAAATGTTGTTTAATAAGCTATTGTTTTTAATTTAACCTACAAGTCGATGAAGCTCCATGTATCTAAGTGTCTTTGGGGTCCGGGGGGTTAGGGAACGGAGTTCGGTTTGGGAATCACTGCAAGGGAACATTAGAATTCAAAATGAAAATTTTCCATCAGACCAAATATTTCCAAATTATTTTCAAGTTTGCAGAACTGGCTTGGTATCAGATTTATATCATGATTACAGTATTGCTGTTGGAATGAAATGAACTTACAATGCGGTGGCAGAAGTTTGCTGACAGCAGATCTTTATTTCTAAGAAGCTGCAGAATTCTCTCCGAAATTATAAGTATTTAAAAATCTGTAATTAATGCAGCTCGTCGGTTATTTGAACAGACACTTCAACCTAATTATGTCTGAATACCACCACGAGGGGTACGTAAGACACACCTGAGTGTGAATGAGCTACAGTTCCCCAGTCTGATTCCATGAATATCAACCACATATTACCAAAAGTGTTACAGAAATGATGGAATAATCACTTTATCGAGAGAGTAGTAATGAGTGTTGTTCAGCTTGTAGGTTTGCCCTCTGGCATCACCTGTAATTTCAGGCTTTAGTTTAAACCCAGCTACAATATTAAAGATCCACTCTCAGCCCACTTCTCATGCTTTTCTCAAGTGTTGCCTCTGATGTGTTGCTGGTCTGTTTCCGACTTGTCGCTCTGTTCCATTTGTTTCCCCCCACCCCGGTGTAGTGGTAATTGAACCCACTAGCTCAACACTATTGCAAGGTTAGTATTCTCCACCGGCATGCGTTTCAACTACTGTGGAGTGAAAGCAGTGAGTGCATGCTGTAACGCATCAAACATGGTCATTTTCACAAACTGGTAGCTTGGCTGCATCGTCGCTGCTGTCATTTATAACAGACTAATCATCCCTCGGCTCTTTCATTCTGTCCAAATGACAGTGTTTCCACCCCTGGTTTGCTTTATGAATGGACATGTTTTTAGTAATGGACAAATGTCCCTTTTGAAAAAGCAGAATGAATCTTTGTGAAAATGGTAAATGCAACTTGTTTTTGTTAACCATGTTTCGTCTTTCTCCTTTGCAAACCTAACTGCCTCTCTGTGTGACGTTGGCTTCATTTTGATTTTTTGCATGCTCTTTCCCCAATGTAAGTATTCATCAGCTTTCATTACTATAAGTTGTATTTGTGTACCTGTACTTATGTTGTAGTATTTCAGACTGTGATGACTCATTGCTTTTTATTTGAATCTGACAGTAACACATGCAAATGTTTTAAGAAACATGAAGTTGTGGCAACAGTGCCGAGACAAACACCTCACCCTTGTTATTCAGCGTGTCCTTGTGACTGCTGGTTGCAACATCTTGTAAGCAAACCCACTTCATTAAGACAGCAGAACTTTATTAATGGCTTTGATTTCGAAGACGAGTGACTGTAATTATTCTAATAAGCCATATGCAGGATTAGGGATAATCCACTGTGGTACAATAATTGCAGAGATGCCCCAAAGGAAACCCTGGTGAACTCATAGAAATCCAAGGGAAATTAGAAGTCACTGTCAGCTTTTAGCTTCAAAGTACAAAGCTAAAAAAAAAAAAAATAGGCCTTAATTTCAACACTGTGCTTTCATTTAAAGCATGATGGAAATTTCCAGTCATGTTACATTAACATGTAACATGATTGTTGTGTATTCTTGGTTAAACCAAAAGTAAATAAAGCTAAGCACACAGTTTTAATACATCATTTTAATGTAGATCACTGCGGTTTAATTTCAAATGTATTCATTTATGTTATTGAACCTTTTATTTAATCAGGAAACAAAGTTCTTGAGATTCAACATTTCTTTTCTAAGAGATAGGTGAACACAAAATAATGAATACATGCAAAAATGTCCTAAAAAGAAACAAAACTTTTTAACCAATTTATTGAAATTGCTATAAAATATTTTCCCAACAATTGTTATTGTAGCAGAACGTGTAATTGTGAAACAAACAGCTGCTATCTGCCACCTAATGAATGGCTGAGTTTACTGTAAATATGGGTTCCATTGTCACTTCCACACAATTATCACCCAAAATGACACATTTGTTCGTATTCAGCCAAGTCTGCTGGAGAAAACATGAGATTTGTCATGTTCACTGCTTACTGTTTCAGAAATATCTTCACTTGGGCAAAAAATTTCATCTCCAAGAATAAAGATGTTTCCAAACCACAATAAGGTTGATTTGCTGAAGATTTATATTCTATGTCTTAAATACAATATTTAGAATACAGAATACAGGTCATTTAGCAGCATTTAGTACAACTAGTTTATGACGATTCAGTCATTTTTTAGTTCTAAGGTTGGATGTATCTGGTCGTTATGGAAACATAAGAACAACACCACATGACATATTAATCTGAATGCTACAAATTAAGCTGAATGCAGAAGCAATGCATGAAGAACTAAGGATGCAGATTGTAGTCACTTTTAGCAGCAATAACTGGACATAATTCTTTTCTGTCACAACATTGTGAAATAATTCATCCATGCACATCTCCCTTTAGCACAGCATTTCAATCGAGTTGAGGTCTGGACTTTGACTGGACCATAATTCTTTTCTGTTGTAGTCGTTCTGTTGTACATCTGCTGCTGTTTGGGATCATTTTTCTTTTCTAACGACCCAATTTTAGTCAAACTTTAGCTCTCAGACATTTAATTTACATGAAATTACATTTGAATTTAGAAGTTATGAGTATATAGAGGTGTTCATGGTCCACTCCAAGACTTCAAGGTGTCCAAGGTCCAGGCAGTACCATTCTCTTTTTCCTGCAATGCTTCCAAACAAGCCATGCTTTTTAGTCATCTTCTAATTGTACTGTCATGGGATGGCCACTGGGGCAACTGTGAATGTTTCCCATATGATTAATTTGTCACGCTGTGAAATAATGAACTCCAAAATAGTTTGTAAATAGCCTTCCAACAATTATTGCTGATCTCTGTCCTCTTTGGCATTGTTACAACACACACCTGAATGCTGCAGACTGAGTCATTATTGTGACTAAGTGATCACACTGATGATGATCAGTTAGTCACGCGTATGAGATTAGCAGCATCTGGCTGCTACATGACCTTTTAAGCCCAGTGGAAACAGTCAGCGGGAACTTTTTGGGGAGTTTTTTCACAGAGCTTCTGCATTTTGCTTCAATAAACAATGACACAGTATAATATGTCATATGGTGTTTGTAGTAGAAGTCGTATTTTCCTCATTCTTAAATCTGTTGAGGACCAAATAATAAAAGTCAAGTTTTTAAAATGACCTGTGTTGGTGTGAAGTTAGCCTCAAGATAATTTAGCTGAACTCTGTAGCACCAGCACAACAGTTTCAATATTATAAACCTCATATAAACTACATCTTCTGTACCATCTTGATGCCATCCCACTTTGATGTGAAAAGATTTAACCAACAAATGTAAAATGATTCTGACCTCGGTGTTAGTCACAATCATTTTTGTTTGACTATTATCAAAAAGTCTCACATGTCGTGCCGCGCAATCAAACAGGAAAAAGTAACACACAGGAAGAGGCTGTCATCAGTGGTGAAACTTACCTGTTTTTCTTTTTCCTGCCAGGACCGAGAGCAGTTCAGGACGGCAGCGGTGGAGCAGTGGGAGTGCACTCTCACACCTGTCTCCTCTTCTTTGCCTTCATCCCCTTCCTGCTCTGGTTTTGAAGAGGATTGGATTTAAACCGCAGTATTTTGTGTGCAAGTGTTTGTGTGCAGGAGAGTGTGTGTATGATTCTTTTTTCTTTTTTTTTTCTCAAACCGGAAACATAAACTGGTGCACAGTGAGTGCATGAAGCATCCTGCAGTGTTGATGTTGACCCACTAAATAAGTACAGAATAAGTTTCTATTGTTTCTGTCTTTCTAGATTCTACGAATAATACAAAGTTTCTCCCTTTAATTGATTTTATTTTTGTTTGTTGGTCAAACAATATAATGTTACCCTGAATCATCTCCTTACATCTCAAAACAGAAAATGTTTTTTAAATGTGGACTTTCTGACTCAAATGGATATGTCTTACTTTGAACCATGTTGCATATTCATTCCAACTCCAAGAAAAAGACAAATTTACCACAAGTGTGTGAGGTGAATGTGAAATACCTCAAAGTCAAACTGAGACAGTGAAGCAGAGGGAATTGAGGTTACCCTGAGACTGAAAGCCTGGTATTAGCATATTTTAATGTATAATAATTATCATTCAGTCTGGTTGTGGAAGGCAGAACAGTTTTTGAGCATAAAGTATTTTCCTTCTCAGCGTTATAGTAATATATTTGGAGTTGTGTTATGCTAATCTTCCTCACGTTCATTGTTTTTCAAATATGTTTGGGAAGGGAAAATATGAAGTTGTAATTATTTACAAAATATCTAGTTTCCTGTCTTTGTTGTCTTTTGATTTTTCTTCACCAGCACCAGTTGTACACACAAAAAAAAAAGAGAAAAAACAAAGGTGTTAAAAATAATTCTGTTAGATTTAAGTATTCACAGCTAGTGGGAAAGGTTAACTTAAGTAATGCAAATGAATTAATGCTGTTGCTACTTGTTTGACATCATGTTTGAAAAAAAAAAAAAAAAACTTAAGGAAAAAAAAAAAAAGAAAAAAGTACCTGTTCATGTTTTAAACCAGCACTTGAGGGTTCGAGTCCGACCAGTTAGAGCCTGTTAACAGAAAAATAAACGTGTTTGCATGTACTTAGACACAAATAACCCAAAGACTTCAACAGTTCTTACGACACCGTGTGTGTGTTTTGTTCTTCTCACAAATAACAGGTGTGTAAGATGTCAGATGTCCACCTGAACATGACATTTAGGGATTTTACCGAGAACAAAAAGGATTACAGGAGCTACAGTACAGCACGTAAGCCGGTCGGCATAACTCAGATCGACCAGAAAGGCCAAAACTGTTGTTTTTTTCTTTGATATTTGGGTTGCATTACGAGAAAAACCAGAGAAAATCTCTGTTTTAGCCGGCAGATCAGTGCAGGCAGTGTCAGAGGCAGAAAAGAAGACACGGATCTTTACTTCATTTTGTCGTGAGATAAGAATTTTATGCAAAAATCAGTAACCTCTCGCTGTACGACAGCAAGAATTAAACCCAGTAATTCATCTTCATCTGTAAGCCGGCACTCGGCCAACCCTCTGGCAGCGGAGGAGTGCTGAGTGACAACCACAGAGAAGCTGCATTCAGACCTTCAGCTACGAGGAGAGCTGTGCTCTTCTTGCTTTTGAGAGAATTCCTGAAAATGACATCAAAAATAAGTTAGTGTGTGTTGTGATGCCGTGTTTTCTCTTAATGATCTAATTGAGTTTGTTTTCTGCATCTATTACCTAGAGCATATTTCTCCTGTTCAAGGTTATGAGGGGGTGCGAGATGGGCGAGTACTTTGATCTATGAGAGGTTGGGTTGAAAATGATTAGAAATATAAATATCAACTTTGATTCTTATCACTCCTGATTCAAAGATGTTCAGAAAATGAACATATCTGTATTCCAAGCATTCCAACTCAGTGTTCGTTTTGCATTTATCGAAAACCGTCTCACATAAATCAATATTTCTGTAACTATGATTACGTGCGTTTTTTTACTTAGTCAACATGCCAAATTGGTACATGGCTTGAAATAATACGCCATTATACGAAATGACTTCTTATTAGCATGTGTCATAACTTGGTGAGCAAAAAGTACTTTTTTATGAGAACAAGTTGAATCCGTAGGGAGTTGTTTCCTGTTCCTGGAGCTCTCTTTGGTGCACTCAGTGATTAATAAGAAATTAAACCCCTTTTTCTTCGAAGGATTGGAAATATTGAGCATTATTAATTCCGAATTGGAACTGAATTCCCAACCCAACTGGGAGGAAACCCACACAGACACAGTAAGAACACACAAAGAGTGAAATCAGAGGCCCCAGCTTGAGTTTCCAACCACTTTGAGGCAACAGTGGCAATGAGTTTGGGTTTTGTACTTTCATGACGTTCATATATTCCTTTGAAACAAAAAATGAAAGAACAGAAAAACTCTTGTTTTTCTTGTTGTTTCCTAAACCAGAATGTTTTCTGATGGAGGAAACGTATAAAGAGCGCCTAGATTTGGTTTGTTTCTTTTATGTGAGACGAGAGACCCAGAAATGATCTTTGTTCTGCATGGGCTGTGTTGTCCGTCATGATAAATACGAACAGAATGAAACATTTCCTGACTTTTGTTTGGCATTAGCATCGAGAAAGTGTTTTTGCTTCCACTCGCATCCTTGGATACTGAGCATTTAGATTGATATGAGACATTCTGTTTGTATTTACCATGATGATCACATAAAAGCAACAGAGCTTTTAACATGTAATCAACAAACTGCCTGAAAGTACATGCACCGAGGATGCCCCTCCATTTTCACATTTATTCGGAGATTTAAAAAAACCAGCATGAAACGGAACCGCTCACGTCCAATTTGAACTCTCTGAAGGTGAAACCCTGATCTTTTCAGCAGGTCCTCGTTCATCATCCATGTGCCATCTTCCTTTTGTTTTAAGCCCAGTCCCTTTGTGGCATTAATAACGAGCTTTGTGCTCCTTGATGTGACAAAACGAGCCCCTATCCAAATGAAAAAGGCATGAAACCAATAGGGCCATTATTGAAATTGATCAGGGTAATCATCAACAGAATCTGACAGACTAATCATGGTTTGTTTCCACTCATGAGGCAAAAGAGAGAGAGAGAGAGAGAGAATATTATTCATCTCAGTGATGTTTGGAAACGACATGATAATTATTCCATCTTGGCTTGAAGGATGGCACTGATCTCACGTCTATCCCACACAGTCATTTTGCCACACGATTAACCACATTAAAGATGAAGCGAAGTTAGATCACCTCCCAGGGAGGTCTGAGCTGGGATCCCTTTGGCGGGGTTCACATCAAGCAGCTGCTGTTGGCATGCACAAGCAGTCACCACCTCACCTCTTTCAGTTAAAGGTTAAAACACAGTTTACTTGGGAACAAACCTTACCTAATAGTTACCTGAAAACATCAACAAACACACACATTACTTCTTCTCTTTCTGTCACACTCACCACACACAAACTGAAGGTGAAACGTTTTATTGTAAACAGTATTACTGCCTACATTTCTTTTTGTAGAACATAAGGCACACGTTTAAACTGGCTCATTTATTTCATAATTACTACCTCTGAGTAGCTGCTCAACAGTTTGTTCACTTATTTTAATGGTGCAGAAATTACCACCATAATGTAATATTTAGAGCTCCTTGTGCATTTGTGTGAGCTGTAAAAACCGAGCAAACGAGGACCCACGCTGCAGGATTTCTCAGTGTTGTTTTTTTTGGAGTATCGCAGCAGTCGGCAGGTTTATGAACGGACAGATTGGCCTTAATTAATGCAAGGCTGGATTTGTAATTATTATTCCTTCACATCAAATGCAATACGGTGTAAATTTCTGAGGCAAGCACACCTAATTCTGAAGACAATATATTTTAAGTGGTAACCTTTGGAGCACAGGCAGCAGGGCTTTAATCAAAATACCTTCTATCATTATTTTTGCATTGAGCCTTTATCAAATCTAATGAGGTGGTTGTACAATTTCCTAATAATCCACCTAATAATTGTAAAAACATGCGGTTCCCATCACCATCAGGCCGGATGTTAAACTCTGAAACACCGAGCCTTGACCCGACGTGTTCTGAGGTTGACAGCAATCAGTGCCTGTCACATCACTGCATGAAAACCTGCCGAGATCACATTTTCTAATGTTTTGGCCTTGCTTTGAGCTCGGTAAAGAAGGCATGAAATGATCCTCTCCAATTCCTTCTAAAGGGCGCATTCACACAGATAGTACGGTTAATTTGAAATGGCATGAAAGTGCATAACTAGTCCGCTGCAGTTGCAAGTGAACCCTGGTGTGGTTCCCAGTGGTACTGCTCTGTTGGTCAATTCCATGCATATCTGCCTTCTGCTTCGAGCATAAATGGGCCTTAAGACTGCATAAAGTTATTGTTCACTTGCGGTGAATTAGCCATTTTGGATTAGCCAGACTTTCCTCTTCTTCCTTCTTGGTCAGTGGTCGTTTTAGGCAATATCGCTCCTTGTTGTAACTGTGTGACGTTGTTTCAAGCAGTTTGCTCATGTGGGGTGTGAAATTAAAGCAAAGCAAACCAAAGGAAGGTGCAAAACTTTTCAGAATTCCCCGCCCAGTCAGAAGGAGTACTCCGGTCCTGGTGTGAACGCGCCCTTAAACTCCTGCTTCTGTAAACATTTTTTAAAAAGAACAAAGTGGATAAAACCTTTACAAACTGCCTTTTTAAAGGCTTTATTTGGTTTGTTTACCGACCGGATGTCTTTTGTATGATCACCACCAGTATTCCCAGTTGCATTGCCTTAGTGTTTGTAGTTACAGAAGCAACATATCTGCTTTATGAATAACAGTGTGATGCACAATGTGGCTATTTGCTTTGTTCTGGCTCACTTATTTGAGGAGATTCTAATAAGCCATCAGGTGAGAAAGCTGGTTCTGAAACTTAAAAACATTAATTGATCATTTTTGCCCGCGATGTGTGTTGGCAACAGCTGCACATCAGGCTCAACATATCGAGAGCTGGAAAATAAGTGAAAAGTAAATGAAAATAATTCATCATCTCATAGAGAGAGGGAAGTCGACAGTCGCGGTGAAGTTTCTTTCTGCATGGCATTTACAAAGTCAAGCTCTGCATCGACTTGTTAGAGCAAATGCAAATGTTTCCAACTCCCACCAAGCATGACTTTTAAAAAGGATATGCAAGTCCCATTCAAACCAAACTTATAATGATAAAGTCTCGCAAACTGGAGAGAGAATCTTGGAACCACGCTAATAAAAATAGTTCTGATCCTCCACCAAAGTTTATCTATGAAACTGCAGTGAAAGAGCCTCGGTACACATAACTTTTCCTGTCTCTGACTCCAGCCAGCCAATTCATGACTCACAGCCCATGAAAGGCTTATATTTTGGCAGTAGCGTTGTATATTTATGTTGATATGAGCAATTCCATCGTCTGTGTGAGGACCGCAGAAGGATTGCAGAACTCATTCTTCCTCTCAGCCTAAGTAAACCTA
This sequence comes from Atherinosoma microstoma, assembly GCA_037177055.1. Classification (NCBI taxonomy): domain Eukaryota; kingdom Metazoa; phylum Chordata; class Actinopteri; order Atheriniformes; family Atherinidae; genus Atherinosoma; species Atherinosoma microstoma. Next base: position 21,332,220 of record JBBBVU010000016.1, read on the forward strand.
GATCCAGTTGGGCTGAGTAAGGAAAATGCATAGCTACGGCTATATTTCTTTTATTTGTCTCCATACATTCAAAGCAAAGAAATCAGTCTTGGAAGAAAAATGACGCACCATTCCTGAAAACCTACCGAGTTTAAATCGCACCTACCAGATAGTGCTGGTAATTTTAAGTGTTTTGTGATATTTGTGTGATTTGCGTTGGAGTCTGGAAGAGATCACTCTTGGATGTGAACCTTTGTCTCAGTCGCCAGGGGATTAACTTAGCAGAGGCATGACATAAACTCACAATCTGTTGGGATTTAATTCACAGAACCAAAACTCGGCCCTTTGCCTGGCTACTAGTTCACAGGACTCTTCTAGAGATTGTGGAAGGGGACACCGTGCTATTTAACTCACTACATTGTAAAGGATTGTTGGTTTATATGTATTTTCTTGATGAAAAGTGTGTGCTTATATTTAAGACTGATAATAATAAAATGTTGTATCTTAAGATCTTGTGTTTTTTTGATGGTTTATTTGTTGCAAATGTTCTTTATTTTCCCATCATACTTACTGCACAGATGCTGCAGACTACCATGTTGTGGCATCCATCCAGGACAAGACAACCTTATTGATTTTCCTGCTCCTAAGAAGTTCTAACCTTGGGCTGAGCTCATTGTGGTCTGTCCGCTACATTACCAGCAACCACTGACTGCAGTTCTCTAAATGACACCAATGTGTCTCCCAGCCTGAACGCTCTGTATTTTAGGGGTTCCGGTACATCAATTATGTACAACCACACCAGGAGGTCTAACATAACACTGAATCTGTTTCTCTTCCTCCTCCATGAATTCTAATTGAGCACAGTACTGTAACACCATATAAAAGCTATTTCCTTTTAGTGAGATTCCCTGTGCGCCTCAGTCAGTTATCTTTAGCGGTGATGCCTGTGACCTGGAGCAATGCTTTTCAGTGCTCTACGGTGTGATAGACAATGTGACATTGTGTCCATGGTGTGTGTGCAGAAATTCATGTTTTGTGGTTTTTATTGCCGTTTTTAAGCTGCGACAGTCAAACGGCTCAGCAGTAGAGAACGCACCAATCTACAGCTCTTCAGCAACATTAGATATATTTAATTCATGCAAACATCTGTTCTGGTGCTTATCCCACCAGAGAAATAAAATACAGAGATTCTTGTAAAAAAAGATAAAATATGTCTCTTTGTATCAACTCAGAGCATCACCCTTAAAATCAAAGTTAACAGAAGGGCAAAAGGCCACTCCGAGCTATAATGAATGCATTTTGAGACTGTTTTTTAACATGGTCTCTCGCTATGGTATTAAGATTTGAAATGCTCTTTTTTTTTTTTTTAAGAGCCTTGAAAGCTTAACATTCATACTTTCTCATTCATAAAAAACATGGCTAAACCCTCATGAAAGAGTAACCAAGGCTACTGAACATTGTGGCCAATGTCCACTGAATCTATATTGCCTACATTAAAGCAACATTTTTTTTCTTCTTTCTTTTGGCCAAAGATGGAAGAAAGTGTAGGCCTAAATGTTGCTCCTTCAAACATGACACCGCCTGTGAGAGTGTATAGGCCTAATAATAAGCCAAACACATTATCTTAACTTATTAGAGGCTGAAATAGAGCAAAACCCCAGACAAAAGGAGGACATGTCTGTAGCTGTAAACTTAGTGCCCTGAAGCTTCCACTGGTTATTGCTAGTTTCCATTGGCCATTGGTCCAGAACCCAGCATGAACAAACATTGACAGTTTAATAAAGGTGACGACAAATGTGCAACAACAGTCTCCTCTTCTGGATGTACTTTGTTTTTAAGTTTTTAAGCACAGCTTTCATGCATTCTTTGTTGTTAATAGAGGTTCATAGAAATGTCACCTCAGATGCTCTTGGGATTTCCCATCATCCTTTGCTAATTTTATTAATTAATGCAAATAACCTAATAACCTATGCATGTAGCACAGTCGACAATGAAGGACAACTAAATCAAAGTATGTTCTATCTTATATTTCCAAAGAATGCTTGGCCTCTGTTTTACAAAGATACAATCCTAAAAGTTGCTTTTAATATAAAAAGCATCACAAAGGTGCTCATCAGTCACAGATTAGATAAAGTGCTGCACATCTGAGACGGATAGATAAAAGCATCAAATTCCGCAAAGAAACAAGAATACATTATTCAAGGAATTAAGGAAAAGAAAGAGAGAAAGTGACAGAACGGTGCAGATGCTGCACCATTTCATATAATTTCATACTTATTTCTAAGCCGTTCTGTGCATTCCAGTTCCAAGGCCAAACAGAAAGAAATGCAGACCAGTCTGCAGAAAAGCCAGTTGGAGCTGTTGGGTTTTGGCTTTTTTTTTTTGTTGTTGCTTGTTTTCATGAGCTTGTAACTGCTAAAAGTGAAATATATGTGAGGAATTCAACTTTTTTTTACTGTAGTCAAAACTCAAGGACATGCAGAACCATGCAAGGTCTGCGTAGGTCCGACCGTCACCAAGCCATGGGTGCGTTCTCAATATCCAGCAGACATTCCTCAGTTTTGTTACCATTATATTTTAGTTTGAATCAAACTTTTTCCACATAATGTTCTTAAATCTGAAACCTTGAACTAAAGACTGAATGAATGCAGTAAAAATTCATGGTCAGCGGTGAGAAAAAGCACAGGAAGTATGGACCACCTCAAGACCATCTTAACAGCTGTTTTTTCTTTATTTATTACATGTTTTCTTTTCATAACTTGTCCGAAAAACTGCACTCATAGTGCTTCCAGTGATAAAACTTTCTCAGAGCCATAGCATTTTCAGTGTCTGGCTCTTTCCTCCTAAAGGCCGAACAGAGAACACATCTCTTGCACATGAACAACTAATAATAGAAATTCCAAAGAGGAAGAGGAGGAGGCAAAAAAAAGAGAAAATCAATACTTATATTTGTTGGGCTACCTTGCAACCCCATTAGTATGTCCAAAAAAAGTTTTATTTCATGACTGAGGAATTTCTTAAACAGATTGAAATGAAACAGTGGTGCTGTCACTCAGATCATTTCTATTGTATTTACTGACTTCTATCAGCCAGAAGTCACAGAAAGATTAACCTGACTGGTCTAAACCTGGAGGTTGTCTCATATAGTTCTGTTGATACATTGATTTGAGACCAGTGAAAACATGTCTACCGGCTGTAGAAGCTGTGGCTCGGTAGATCCAGGAAAGATCCAGATCCTGGAAAGATTGGTAGTTTGATCCCTCATGTGACCCAAAAGGAAATTTCCCAAAAGGCAGGTTTCCAACTGACACCTGGACCACATATGGCCCATACGACACTTGCCAGTGCTATAATTGAGCGATAAGTGCCAAAAGTAGCACGGATTCAGCCTAAACATGTCTGCCATTTGGGTGAGTGTCTCTTCTCCATTAAAACCCTTCCTGTGTAATTACAGCCCAGTCTCATCTGGACACATCAGGAAGCACAATGAGCATCAAAAGTGAAATAATAATAGAATATAAAATAAATGTTGTTTCATTAAATATGTGCCAAACTTACAATAAATGTTAAAAGAATAAGCCGAACAGTCTCAGTTCTGCAGAAGAAGACGGTAAGAAGAGAATTAACGTCCTTAGTTGGATTTTGAGCCACAGACTACAAAGCTTAATACTCACTTGTCCCACTTCCCACAATATTACCCCGACACAAAAACATTGTCATGTCACAAGTTTTAATCATGGATTTATTCATATGGACAGTGGACTGTCCTATTCTTTGGATTTTCCAGTGCTTTTAACGCAGTTAAAACATTTGAGTAAAGTATTTAATCAATGTTATTTATAATGAATACAACTGCATTCATTGTTTAAATGTATGAAAATATGCAAGAAGCTCCTCAACATTAAGGTGGCTGCTTCCACAATCAGCTGGATTATTGACGGACCTGAAAAAGATGGAACTGTTTTTCTTCACGTTGGACATCTCAAACTTCCAGAACCACTCTGAGTCCTGTCATCGGCAGAGCAATGGATGACTCTGCATTTAACAATAAATTCTAATTTATTGATTTATAAAGAACTTTTCATACAGGTAGGTAACACAAAGTGCTTTACATAGAAAACATACAACAATTAACAATTCTAAAAAACACCCACCTAATTATACTCACTCACAAACACGAAACATATATTCCAACCCCCCACCCTTCTGTCTCTTAAAACCCGGCTTGGAACTGCAGTGAGGAAACGATATTTTGAGAATAATAATAATGCGTATAATGGTTTAAATAATGGTTTAAATTTCTACAGCACTACTGACCACCGCCACATATTTGTACACCATATATGCATACATACATACATAAATATATGCAAACATACATACATACATACATACATACATACATACATACATACATGCATGCATATATACATACATACATAAAAACATACATATACACATACACATACATACATTACATACATGCATACATACATATATATACACATACATACAGTACATACATGCATACATACATAAATACATACATGCATATATACATACAGACTTATACACATTCATACATACATACTTACATACATACATACATACATACATACTCATATATTCATATATACATGCATACATACGTACATAAAAACATACATACATATGTACTTATACACATTCATACATACATACATGCATACATAAATTCACATACACATAGACACATACAAACATGCATACATACATACATACGTACATACATACATACTTACATACATACATATATACATAGATACATAGATACATACATATACACATACATACAGTACATACATGCATTCATACATACATACATGCACGC
>JBBBVU010000016.1:21356850-21371859 GCA_037177055.1 Atherinosoma microstoma
AGATAGAATTAAAACAGGATAAAATAAATAAATGAATAAGAATAAAAATAAACCTAAAAGCAGTAATAAGAAGTAAAGTAAGCAGTAAAGTAATAAGAACAATAAAATCAAACGTGAGTAATATGTAAATACATAAATAGTAGTACATAAAATCAGTTAAGAACAAAAATATCACAGGGCTGCTGAGCATAACCAGCAGATGTTACCCCATAATGAGCTGTAAAACGTAATGAAACTTATTGAGAAGCAATTGGGCAGAAAGACTGGACACTCACGGAGCTTCATCACACTATCACTATGTGTGACACAAGGATCCAGTCAGTCTGCCTCTGCCCACTAGAACTGCTAGTGAGAGTAGCTATTATCTAATGGTAATGCCATATACTGTGAAAAGGGACCAACTGGCAGACCCTCATTCATTATATTTCTATTGACCTTTTTGAACTTGCAAATATTTCCTCTTGGTGATCCAGATTATTAATGTAAAGATGTTTTCTCTCTTCTTTCTAATATTACCATGGTAACCAAAGCAGTGAGTAACACAATCATTTCCTGTCTTAGTATATGGCCCCCCTGATAAGGTCTTGCCCACCCTCATGCCACCTCATGTATAAAAATCCAGCTCTGAGATTGAACGTGAGCATCAGAAACACATCTTGAACATATATCATTTCCATGATTGTACTCTCTACTGTGTAATTTTTATGTCAGGTTAAAAGGACCCTTCACCTCCTGATCTGAAAAGAAAAATCTGAGGTCAACCCCAATTGAAGTCAGTAAGAATTGGGGTGGAGACCCTCTGCACTCTGAGGCAATTTGATAGAAAACCATGAGGCTTATTGCCACTATGTTCACAGTGGGTGCAAGCAGACAGAAATGCCTACGTTTTGATGTATAATCTGTATATGAACAAGAGAAATTCCAGATGTAAAATAAGTCTTTTTCAGGGTTAAAACTAACATGACATCATTGCACATTATTGTGAACATTATGTAATATCTTAACATTTTATAAAACTTCAACTACAATTGTCCATAAAAGTTATCAAAATGTCCTTTTGGACACTAAAGCTTTTATTTTTTTCAATGTGAAGGTATGTCTGAGTTATAGGGCTCCAAAGTGCACCAGATGTTTCAGTTCTTTGGACAAAAATGTATTTGTATAGGACAAAATGGTTACAAAAGTCATAGCATTCCCAAACTGCTTTGATACATCTTCTCTCATGACTACGCAACGAGTTATGCGCAGGAATTTGGGATGGAAACAAAAGTTTAGTACTAAGCAGAATAATTATGAGCAATAGTTATCAATGTACCTTAATGCCTTTGGCATTGGCACCCAGATACATTAAACTGGACTCAACAAAAGGTATCTCAAGGCACTTTAAAAAAGACCATGCAAATCAATCCAATTATAAGCTAATTAAATCCAATTCTGTAATCAAATTCTAATCCAATTAGATTTCATTAGTTTATAATTTGATTGAATTGTAGGGTTTTATTAAAGTGCATTGAGATAACTTTTATTGTTAACTGGAGCTATAAAAAGAAAGTGGATTAGAATATAATATATTCAGCTGTGTTTGGTTTTTACCTAACAAAACCATCAAGGCTCTCCATTTTGATTTTGTTAGTCTAGAAGACTTTTTCCCTGAAGTCTTGTCGTATTTCTGATTAAACCTATAAGCTAGGCTAAAAACTAAGCTGTTCTTGCTGTACCATGTTCTTTTATAAAGTGACTTACTCTCTATTGAATGATGGATCTTCTTCCTAGGCATCGTGTGAACACACACCTGAATCATCCAGACCAGAAAACCTCTGCTTTCATTAAAGTGCTCACATTGATGATGAATCAAGAGCATTTTATGGGTAGCACCAGGCTGCTTACTTAATTTCCCCTGGAAGCAGTAATGGCTCTGTGCTGATCTGTCATAGTGAAGAAGCTATTGGTCTATTTACATTCCTTCACCAATGGTCACGAGCTGTGGGTAGGGACCAAAAGAACAAGATTTTGGCTACAAGTGTCCAAAATGAGTTTCCTTTGAAGGCTGTCTGGGCTATCCATAAGAAATAGGATCCCACTCTATCCTACTCAATCTGTAGTTATGTCATTGGGCCAGGCACTTCACGCTCTTTGCCTCCAGTATCAGCATCGCTGGTGTAATAATGTGTATGAAAAAATCAGTGGTTGTGGTTGGGGAGGCTGTGGTTGGCTGCCATGTTTCTGCCACTGTGCCCCAGGAGAGTGTATGGATGTGGTGTGAATGAATAAAATTCACTGTAAAAAAGGGCTTTGTGTGTTTCCATTATAAAAAGGGGCCCATAGAACCAAACCAAACCGCACCATTTCTGCCCCCCCCCCAGTTGTAGGTCCATTGGAAAATGGTTACGGTACGGTTAGGGCGGAGATACTGGCGTCACACGATACGAATCGATGGATTGGCGGACAGAAAAACATCACTGCCCATGACAAAGGCTAGCACAAAACAAACACCATGTTACTGTTAAGTTTACGTTGGGAAAGATAAGAAAAGGATGCCGGCAAACAAAAATAAGGTCTGGTAAAAGCCAAGCAGAAAAAAAACAAGCTACTGGATGACCTCCATTGTTGTTTATAACCTCACATTTGTTGTTGGTGCAGCAGTATTACCACAGGCATTTAGTCTAAACCCTGCATGTCCAGTGTCGGTCCCACTTGCAGTGGAAACGCTCACCTGAATAGACTGGACCATTCTAACCCTTCTGAACCGTAACGACCCGAACCGTATCGCTCAGTGGAAACGGGGCAATAGATGCTTTGAAAAGCAATATATGAATCTAATTCATTATTACCTGGGAGAAGCTCAAAGTAGAGGCGTTGCTCCTTCGCTTTGAGATGAGCCAGATGAGCTGGCCTCTCTGGTGAGGTGTTCTGGGCACATCCCAAAGGGAAGAGGTCCAGGAGAAGACCCAGGACATGCTGGAGGGATTATATCCCCTTGGACAAGCTAGAAGAAGTGGCAGGGGAAAAGAAAGTCTGTGCTCCCCTGCTTAAGCTACCTCAGATAAGCAGTCAAAGACGGATGCATCCATCCGAAGTTATAGTTACCCTGATCTTGACATGGATGTAAAACTTGTGTGCTTTTGATTATATATTTTTTCCAACTCTAACCCTAACTCCAGACCAGACAGTTTGAAGTAATGATGACCTTTGAGGAAGAGCCAAGGTAAAGCGAAGTCCCGGGTGATTTATGTATATGGCATCTAGGCTGCGATCCCATCACTCCAATAAAAACATATTTTCTCCGTGTCATATTGGACTGATGACTTTTTTTTCTCTCAGAACCTACAGGCTGATGCTGAGTTGGTGGGATGCTGAAAAGGAAAAGCAGGCAACATGCAGAGTGGAGTGGGCAGCATCAACAGAAGCAGCGCCGATATAACAGAGAATGACAGGAACTTTTCAGCTTTGACTGCTCAGATAGGAAGGGAACACTTAACATGAAGCGTGTGGGCTGTGAGGCAGATCACATGGTAAGCAGTATGCAGTCTCTCTTATGCCATTTCTGCTCAGGATTATTAGCTCCCCTACATTTAATTACTGAATACATGCAAATGAAACTATTTCTTACAACAGGGATATTTGATTTAAGAGTCAAAATATATTGAGCAACAAACTAAAAGACTTTGTTTTCTGCCTCGCATCATCACTGCTTACTCACACCGTCACTTCTTCTGCTTTAAAACAGATAAGCTAAATACTGCTGAAGTGTGTGTTTCAATCTAATCTGTAAATCAGGACATCCCCAAGCTGCAGGTCAGGTAAAAGTCATGAAGCACATCAAAAAAACTCCAGAATGCTCAAGTGTATTTTACCGTCCTTTGTTCTTGCTGCTCCCACGACACGTAATTTTCATCACAATTAGTTTCACTCACATTAAAATAATCCACACAAACTAAAACCTTATCCACACACACACTCCTACAGTTCTGTGTATGCAACTGAGGGCCGGTTTGGGGTTCAGGGTCTTGCTCAAGGGCAGTTCAACGCTGCTGATTAACCCCCTGACCTGATATTGTTGTAAGGTCATTCGGTTGGTGCAAGCCAGAGGAAAGTTCTGAAGATGTTGAGGTTTAATCACCACAGAGACCCAAATGCAGGACTCGCACGTCAAAGGTGACAATAGGCCAACAATGAGGATGTCCAGCGCCAATGGCAACAGAAGGAACCAGATCACTTAGACTCTACGGGACCCACAGGACACAACAGGGGACCAGAAGCAGCAGGCAGGAGATCCAAGGCTGATGACCTGTCAGCAGAACAAAGGTAAATCTTTTGAGGGAAGGGAAAAGAAAAAAAAAACCCAACCAGGATTCAGGAATTCCATAGGCTGGATCACACTACCATGGAGGCTGAGAACCTTAAGACTGGTAGCTGATGAGGACATGAACTGCAGGTGAGGAGTAGAGACACAGGTGATGGCAATCAGCCCTGGAGCCTGCCTGCCTGCCTGCCTGTCTGCCACTGCAGTGGAGGACATGGTGTGCCTGAAAAGGAAAAACACACCAAAAGCAAAACCCGGCCCGCTCAGTGGGCAGGAAGACCCCAACAGAGGATGAAGGAAACAGATATGCATGCATCACAAGGCTGGATTAACATGATATAAACATAAGTTCAGTGATCATGAGTTGCATTAACTATTATAAAAATATACACTGCCAATGTCAGGTCTCAGCTGTAACCTCGATCAGACACTTTAATAGGAAAGTGGGCACGAAATGGGCTTTGGCCAAAGAGTCTTTAAAGCTCTATAAAAGACGGGGTTGGAAGAAGGATGGAGACTCCAACCTTGGACCTCAACAGTGGATGTTGCACTCTGATATTACCTGATAATTAAAATATTCTAAGAGGAACTTTCTCCCACTAAGATTGCTGCCCACTGAGTCTTTTTTTTTTCTAGAAGAGTTTCAGTTTTACCCAACAATGTTCACACATCCTAACAAATCTCGCAAGCATTTCCTTTACTATGACTCCAATGGTATTCATGCAGACCATGTGGTCATTTTATTATGGACGTGCAATTTTTTGACAGAGGCCTAAAGAGTTGGCTATAAGAGTTCAAATTCAGGTTTACCAATAATTGTCGCCAGGGTGATCTTTGCCCATAAACTCATTGTCTGTGTCTTTGCAAATTCTTATAATCAAATGATTGCACTTCTTATTTTAGCTAAGTTAAGAAGGCTCACCTACAAAGCCACTAAAGATAAGTCAAGTCACTTTGTTCAATCACATTTTTTAAGACAAAATGTCAGGAAATGGGGAAGCAAACACCACAAGAAGCTAGCTTAGCTGGTTATCTGAACCTACAGTCTGAATGATGACTGAAGATCATTCACCTGTGTTGTTTTTATTCTTCAAAATCAATAAAGAAAAGCTCTACTTTTGATCAGCTTCTGGTTACTCACATAAACAGAATAATTTGGCAGCTAAATGTTATTTTTTTCCATTTGTTTTCAAATTTTCGAATAACTATGAAAAACAGTTTGGCCTTTTTTTTTTTTAAATATCGAAAGACAGATATGCCCCCCTCCTCCTTTTCTTTAAATATTTGCTATCAACCCTCCATTCCTAGAGACTGACAGTTTCTATTTCTGTTCACCATCAATATTTGCTAAAGTAGTACTACCTTGTACTCATTACTGTGTGTATATTAGAGGGAAATAGCCTTTATAAGTGATCATCAAGAATAGAAAAACATGATATAAATGCAGTCATGTTATCATAAATGCTGCTACTCTATGATATAGATGATTGCATGATTAGAATCCATTTTTCTGTCATAGTTTCTCTGTGACCTATTAATTGTATTGGCCAGGAGCTATTTTTATAAGGTACTTACATTTAGTTTCTCGTATTCTGGTGTCAAGAAAAATGATGCACCACCAAAACCAATACCTGGGGTATGCAAACCTTGTAACCTTGCAGATGGTCAGAGCTATCTCCAAATCTTGTGACGAAAACACACCAGATATCTGATTTGGAAATATTAAAAATGATTATCCAACATTTTGAGCTAAAGGAACTGAGGGAATCTTCACCCACTGTGAGAGTACATTTAACACTCCCTACAAATAACTACACCATTATGTGGTTGTATATAATGGTTGTGAAGACGTTGCTAATGAAGCTTTATAAAGACAATGAGTATTTAGAAACTGTTCTCATGTTCCATCATAAAAGTGACTCACAAACTGCTTTAGGCTTCTAAAAACTAAGAAAGCAGCCAACATAGCACGCTCCATGAGTAAATCAGTCTCCCCCCAATCATCTCCGCAGGGGGGTTCATTATATACAAACAATGCTTTTATAATCAGGACTTTTGAGTCTTTTTTAGACCTTGTTGTGGTGTAAATATTTTCTAAATGGAAATTATTAAATTAGGGAGTTCCTGGTTGTAATCATGGCTAAAATGGAGTGGAAATCAAGTTCATGCACATGATTTAAAGTAGGCTATGTATATCCACATTTCTAGCATTATGCTTACACAGTTTTAGTCATAAAAGACAGTTTTATGCATCGGGTCCCGTTGTCTTGGCCATCATTCTTGGGGGCTTGTGGCAGCTGAAATTATGTACCTCCACCACCTGCAGTGATCGACATCTGGGTTGGTTTATTTGCCAGTTGGAAAACAGGTGAAGGCATGCGCCCAGGAGAAGGTCTTCATACAGAAGCTTAAACATCACTGCTCCTTTTAAGATGTCTCGGTGTCCTCTGAAAAAGATGCTGCTGAATGTTTAGCTGCAAGTCTTAGATGTTGCCAATCCTGCAAAATGCATCCTGGTCTGGAAGATTTTACAGACCAGACCACCTATGGGCTATATTACTGTCTTTTATCCAGAATAGTTTTTCTATTTGAGAGTAGATTTCATTATTTTCATGCTAAATTAACCTACTGCTCCCCCTCAAAACTTTACTTACACATTTAAAAAAAAGTCCCCATTTGCATGCAAATATGTTAATTCAAAACTTTGCTTCCTGTTCTCAAATTGTACAGCTTCATAACCTCTCAGTCAAATGATACAATGACTATATATATATAAATATCACAATAATTACTATTCGCTCAGCCTCAGGTTGGTCAGAAAACACAAGTGAACAAATGCAATCAGTGGGATCATGAACTGAAATGTTTGAGAAAAAGAGCAGTGAATAAAAGCTGATGTGTGATTTTTTTGTCTTTAGACACTCAGATAATTATGAGGTTTATTGTTCATGTGAAGTTAATTGAAAATCATTCAATCCTTTAAAATAAATAAAACAGGAAATGTATCACTGCCATGCAAAAATACACCTAAATTCCAGTGTCAGTTCTCTTTTAATAGGGATTTAAAACAAACTGATTCAAGATTATTGACATCAATATTTGTTCTGTTGATCTATCTGGGATGGAAAGCATGACAGTAACCTTTAACCTAAGTTCTGCAGGCATCTGTATCTCCCTCATCTGTGCTTTTTTGCAAAAAACAAAGCCAACAAATTGAAATTGTAACCTGCAACATATTCCATAGTCCATAGCTGACTAGTTTACTATCATCATCACAAGCACGTAACTTAACATGTGAGTACAATAAAACCACTCCCACATAATTCAGTCTCATCCCTGTTCTTTTTGTCTTCAATACACGTCTTTACTCATAGGTTTGCACAAGAGTGAACTGGACAACAGAGGAACATCACGGTAGCGATCACTTGTGCTCTATGTATATTCTTTTCACTGGGAAATTCTATCATAGGCTGACTGCTAAAAAATAAGAATAAAAAGAGGAAATGTCCCTTGAAAAATCCCTTCATCAGCCGTTGAATAAAACTGTTTATCTTGTAATCTGGAGAACAGCGTCCACAGTTTACCTCGGGCACATCGGGTCAAAAGCACACATTCACAACACCTGAAAAAAAAGCTTCATAGCAGCTTCAGGGAAGATTCATTGAAGTTGACTCATCTTGCTTTTGTTGAGAAAATCTTAACTAAATTCAAGAAACTCTTGGGTGGAGGAAGTTTACCCAGGTTTTCTACCTTTCCATCACCCAATAATCAAATACTTGTGGAATCAATTTTCATTTAAAAAAAAACAAAACAAAAAAGGGTTGCCAGACAGCATGCTTGTGTATAAACCTTGATTGTAACAAAATTTACATATTAAATATGGACACTTTCTACATAAAATTGCTAATTTATGCTTGAAATACAAATAAATAGCATTAATGTCTGTTTTTGTCTTGTAGCACGGTTGTGGATTTGCATTATCTCACAATGATGACCAAAACACAGCAATTATAAATTCAGGTTAAGAAGAAATATTCATGCAAATAATAATACATAAATAATAGATAATCAGTTAACAAAAGTCAAATAGATGTGGGTGGAGAGGAATAACCGCTTCAACATCAAATAAGACCTCTCAAAGTATGCTACAAAAATTTAAGCTAAAACTTGCAAAAACACAGTCATGGTCTATTAGATGTCTCTCTTCACAGTTAGGTTTTATCTTCTGAGTATTCTGTAAGTGTATGGCCTTGATGACAGATGAAATATGCTTTGCACTGACCATGCATTTCTTTGTTTTGCATAAAAAAAAAAAAAAAAATTTGTACAAAACACAAAGTCCTAATTGCGTAAAAATCAACTAACACGAAGACCACTGTAGCTGGCTGAGAGGAAATGAACCAAATGTGGTTTTATCTTTTACCAAAATAGAGAAGAGAACACCCACTCACCGTGGAATTGAATTAAACTGGCTGCAAACAGTAAAACCAAGATGTTTAATTTAACAAAGAAGAACAAATGAACCCGAGTGCCTGATGAGAAGTTGGTTTAATGCTTAATTGTGACCCACTAACCAGACACCTGAATGATGCCATCGGCACTAAATCTGCATTCTGTTAAACAGGCATCAGTAAAGTTTCATTTCACACGATTGAGTCTGAAAATCTGATGTCAGATTGTCAGTATGAATTCACCTTGAAGCTGCTATGACACTAATGAGGTGAGTCTAAAATGCCATTTGATAAGTGAATGCATTTCTAAAAACAATGCAGGAATTGTCCGACCACATTTGTACATTTTTCTACACGCACTATAATGGAGTTAAAAATTTGGATGCACTATGCTGAAGGACTTTGCCTGAGAAATTATGGTGCACTCATCATTCCGAACTGTTCATCACGAAGGACCGGTAACTCTGTTTTGCATACAACTGTAAAAATACAGTAAAATTCAACAATCACATTGCATTGTTTCCTTTTTTGTCATTTACTTAAAAAAGCTTAATGGTATTGTACAGATATTGAACAGGATGTGACACGATAATAGTAATAATCTGAATGTACACTTCAATATTGGGCAATAAACAGTCAACTATCAACAGTTACACTTAGTTTTTTTTCTTTTCCCTTTTCACATACAAAAAGGTTTGGGGGACACACAAACTCTGTAGTTCTACCATCATCAAATTAGTGCATGATTAACATTTTTCCCTTCTTCCGATTGACGCCTCTCACTCTTGGCAAACCAACAGAGAACAGACTCTGATGCAAAGCCAGAAGGAAAATAGAAAGAAAACAAAGGGTGAACCAGCGGCAATCTTGGTCTCTTGTTCTTCTCGTAGAATTAATAGTCTGTTCTTGCCATTCAGTGCTGAGAGAAGCGTGAAGAGGGTCTCGTTTTGCATCAGAACTTGAGAAGGTAGAATACGGTTACAGTCAGCAGGAGGCATGAAGAGCTTTGGGGCAGCATGGCAGCCCCGTTTACATCATGCATCGCACCAGGACCTGCAGAGAAAATGAAATATTAACCATGATTATGTGCATTTCAAATGTTTATGTGGCTTTACCCTCATACAATAAAATGGTGCTGAGACATGAATTGCATTTAGTCATGACTATCGTAGGCTCATATAGCGAACTCTGACAAATGAAGTGGTGGTTAAACAAACCAAAATGGCTAATGTTCTGTAAGGAAGACCAAGACATTTAGTATTTGCAAAGTTCCGATGCAATTTCATGCGTCAGATACCTTAAAATGTTTAGCAATGTGATGGCTCTTTTTTGAATATTGAATTGAATTGAATTGAATATACTTTATTGATCCCCGAGGGGAAATTGCATAATATGTCATCCAAAAGAGATTCAAGCTTTAAATGGTTGAACTAGTTAGTTCAGTTCCCTGATATCTTGAACTACATTGTGCAATATTTGAGCTTCTACATGAAAGTATTTAAATTTTGGAAGTCTATAATGTCTTTGAGTGAGAGGAGTTGGGATTAAGACCCTTAATGACAAATCCTGCATTGTTTCTGCTCCTAGAAGTACACACTTTATTGTTTTTATAGCAATGTTGCTATGTTTGATGTGAAAACCCCACAATTGGCTGTTTCACTCTATCATAGCCTCTTTTCTGCGTAGGTACCCAGTCTATGTTGTTTTCATCATAACAAAATAGTTTTGAACCATTTGGTAGTGAATGAAGTAAAAGCATTGGCTCAAATCAACCTAATTGTCCAATAGACTTGGTATGACTAGGAACTCTGTTCAGTTGTGGGTTGCAACATTCTTCCAGTCTGAGTTTGCTTTCACATAACACTTAGTCAAACAAACTGAACCTTTTGGAGAATGCATTCCCCCTCCTCACCAGAGGTGGCGCTACATCAAGAAAGAATTACTGAAGAGAAGACTAGACAAACCTGAACCAGAAAACTTGCACGACAACCTCTGTTTCCACCATATAAGAGCAAAACATGGAGCTGCATCAAATCCTGGCAGGCTTGGGCTGGCCATATATCTATCGGAGCCTTTTACTCGTTATCACTCCAAGACAGACCTTGAGCCATGTCTCCTGGCTATCGTTCTACATGCGCATGTGTTTTGATTGTGTTTACCCACAATGTCATGCACTGCAGTCTGCTTCCTGCATTTGGTTCACTTGATGCGAACTGAGGGTGGATTCACTGTGGCGCTGTTTGGTCTGATTTAAAACCAGGGGTCTTGGTTCTCTTGCAAGTGAACCCTTGTGGTTTAGGCCCAGAATACATCTGTGACATGTTCAGAGAATTTAAACCTGCAAGAGCTCTTAGATCTAAAGACTCAGGTCAGCTAGTCCAGACCAGAGTCCAGACTAAACATGGAGAAGCAGCTTTTAGCTGTTATGCTGTAAACAAGTGAAACAAACTCCCAGTAGAGATTAAACTTTCGCCAAATGTAGAAACTTTTACATCCAGGTTAAAAACATTTATGTTCTCATGCACCTATGCATGAAATCTGCACAGTAATTTTTTATTTTTCTTGCTTTCAATCTTTTTAATGATTTGTTTTTGTGTTTAAATGATTTTATTGTAATTCTGCTGCTTTTTATCTGTAATGCTTATAATGTTTTATGTAAAGCATTTTGAATTGTCTTGAACCTGAAAATGTGCTTTACAAATAAACTTGCCTTGCCTTGTGTGGTTCGTTTTTTTGCGAAAGCAAACAGACCCTCTAGTACAAGGACAATCAATTCTGTCCTATGAGGGCTGCAATCCTGCAGGTTTTCCATGTATCCCTGCTCCAACACACCTGACTCAAATAAATGACTCATTGTGAAGAACTTAATTGTCTGTTAGATCCATTTAATTTGATGCAGGTGTGTTGAAGCAGCAAAACATTGAAAACCTGCTGGGTTGTGGCCCTCAAAGGACTGAATTGAGTATCAGTGATCTACTAAATCAAAAAGAGGAAGTGACGCAGAGCGCATCGTAGCGCAACATGCCGGATATCTCATTGCCTCTCCGGCTGCTCATACTGGACAGATTCTGGCGAAAACCACATTAGGTTTGAACACCAAAGTAAAAATAGAAACCAGACTGCATAAATTAATTGTTGCTCCATTGTTTACTTGTGGGGGAATGAGGCATTTTTTGTCCTGGCCAAAGGATGAGCCGGATTTTCTTCTTCTTTCTTCTTGGTCAGTTGTTGTTTGAAGGACTATCGCCCCTAGCCAAGTTGTCACATCGTGAGGTTGTTTAGGAGGTCTTTGAGTAAAGTACAGTCAGAAACCAAACCAAACTGGACAAACATGCAAAATTTTTCGGAATCCTCAATCTATTTGAACCAAGTCTCCTGGACTTTCCCTGATAGACCTACAGATTTAGGTGGATCAGAGTTTGCTTCTTTAATTCCCATCAAACCAGACTTTACAAGCAAATCAACTAAGATTCGATTCAGAAGGGCTGGTGTGAATATACCCTGAATTAACGTATGTTAACCTTTCCCAAAGTAATCACTGCATGCTTTTACTCCGCTCCTTTTGATCCCGGTAAAATGTTTGCAAGCTACTTTCATCAACGTCTTTTCATTCAATCTCAACTCGCTCTCTCTTTTACGCAACTTCATGAAAAAACCCTGAAATAACCTAGATTAGTTTCACGATTTGAATGACTGGAGGAGCCAGAAACATGACAAACGTTAGGCACTTTCCAACAATCAAGAACACGTTCACTACACACACTCCGGTCTACAATGAGCTTGGCTGACCACCACTCCATGTTACACACAGTTTAAGAGATGGTGTGCATGCAACAGCAAACAATAGTAGAAATCAATAGATGAGTGACTTTCATGTCATGACCAAAATTAGTCCAACTGAAAAATAAATTAAATCAATTTTCTTTTTCAATCATCACTTCAAATGCACTTGTTTTCTTACCATAAAGGATTATACTGGCATTAGTGATTCCCATTGTGTTCATGGCCACACAAGTGTAGTTTCCATAGTCCTCTTCTGAGACGTTGAAAAAGATAAGCAGTGACTGTTTACCTTGGTTCTCTATCTTAACCCCATTTATTCCGTTGAGGAGCCTGTAAGAAAGAGAAAAGTAGTTTTCAAAGCTCCTGAGCAGTGGAGAAAATAACCTTTTGCTTTTCTGAAATCCTCTGAGAGGCTTTTCATCGGTTTGCAAAGACATCGTTTTCAAATCAGACCTTTAGTATATGTACTTTAACTCTAGGTCTGAATGAAACTAGAAATATAATTTTACACCTATTAATGATGTCAAATTATGAGGAAATAAATCATACAACCATTTTGAATACCTCACACTCTTACTGAAATAATTAGTCAGATATTTCTGCACCCCATCTTTCATTCACCGCATTTCCTGCTTCTCCTAAGCTTTTCCATATTCATGTATGTGGGTTTTTGTCATTTAGTTCATCACCGTTCACCATCTTTTTTTGTTTTTGTAGTCCCATTTTTTTACTTGTGGGGACTGTCAAGAGCTTATGTTGCTATCGTCAGGGACCATTTAACAAAAAGCTTGTGTTTATATCAGTTTTACAGCTCTACAGCTGCTCATAAACATCTTTCTAGTCTTCAGCCATGAATTGGAAAGAGCTACATTATACAAGAATAAACCCCTCAAGTCCCACACCCCGCTGACACAAACCAATTACAGTATAAAAATAATAATAGTTGCCTTTGGTAACTATAACTGTTTTGCAAATGAACTGACTTTATTTCATTTTTCCATAATCTGATTAAAACTTGGAGTTTTCCCATAAACCACAGAAAAATGGAAGGCTTGACTGATTATCTCATTATGTCAAAGTCTTATTTCAAACAAAAAATATGTAAAAACCATCACTTATGAGGAAAGATGATTCAGTCTGGCTCATTTGAGATGAACTAAGTCCACAGCTTACAGCAGGAGAGGTGTCTTTGTGTTTTCCACTGGCTCTGAGTTGTTTGATGTCAGTATTACAGATGCACAGAGATCAGAGAAGAAACTTGCCTGCGGTCTTCTTTGTACCACTCAAAATCTGCCCTTGGGACAGCAGAGGCTTCGCACTGCAGGACTCCTTTTTGTCCAACCGGAGTACCCGTACTCCTTGCCTTTGAAATGAAGGGAGGGTCTATGAAACAAAGCAAAAAGAAAGGATTACAGTATTGGAAAAACCCTCATTAGTTTGTCTTTTGTTTTAGAGATGCCTCATTTTTTTATTTCTACAAAAGTAAATTGGTGTAATATCAAAGAAATGACACTCTGAATACAGATGAGAATCAAGATCATCATAATGGGATGGAAGTTTTGCTCTTACAGTTGACTGTGACTTGCACTGTCCTGATATCAGGGCTTGAGATATCATTGGAGGCGATGCATTCATACGCTCCTGACTGCTCTTTGGTGATGCCCGTCAGTTCCAGGTGTTCTCCTTCGGTAACAAATTTACGGGTTCCTGTAGAGAGGAAAGGAAACAGACAAACAGAATAAATGTATTATGAAGTTATAAACAGAAAGGGTGTCTGTAATGTTTTTTTTTCAGAGATCCAACCTGAAACTGCGCTCTCTAGGGGCCCAGTGATTGTGAAGGTGGCAATGGAGGAAGTGTGGTGCTTTCCTCACTGGCATAGCTTCCAAAGATCTCAGTATCTCCATAAGAGAGATACCAGACCCTAAACTGCTGCTTTTGACACAGTTGACCATACCATCTTTTTAGACAGACTCGAAAATTGGGTTATAATCTCTGGTCCAGTTCTGAACTTGTTTAAACTCTTACTTGAAAGATGGTGACTACTCTGTATCAATTGGTAATACAGATCTACCCAAACAAAAATGGCGTGGAGTTCTCCAAAGCTCTATTTTGGGCCCCTTATCATTCACCATCTACATGTTCCCATTAGCTTGGATCATGGAGACAAACAAAGTATTTTACCATAATTGTGCTGATGACATTCAGCTCTACTATCTCACGATGAGATTTGGTCCCATATAAAGCTGAAGTGCATACTTCAGTAAAATCAATACATTGATGTGTCAGAATTTTGCTTCAGTTAAATGAACACGAAACTGAAATCATTGTGTTTGGAAACAAAGATGAGCATCCAGCTTCAGTCAGCAATGTTAAAAACAACAGATTAAGTCAGAAATATTGGTATCATTTTTTACTTTTAAAGCCATAAATTCTAATAGCCATTTTAATGCAGTAACCATATATAGATCG
>JBBBVU010000016.1:21371959-21406056 GCA_037177055.1 Atherinosoma microstoma
ATACATATACATATATATACATATACATATATACATATACACACACACACACACACACACACACACACACACACAACTGCAACTAATCCAGAAAAGACACAAAAAGGAAACACGTCACTTCAGCTCTCAGATCTTTGCACTTGCTTCCTGTGCGCCAAAGAATTGATTTTCATATGTTGCTGCTGGTGTACAAGGCTCTGAATGGTTCTAGTCCAAAATATGTATCTGATCTGTTGACGCCATATTAGCCTACTGAGACTTCTCAGTTCATCATTCATCAAGTTTGCTTTCCATGCCAAGAGTTAACGCAAAACAAAGAAAATCAGTGTTTAGTTTGTATGCTCCTAATATCTGGAACAAACTACCAGAAAACTTGAACCTGCTTCTGAAGTCTGCTTCTTAGTTCTTCAGAATCGGCTCTTATTTGCTGCTGCTTTCAATTAAGGTTTTTATTAAGGGAATTATTTTTGTTTCCTTTTCTTTCTAAATATATTTTCTCACATATATACAGCAAGAGTAATGGTGTTAATGATGATGTCTGTCTGTGTTAGCCACTGTATACATTCTGTTGTATGTTGGTCTTTTTTTAGCCTAATCTGTTTAATTAATTTTCATTCTTTGTAGTTTGTTTTAATCATTCTATTTCTAATTTACTTTTTACTGTTCATCTTGCACTTCACTGTTCATTTTTTATGTATACCACTGAGCTGTCTTGTAAATAAAATGTGCTATAGAAATAAACATGCCTTGCATAAAGTGGCCAATGGGAAATTCTTGACTTCTTTGCCTCAATCCAAAACAAAAACAAAATGTGTGCTGAACATGGAAATATGGAATTTGCAGGACCCTTGCTCCGAGCTTTTCCAATGATAACTGATGATACCAGGTCTTTAGCTTACTGTATGTTTCAAAAATTATTCATTTAGACAAAGTTTTCATCAAAATTGAATTGTTGTAAGCTGGGGTTTTAAAATGACCATGATGACACATCATTTACCTCAGCAGCCATACAAGCTCTTCTAAAAAATCCTCCTCACCTACATCGATCCATGGAAATATTATATGGACATTATTTTCATGATTTATAATGGCTACACAGACGATCAATCCACCCTCTTCACTGGGAAAATAAAAACCAAGCTATTAGCGAGTTTACTGTCAATATCAGAATTTGCACAAAACAAAGTGACAATGAAAAATAACATGCATGTAAGGAAAGAAGACGTAACACAGAGGAGTGCTGCCATATCAACAAAACACTTATGGAGAAGAGCACATTGGCATAATAAAACTATTCTAAACATTAATGCCTAAACACTTGAGCTAAATGAAGAGTAATGGACCAACACTGAATCCAAGGATTCATTTGGATGTGACAGAGGAAAGTTGTGATTTTGGTCTGGTGTATTAACTAGCTAGATCTAAGGCTGCTCTATTTGTGCTAGTTTAATCGTGACGAATTAGTGCCAAAGGATAAGATCAGTATCAGTTGTCTGTGGCTGAACTGTAGATGAGGGACATGCATTTGAAATTTAATTTGCAAGTGAAGTTTGATTTCTGTTAGTCTGAACTTGTTCAGCTGTGTCTGCTGGTATGAGCCCTCTCTATGTCCTGTCATAATAATAAGTAACAAGAGTTATTGAATATATTCAATAAGAGAAAAAACACACCCTGTAGGAGAGAGACTTGAAATGGAGTCAAGTGTTTCATGCTCCGAATAACAGTGAAAATGCATGATTAAAAAAGAAACTTAATTTCTATGGTATTTTGACGAAAGGGTGTCATACATTTCATTAAGATGGAAAATTTAAAAAAAATATGAATCCTTTGGCCAAAATAAAATCTGAATTTGTGAGCAAATGTTGGTAAAATCTGACTTTATACCTGTTAAAAACATTAGATTCCTAAATCCTCCAATAAATAATAGCATTGTTGCACTTTTGCTCATTAAGACATCTCATAAAGTGGTCTAGCATATGTAGGAAAATCTCAAAAACCACTCATAGAACATGCATGGATACAAAACCAGCATGACCCACTGACATTGCACTTTAGAAAGGCCAACCATTCCCTGTATTCCCTGAAGGACATTTGCAATAAGCATATCAGATCTCCAAGAAGAGAAAGGGACATACATTTGCTGTTTGTTACTAATTGTTGAGAACACAAGATCACACATGCCCTCTGAAATACTAATGAGGATAGTATTACAATCGCCTGACTTTTATAGGTATAATTTTAGACTTTATCATGCAAAAGATTTAAGTGAAACACTTTTTATCTGGTAGAGACTTGAACTGTTTGTCTCAAAGGGCATGAATCTATTGATTAAATGATTTACCATTTGAGAGGAACTCAAAGGGGTTAACACCTTTTCTGAGTGGGTGTTGTATGTTGTGTGTCTTATATGCATATTTTGATCAATGAGTATTGGCTGAAATCCTCACACATAACTACAAATTATATATTTAGCACTATGTAAAAAAATTATGTATTTTATGTAGGAAAAGGATATCAGATGGTATCTGTATGTGTGGTTCCTGCTGTGATGTATAGAGGAGGAGGTGTGATGGTTTGGAGGCGGTTGACTGGGGATGCTGTTGCAGATTTATTCAAAATTAAAGGCAGCGTGAACCAGCATAGCTGCTGAAGCCTTCTGCAGTAAAATAGCACACAATATGCTTTGAGATTAGAGGAACCACTTTTAAAAAAAAACAAAATTGGTCATTGGCACAACACACACCCTCAGACTACAGGTGTTTGAAAGACATGCAAGGAGAAGGAGAGCTGCATCAGATTACTTACTCTACACAATCACCCAATCTAAACCTGGTGGAGTTGATATGTGATGCTTTGAACTGCATGCAAAACAAATGGCAACAGGAGCGTAGCTACATTGTAAAATTCTTCTGTTTTACTAATCATGTTTTTCTAATAAGGTAATGGACTGATGACCTGCTGAGGATGTAGCCTGCCTTTTTCCTGATAGCAGCTAGGACAGGCTCCAGGAGAGGAAGAGCTAGACTTGAGGATGGGCAAGATTTTATCGGGGGGGGAGGGGGGGGGAGTAGAATTTAAATGATTATGTTCCTCTCTCACATACACTGCTGTGATAACTGTTGTCATATTAGACTCACAGGAGAAATAAAACATATTTATATCAATAATCTGGATCACCAAGGGGTAATATCTGCAACAAGTACAAAAAGGCCCATAGAAGTTAGTATGTAGTGCTTAATGTCTGAACACAATGACTTGTGTGGCTATCGCAGGGGTAGGCATCTCCGGTCCTTGTGAGCCACAGTCCTGCTCTAACACACCTGATAAAATAAAAAGGACTCAAACGGTTATCAAGCCCTGCTCAGTGACTTATTCATTTGAATGAGGTGTGTTGAAACATGGAAACATCTAAAACTTGCAGTACTGTGGCTCTCGAGGACCAAATTGCGTACTCCTCTTTACAAAAAAGTCAGAAATATTTCCCTCTCTCTTCATTCTTTTATCCTCTTATACAAAATCAGACTGGTTACTGGATATATTTCTCCATATTTTCATGTTGTAACTTACTTTAAAACCAACTAGCAGCCTTGCTAGCCTCCATATTAAATTAAACTGGAAGATGTAGAACTAGCTTAGTCAGTACTAAGGAAACTTGGATACTGAGGTACTCTTGTAGCATTCTTGATGGTTTATTTTCCACTCTGATGTGAAAATCTTTATTGAATTGATGTGTAATACCTAAATACACACGCTGAAATCTGACATGGTTTCCCCAAATCATCTTAAAACCAATGTAGTGCTAGCATACAATTACATTAGCACTACTATGCAACTTCAGACTAAGAGCCTTACAAAACATTAGTAGCTGTACTCACACAGGGAAAAAAAAATCTCTTCTAGAAACATGCATCCAAATGTCAATGTTTTTAATGGATGACTAGTTATAAAATTACTTTAAAAATGACTTCAAAATTAGTATTGTGACACTAGTGATCCATGCTGTCTGGAAAGACGTTCTGTCCTCCTCATCCAGGGACCTGTAAATCACCTGAGGTGTCACATGGAGTGTCTGATCAGATTTAAGAGGTGGTCTGAGCCCCCATTGCCACCCCTCTAGCTCCGCCCCAGTGCCCCTGCCCCCTTGTGACTGCATTGAAATAAATGGGTGTAGCCAATGGATGGAGGAATGAATGTGATCCCAGATGTGTTATTTTAGACTTTGGATGTCCTCAGCATTGTTAAATATCCATGAGCTGTTGTATCGAAACAACACTTATTTAACAAAGAAAATGAAGTAATTGCATCCAAACAAGCCACTAAAGTAGCGTCAAGCACCCTGACACCAGCAATGTTAAAGGCATGTTCTTATGACAGAGAGACCTTAGGTTATTTCTACGTGGGTGTGAAAATGGATAGGAGCACTAATCCCAATCAGCAGAAATGTCAATCCAGCAATATCTCAACATTAGCATAATATCATTATGTTCTCCAAATCCTCTGCTGCAGCAGTGTCTGCAGCTGGCTGGGGATTCACTGAAAAGGTTGTGGGCAAGGGATTATCAGCTTGTTGCACATAACCAGGGGATCTGCTCGCTGAGTTAATTGAACATTTTCATCATGAATAACTATATTAGGCAGACAAACTGCAGCTGAGTTTGGAACTGGGACTGTGTGATTTCCAAAGGTGAAAAGAAGTTTATTTTCAAATTACAGTAATCTGATTTACTCATCAGCTCTTGTGCATCTAAATGACATGAAATGTCAAGTAGCTTTGCTGTGTTGCTTATTCCAATTAGAGATAGAAATCCTGTGTGAATTCTGCTCGATGGGTAAATTTAATTCTAGATTTCAACATTTGAAATTTAACTTGTTGACCATGCACACGTGCAGTCGAAAGATTATTTGCTTCAGTCTGGAAATTGGTAGGCTATTTGTTAAATAAAGAACAAACAGGTGCTTGAAAGGTTTCTATCAATCTGCTGATCTGAATGCTTGTTTTCGTCAAGAAACAATTGCCTCTTACGTTCTCTTCGACAATTTCCAAACTGAGTGCTTGCTTAAAGGTTGGAATTGATGGGTTGTGTGTGGGGATGTAACAGCTCTCTCCGCTGCTGCAACCAGCCATCAGTGTGTGTTTGCAAACCTGTGCTCATCATGACACCGTTAGCAGTACAATTCAAATAACTATTTGAATGAAGCATCATCAGGATGCTGATTCCAGGTGAGAACCCTGATGATTGCACTGCCAGAATGCCTAAGCCTTCAAAAATAATGTAAAAATAATGACTAGACATGGTGACAGCGTTAATATAGCAATATAAATGTCAATGTAATTTAGGTGAACAAAACTATCCAAGTCGTAATGATCACATATTACTTCAGATGCACAAATATAAAAACAATCACCATTATCATCAACACCCACGTCAGCGGTCTGTGGCAGTGGCTATAACTCCAGCACTGCATCAGTGTCAGCACAGCATGACTGCATGACTAATAAGTGCGCCATTAAAATACTGGGTGGCAGCCGGCACAAACGAGCTTCTACCTCGGCAATATCAGCCATGAGCTTAAGGAGTTCTGGTGCGTAGACACCCCTCAGTGAGGCTTTTGTACGTAGAGATTACTGCAGACCAATTACAAGCATTACAATAGAAAAGAGCAGGAAACTACAATGGCAGGAAGAGTCCAACTGAGAACAGGTGTGAAAAAAAGGGTTAAAAAAAAGAACAATCTGTTAAAAAGCCAGCTTCAGGGTAACAGAGGCTGACAGGCAATAGCTTTAACATCATAATTAAAAGGTTCCTCTTTCAAAAACTGCGGAAAAAAGGACAGATTAATTCTCTTTTCTACTTTTATTTGCTCTAATCTTTCAGTCTACTTAAGTCATAGACAAAACTACCAAATATGTAATTATCGTAATCATTCTAAGCCTTTAAATGCCATTTTTGATGACAAAATGTCACTGTTTTATGAAAAGAAACAGACTTCTTGTAACAGATTTTGGGAGCTGCAGGATATTACTTGTAGAAAAAAATTAACTAATCTTTTAAATAAAATCCCCAGCCAACCAAAATCTATTACATGGACAATGACTAATTTTTTAGTGTTTCTTTCTGATAAAAAACAGTGACAGTGTATCATCAAACTGGCACTTAAAGCGCAAAGGGTCATTTTGATGAGGAATTAACTTGATTTAGAGATTTGGGCTAAACATAAAGTGGAAAAATATTCATGTTTTTACAGATAATTTATTTCATACATAAAGCAATTCAACATGTTTTACATTAAAGAACATAAAGAAACTAAATCACAAAAAAACATGATTAAAATAAGGCTTGCAGAAATAATAATGAATTCAGATAAAAGTTCAAAGAGGCCTTTTTTGTCCACCAATGACCTAAAAGGGTATTGAATTTGTTCCCGGTGTCCTGTTGACCTTGAAAAAACAAAACAAATTTGAATTACAGTGGCCAGAAATTTAGGGGAAAATGTCAAGTGAATGGTTGGTGATGCGAGCTTTGGTCTCACATGTCCTTGGGAAAGATATTTAATGTCATATGTGTTTCATATGTGTTGCATAGAAAAGAGCTGCGTGTATTGACAAAGAATTGCTGTATGAATATGTAAATGGACTGTCCTGTAAAGAGGTGAACATGCAGTTAATTAACCATTCACCCTTCACTGGTACCATTCACCTCTTTAGTCTATAATATTATAACATGTCTACAATAAATCCAGGTCATGATCAATTAAACCAACTTTATTTCCCCTGACATTCAGCCAAAGGTTTTAGTTTGTCTAAAGCTCTTGTTTTTGAGGAAATCTTTGCACAGCAGTTACATCAGCATGAACTGTGTTTTGTGTTGTCTGCCAGTTAACATCTTGGCCTGCTAACAAACTTGCAGTAAACTGTGATAATTAGTAAAGAGTGCTAATCATTAGCATGGCAGTGTTGCATGAGCATTCTGCCATTTAGCTCAAAGCGCTGTTGCGTTTCAGTTCAGCCGCAATTCATGGTGTAGACAGCTGAGCAAAGATTGTTTTTCCTCATTGGTTTTCACATTTTTGACAAATTCCTTAAAATATAATTGTAACTTAAAACTAAAAGTTTGTATTCTGCATACAGGAATACTGTATAGAAGGTCCATTTTGTTGGCTGGCCTCTGGATTTAATCAAGGGCAGACTCTTTATTTAATCCATCTCTGCACTTACTGAACAAACCCACATTAGAAGGTCTGCAGGAGGAGGCCTGTCCATCTCATTCTGAGAAAGAGGAACCTCTTAACCATCACTAACTTGTGTGATATTGCCTTGGCCTCTAATTTCACACTAGCTCAAGTGTGTTTAAGTGAAATGTAAACACAGGAGTGAACTCAACTGCCTTCAAACTAATAACTAGGTCCAATCACTGCCTTAAAGTCAAACAAAAGAAACAAACCAATTAAAATTTTTTATTTTTTACATGTTTTAGCGAGTTATTTGCAAAAAGAAACAAATTATCGGATATGGGAAGAATGTGAATTGTGTCAGTATATATGGTAATCTTCATGGGTGAGGGAACTTATTTGAAAAGCTGTGGCTTGTAAGGTTAAGTCCATTAATCTCAGCATGTAATTGTCAGCATCCTCAGACACTGGAACAGGCTGATAAATCTTAATGTTGCTTCTGCATAAGTAATTGTCTCCCTATCTCTGAACAAGAATACAGGTCATAAATACTGCTGCTTGTGTGAAAAGCAGGGATATTCGACAGGAAGTCTCTGCCCCCCCCAAAGAAAGATGCTTGAAAACACTTGATATGAAGCAGTGTTTCTGCAGTGACAGGAGCCAGCAGGTATTTCAAGAGTTTCATGGTTCCTAACCGTAGCAGAGCCCCGTGGTCATTCTCTAAGCTGAATTCTGTACTCAGCAGACGGTACTTGAAACAAGTCATGGTCCATTTGATGGCCAGACACTCCAGCTATCCCACCGAGCATGGCGTCTCCCTCAGGACTGGTTTCCTGCTGACACAAGCCACTGGCCTTTTCTCTTCTCCCTCACCTTGCTGTCACATTCCACCAATACCTCTTTGCCTGAGGCACCGGTCTGGGTGTTGAAGGACACGCTGAAGCTTAGCTGCATCTGCCATAGTCTTTATCTTTTTCTCATGACCTTTTTTCGGACCACCATCACTTTCCTTTCACTGCTTCCCCTGGGAGTGAAACGCTGCTAAATTATGGAAGCCAGACATGTCCTGTAGCAGGGTTGGATTTTAAAGGAGGTGCTTGGGCACAAGTAACTTTCTAGCAGCCCCATTTG
Source organism: Atherinosoma microstoma (assembly GCA_037177055.1). NCBI lineage: Eukaryota > Metazoa > Chordata > Actinopteri > Atheriniformes > Atherinidae > Atherinosoma > Atherinosoma microstoma. The sequence goes on from JBBBVU010000016.1 coordinate 21,380,261, forward strand.
TCCAACAAGACCTGAATACTTCTTTTTCTTTTCAAGGTGGCACATTTCTCACACTAAAGACTTAAAAATGCTCCAAAATGTCTTTTAGAATAATATCTACAAGCAGCTAAACTTCCTGTTTGCTCTAATACTATATCCTCTCTATTATAGCTGTCTATGTGTTCTGCATTGCAGTGAGACCACACTGCATGGACTACAGGACCGGGCACTACCTTCCTCACAAAGTCCCATGAGACTCTAACAATTAGCCCTCCTCTGCAGAGCTGCTGTGATAGCATAAATATAGGATGGGATGTATTTTTTAATGTAGCCACAGAATCCTGTTTACTTGTTTTATGCAGTTTTTGCTTGTAAATCTTTCTGCAGCCCGGCTATCTGGCACAAATCAAACTCTGAAAAACAAGTCACAGTTAGATCAAAAACAACACATTTTTATTCTTGCTAATTATGCTGCATTGGGGATCAAAAATACCTGCACCTTAACTACAGAGAGAAGTTTGATGACATTCGGAGAGTCGTTAATGAGTTTTTGTTAATATTAACAATTTCAGAACTTCTTTTGTTTCAGTCTGCCGGAGCGGAGAACATCCCTCAATCATTTTACTCCCATGTTGCCACTCTAGATAATTAGTTGTGCAAATAAAAAAAAAGTTTATTTTTTCTTTCTGTTAATCTTCTACTGTCAACAGTTTCAAAAATATGATTTAAAAAAAAAGTAAAAACTCTGCTTTTCAGCATTTTTGGTCAAACATGTGGCAGCGCAGCAGAAAAGCCCTGAAAATCCTGAAAATCCTAATCAAACCTTCACCCATCCATGTAGTGAAGTTAAACTTAATATTTTACTTCCTATCAAGTTCACTTTTACTTTTAGCACTTTTAAGACATGCCATTGTGAGCAGTTTGAATAATGCATGTCACTTATCTTTTCTTCCTCCGTCTAAAAGCCCGTCATACCGAAGCAAAACAAAACCACTGTACGGCGTCTCAACAGGAAACCAAATAAATACTGGTTATAAAAGCTCTTCTACTGATTACAATCAGCGCTTATACTTCGGACTGGAGGAAGGAGACTTTATAAAAAGCTGTCAAACCACTGGGGCTAAATGGTCATTCATATTACATCTGTGAAAGAAAAGGTAAGTGATAGAAAAATCTTGTATTTATGATATTTGTGACCCCTGAATGACTTCGGACCAGGACTGTTGGTTACTGTTTGTTGTGTTAATGTTACAGTCCTAATGGCATTTGGACTTTATGGCCTTCCTGCTTATCTGGTCACCTCACACTGGGGTCCAACACATGGTCATCAAAGGGAATTGTATACTTTGTAGTAAGTGGCATGTATTGTATGAAGAGGGTTTGTTCTGACTGAAACTTCAGTTCAACTTGAGTCTCCTGGCTGAGTTGAGCTCCTTGCAAGTAAAACAAGCTTTTTGACTTCTCACTGATCTGAGTGTCTGTCGTTCATCTGGAGTTTTGTTCCTAACAGTAAGTGGGGGTGTAATTCAAATGGGAGAAAAGGGAAAAAAATCATGTGCATCAAGGCTAATATGGTTTAAAACAGCATCCACTTCAAACAGTGATTTGTTTTAGATAAAATGTGTAATCCATCACCTTCTCAGTTTGGAAAATTGGTTTATCCCGCTGAATGTCGTCAATTTGTCGCACTGCTGATGCTTTCTGATTAATTTGGAGATTATTTCAACCTGTTTATAATTCAAATTTGATGTTTACAGTGTTTTGTTTTTCAAAACAGGCGTGCAATCTTTTCCTTTTGAAAGATTTGAGAGATTGCAAGTTATGATATGTCCTAGAAAACAACTTGTGTCTTACTAGACAACTGGGTCGGGGGAGCCGTATGAGATTATGTACTAGTTTCTCTCATCAGTCCCCACATCTCTTGGGACTGTAATTGGACGTATATTGTGGCTTTCTCTAAATGATCTCATTCAGAGATGGCGTAAACAATTCCTCATCATCAGAGGCCTCAGCTGTTGTCATCACAACCCTCAAATATCAAAGAAGATGATGCACTGAGGTACACTTGTACCCAGCTGGGGGAAGCCAAAGTGTTACTGTGACAATAAGCCAACAAAAACACTTTCACATGTGATAATTACTCTGGATTTTTATGATTTAGCATCACCTGAGAAAGGGACATGACCAAACATTTAGATTTTGTCGTATTTGAGCTTTTGATGGCAAAACATTAACTTAGACAAACAGTTTGAGGGCATGAATGAATTAAACTGCATGCAGCTCCAGGTCACTGATGACCTGAAAGGTATTTAAGGTTTAGCCGAGTAGGGTTTATACATAAGCATTCAAGTACGTTAAAAAAGTGTCTGCACAGCTGTAGATATGCATAGATTCAGAATGCTCATTTGCATAAGCCGTTAAAGGGGGCATTGACCGCTGACTACAAAAAAACTGACCTGATGCTATCAAGAAATCAATTCAGCCATGAAACTGTATCAACGCTGCTTCCACATCCAAACGAGGGCTAAACATTCCTGCCAAGACTTGTTTGTTTGCAAATGGGCTGAACTCTGTGAGACAAAGTGAGTGTTCAATTCTGTAAAACACACAACTGGACAAAACCTTTTTACTGGCCTCGTCTGTTTGGACAAAGCAGAGCAATAACCTTGTTTTCTCAAAGAGTTATCTGAAATGAAAAACATATCTTTGCTTGAAAATCACCTGATTCATGAAACATTGGATGCAACTCTTTAAAATCCACAGTGGAGAAATGATTATACACGCACACACACACACACACACACCTAATAATTGGTTAAATTGGCTCAATCTCTTCAGTCACGTTTACAGTTAATGCACAATAAATTCCAACTTACATATTCAACTCCCACTATTTATAGAACTACGTTTATTGAAGAATGGACATTTTACTATTTACATGACCATTCCAGGGCCAGAACTAGAGGGGTGGCACATATGAAATCTGATTGGACACTCTAGGTACCACCTCAGGTGATTGGCAGGTCACTTTGAGCAGGAGCGGAGAAATGTCTTTCTAGACATGCATGGATCATCGGCGTTATTATTCCACCAGTCTGAAGTGAGTTTCCCAATTGGTCATCCTTTGAAAATATTGACATTTGGCAGCAGATTTCAAGAAAATATTTTCCTCCCCGATCAAGTACAATCTCATCCACTTTATTTATAAAGCACATTTTAAAAACAGAACACATCTCCAAAGTGCTGTACATCAAAAATCAGCAATATCAATAAATTAAATTAAAACATAAATAGAATAAAATAAAAAGACACAGAGGACCACACAATAGAGCCAGAGAATAAAAGTGGGTCTTTAAATGAAACTTAAAGTACTCCACTGTGGGGGCAGTTTGGACATGGGAGGGGCGGGGGCATTCCAGACGCTGGGGCCGACTACAGAGAAGGCCCTGTCCCCTCTAGTCTCATCTTAGTCACCATGAGCTGGGACTGGCTCTCTGGTCTCAGAGTGCACGCCGGAGTGTAAATTTGGATACAATCTGTAATGTATTGGGGAGAAAGTCCATTTAAAGCTTTGAAAACAAACAATAAGATCTTGAAATCCATTCTAAGGTGTACAGGCAAGCAGTGCAATGAAGCTAAAATAAGAGTGATATGTTCGCATTTTCCAGCCCCTGTTAAAAGTCGTGAGTTCTGGACTAACTGCACACGGGCGTTATTGCAGATGCCCGAGTAACGAGCGGTGCAGTCATCCAGACAAGAAATAAAAGCATGCACAACTTGTTTAAAAAGATTAAAAGATAAAAAATAAAAGCTGCTAACATCATGAAGGTAATCAACCTGATGTTTGTGTAGTGGGACAAGACTCATCTTCTCTTCGGTTTCTGCCCTATCATCATGAACATCAGTGTTTTCATTTACTTTCATCTATTTTCTTATTTTAAACTTGCCTCCTCCAGTATGTATTTTATTATAGGAGGTATTTCATTATTGCTGCAAACCTCCAGTGAACTTTTAGAAATCTTTTTTATTCAGCAGCAAAAGTTTTTTTTTTTATCTTAACATAATATAAAAGATGTTTTATTTCTCATGTCTCTAATGTGCCACATTTATCATAGCAGTGTATGTGAGTGTGTGTCACAGAGAGGCACATGATCATTTCTCACCTTACTACATGGACTGAATACCCTGTTTCAAAAAATCTGCAACAGCCAATAGAAAAAAGAGGATATTTGCTTGAACTAAACTATTAGAAAGGCAAACACTGGCCGCATTATAGTAATGATAATGATAATAATAATAATAATAATAATAATAATAATAATAATAATAATAATAATAATAATAAATTGTATTTATAGGAGCCTTTCAAGGCACTCAAGGGCACCGTACAACACACAGTTAAAAATAAACAGTGAAAAAGCACGTTAAAATTTTTTAAAAACCAAGGGGTGAAAGATCTGCAGAGTGATGTTACAGTGAGTAACCATAGTAACCATCTTTATATAAGGAGTAGTGGTCACTGAGATTGGATCTTTTTGTCTAATAAGTGATCTGCTTTTTGCAGAAAGTTCTGCAATATGAGCAGCAAGTGTCACCAGGAGGTCTAGTCCAACTTCAGGCCTTTGTTTCTTGACTTTAAAGGAAACCAAAGTCCTGCAGTCAAATTTCCCACATCAGCAGAAACTTGATTTGGGTAAAGTGGCTCATTATATGCAGTAAAACAGATTTTCCTTCATGTTCCAGATAAATATTTAACTCTGGTATCGAGCAAAAGTGGTGGAATTGTTTAATGTTTCCAATTTGTGTGAAACAACATTCAGCAAGACCATAGTAAATGATTTAACTTAACATACTGTATAGGTATTGAGATTAATTTAAATAAACACCAACAGCCACTACTTCCCCTGTTTTTATATAAAGTACTGAATATTTTAGACATCACTTTGTCCGTCTGGAATTTACCGATCAAAACCGTCTTTCTTATGCCTGGTTCAGACTACACGAATTCAGCCCGATTTTGACCCGACAGACACGTCGTAGACATAACGTTCACAGTCATGCCTGATTATGGGTTGTCGGGTCGCAGAACCAGCGTCTTCACCCCGTGTAGTGTGACATAATGGAAGACCGGCGATCCGGCGTCTGGGACGCTTGACAATCACGACACAAAGTCTAGCATGTCAGAATTTTTATTTTGTCCTCCGACGAGTTCATATGTAAATAAATTTGTTACTTCAAGTTCTGCCGGATAGATGGCCCATAGCGCCCTCTCCCCGCCACCAAAGAACGAGTATGCCGTCTTTTTTTTCTCTCTCTCTCGAAGCAGAGGACGGCCACTCTCAACCAAATTGCGTCTGTTGCCATGATTGACAGCTGCTTGTCTCGCCTCCTGTCTTATGCGCTCGGAAGGCGCTGGACAACACGGGGTGATCGGGGGATGTTCTTGTAGTGTGGCCACTTGCAGGCACACGACACTGAGCGAATTTATGACATAAATGTCGGTTTATCTGACATATGAATGCTTGAACTACGAAAAAAATTGTGTCGTCTGAACCAGGGATTAATCGATTCACCTTTAGTGCAGTCTTCCCAGGCTCTTAAATGACTGATTCCATGTGTTTCAATGCTACATGGTCTTTCAAAAACTTGGTAAAAATGTGGAAGACAGCACGTCAATGCTGAGGTGATTGGAGTTTCTGAATGCTAGCAGTGAATTAGCTTTAGACAGACCTTCAGCGTTTGCAGAGGAATTATAGATGAAGGCATTCAAAACTCACAAGTACTCATAACAAAAGTCCTGATTTGAGTTGGTTTCAGGTGTTTGTGCAGATATGCTATTTGGTTTTCTCCAAACAGACTTCTAGACACAGATCTAGAGGTCTTGTGGTTTGTTCAGATGCAGCTTTGCAAACCAAAGCTGTGCTGTCATGTTCTGAGAAGAGACGTTCCCTTGCAGCCCATATTGATTCAGTCTTTTTCAAATTATGCTGTCATGAAATTTGACTTCTAAAATGCTAAATGAGGCCTGTAGAGTCAGAGATGTAAACTTTCTGGGACATTTTCTCCCCTGAACATCAGCTGCTGCCTTGCATGTTTTCCTCTTCACTGTATGGACTCATTTCTGCACACACATGAAGTTTAAAAAAAGCCAAATACTTTCCTCAGAGTCAAAATCTTTATGCAGTATTTTGAATTGCTACACAATACTGTAGCTATCTTGAATCACTTCAGAATATGTATGCCTTTATTAATGAGTTAGAAGCATAGAGTGACCAGTTCCTATGTAAGTTATAGACGAGTCTGTAATTTGACATCTTTTAGAATCATTGGATTGAAACGTGTGAGGGCAGTCATTTTAGTTTGAGAAGATCTCACTGGACAGACGGCAAAGTTGTCACCATCCCACCGGAACAATAAACATTACTAAATTAATATGCAAAGGTTTTTTTTTCTTTCTTTTTTGCTAAAAAGGTGAAGAGGATATTGACCTTCTGCTCCCACCAGCCATTTAATTCCTGTAAGACTCGTGCCATATGGCCTTTTAAAGATCCAGAGGTTGTTTAGTATGCACCCTAAATATTAATCCACACTGGCTTCGCTCCGTTGCCATCTGTCTTTGTGGAGTGAGACCTTTTCAGTTTTACCTGACATTGGAAATGAAAGTTATGTGATAGTTGAAGCTGTTTAATTAAACAGTTTTCAATGTCAGAGAAGTCATATGTGAATACAAACATTCATCATTCCATTTGTTTACCGAAAGGCTCAAAGATATAAAAAGATGCTAATTATTAAATATCTCAAACTCGATGTCTGCCTATTTAAAAACAACAACATAAAAACAGTTAATGAGTAAACTGGGAATAAACATGAAGTATACAATCCACTGCAATATCAAACAGTTCAGTGGAGTTGAGAGATTAAAACTGAATTTATTGATGGCATAAGGGCAAAAATAAAGCATCAAATTTGTGATAAGTGACAATGACCATTTTCAGCCAAGTATGAGCTTCAGTAGAAAGCAAACGGAAATATCTGCTGTTTTTTTCCTAGTCTGACAACAAAAGGAATGTACTATTAACCCTAAGCTGCGGATGAGAGAGATTTCCTATAACACTACAAGACACTAGAGCTTTTGTCTCAGTGTTTAGGTGGGTTAATATACTGACCCTGGACAGCGATTTGTTTTAGTCTGACAATGAGCTTTTGTGTTCTCACATGGGTGTGACAGCACTGGTGTGGGTAAACTAATGACTGAATATCACTACAGATCTGTGAAGCTAGACCACAGGGTGCACTCTGTCTGTCTCGTCTCCCTCGGCTTGTCTGTGTTTTTAAGCCTGCATCCCTGCTGTGTTTCCATCTTCTGGGTCCTTTAACTGAAGAATAAACAGAGTCAAATAAATAGACTAAAGGTTCCTTTTTTTTCTTTTTTTTAAGAAGTAGTTTAGATAGTGATGGTTTTCTTTTTACCTAATATGTTCTGATGCCATTAAAGCGAAATGTGTTCCTGGTAACACCGACTATTGAAGTATCTTTTTAAAAAGGTACCTTACCAGTTGTTTTACAACAGTGACAGTCTGGTAAGAAAAAAAAAAACAGTCCAACACATTATTGTGGGATGGGACTCCAGATTTCCATGGATCCACAATAGCAGTTTCTATTGGTTGGATGATTAGATGCGCTAAAAGCATGCATAGAGCTGGGAACAATGGGCTTCACCACCAACCGTGCTTGCAAATAAATTTGTTCTTCAGTCCTACTTACGAACTTTTTACGAAGATCGTGGCTTTCATGAAAATATTTGTATCCTACAAACATCTGATGAGTCTCAGTACCATGAGTGTCCTTTATCCACCGCAGCCTACCTGGGTATTGCTGCAAACCATGTCCATCCCTTTATAACTACAGTGTAACATGTTACGAAGCTCCAATTACCTCCCAACAGTTTCTTGAACATGACAATGAGTTCACTGTACTCCAGTGAACTCCACACAGCATCCTTGTTACTTAATAAACGTTTTATCCAGGATTCCTTCTTTCATTCATGAAATGTTTTAAAATTCCAGATGCCAATCTCATGATGCAGGATGTCTGATTTCCTTGTCAGCTACTCTGTTAATCAATGACAGTTGGACATCTGCTGCTGTTTTAATTGTAATTCAATCAAAGGAATCAGCAAACCAATACTATTACAGCTTTAATATAAAAAGCTGACTTTGATTTTTAGATTATTCTGTATATTTCTCAGCTATGTTGAAAAAGAAGGTTTTCATTGATTGGTTTTTAAAAAATGTCAGCCACAATAGCTTCAAAGCTATCAGAGGAATCTGAGTTGATGGGGTTGTAAACGGTATCATTAAAAACCTGCAGAAAGCAGTTTATGTAACAAAACATTCTGATCAGCCATATTAAAACCTCCAGGTAGATCTACAAAGACTGCAGCGCAGCCAGTGAGTTGGTGGTAAGTTAATAATAAAAAAAATAAACAGCAGTAATTGTGTTCTGGGCCAATCTGCCATTACTGAAGCACATCATTATTCTCCAAGAAACCATGCAGTTATTAGCTGACAGGACAAATGAAAGCGAGACTGCTAAATTTCCTAAAAGGTTCTTAAAATATAGGTAATATTTAACTTGATAAATGTATATATGCTCAAACAAGAAGTACTAGGATTAGCAAAGTAGCTCTTTTAAGAGCAGAAAAAGCTTACGGTTGACATTTTAATTAGGATGAAGAAAAACTATTTAATTTGAATTTAAAATACTATTTATGGAACAGTTAAACAGTCAGTGCCCATGAATAATAAAATGTAAACTTCATGAGAATAATACGACCCAAAATGATCACCTCATGAATATTAACCAAACTGACAGAGCTGGATTTAGGACATTAAACTAGCCTCAACTGTTAGTTTGGAAATTTACAGTCAACTTCTTTTGAAATATGTCTCTAATGTCTGTGCCTTCTTTTTAAAAGAAAAAGAACACAGCGACCATGACTTAAATACATATTTATGCTCCATGTTTCCAATATGGAGCAAAAGTTTGTTTTAGTGTAATCACCCTACTGCTCCCCAAAGACTGTAAACATACAGACTTTGAACAAACTGGAACAGCGAGGCACTGTCAGGATTTTCTGTATCTTCTACCTCACACAGCCATGCAGTTTGATGCTAATTAGTATTGCTAGGCTAAAGGGTAACATTCAAGCAATTATTACATTCCCCTTTTGCAATTGATTTCATAATAAACCACTGACCATTATTTCTGGTACCATCACTAATTATGATATGATGCAATCACCCCTGGATGGAAAGACAATTGTGGTTTCTCTGCAGTAATGAAGAGACTGCTGGCGTTCAGTTTGAACTAAAGATGTCCAAAACAATGGGGATGTTTCCTGTTGACAGTTCGATAAAAAAAAGAAAAAGAAAAAAAAAGAAGTAAAAAAAACATGCTCCTGTGAACAGAAACAATTTATGAATACTCTCTGGAATTTTGTACACACAAATATATACATTGATTATGGTTACAATATTAACTATTCATCACTTTAGACCATTATTCTAAATAATACATTTTGACAGATTGGACCAAATTTACTGTAAATATGGACGGATTGGCCGCAGCTTCACAGTAAATGATTGCTTTATTGTACCTTGATGTTATATAAGGATCTGAGTCGTGAAGCAAAAGCTCTGAACATATTTCCTGCTATTTTTGTGAATTTCTGGTAATGACTGGAGGAAAAATATTGGAAAAAAATATAGTGTAGCAACAAATCTTCACCAGAGGGTTGGGCTGTTCTCTTGAGACTGGGTAAGAATTAAGAGATGCTTTTTCCACTCTGTGAAGAAGCAGCTGTTGAGGTTAGGGCATCTGATAAAGATTCCTCCTGGGTGCCTCCCTTAACAGATTTTCTCCTGGGCAGAGACCTTGAGGCCAAACCAGGAGTCACTGGAGAGTCCTGAGTCCTCACCTCTCAACTGACCTGGGCGGAAGTTGGAGGGTTTGTTCAATGCTGGGAAAACTGAGTGTTTCTGCTTCACCTAATGCCACAATAACTCTGAAATTGTCAAAAACTCTGGAAAAGAGATTTATGGATTCACTTGTAATTTAATTACATGGGACTTTGTTTGGAGTCACTACTTATCATACTGAAGAAGTTCATGCATTATTTGCATTATATATACATATACACATACATTAAAGTCGTTTTTATTTCTAAGAGGGAAACCCTGCTGAAAAGCAGTCAGTGTAAAATCTTTCTGCAGCTCCCCTGGTTTGTCTTCACATGTGAAATAAGGCACTAATTACCCAAAGGTAGGGCTTGTATTTAAAAAGCTATGCAACAAATGGGTCATTTAAAAGTTTCTATTATTGTCTGAAATTTCACCTTTGAGGACATTTTTTTTATGTAAACTTGTGTATTCATGTATGTATTTTAAAATGTTTTTTTTTGGAATAAGAACTTGAGAATTGAAAGGGTCAGTAGATGAAAGAAAATACCTGAACATTTGAGGTTCAAGTATTCTCAGAAAAGGATTAAACTTGTAAAGGAAAGAGGAAAAAAATTAAACATTTACCGACATGGAAGTAAAGCACATTAAAAAGCAGCTCAGAGGGGTGTACTTTCATGCACATTTACCACAGGTAGGGCCGGCTTGACTGAAAGAATATTAATTCCAGTAAAGGAATAGTGTGTTTTACAATGGCTGTTCTTTGTTAACCCAAGCTTTCTTCTCCAGGCCTCCCTCCTCCTCACCTCAGCCATTTCATACTTACATACATACTTACATACGTACAAGATATAGCACATTGATTTAATTAAAATGAACTGTTTTGCATCTATATTTTTGCATTTCTATTTTTCTTTACTTTCTTTTATGTTCAAAAAGAACATTAAGATAAAATAGCATGAAGTCACACTGCTGGAATGCATTAACGAGATATGTTGAGTGAAACCTGTTTATCGTCAATTTATAAGCTGATTGAGACAAATACCAATCAAATTTTTAATCTGTGTTCTGTGAGCTGTAATATTGGCAGTGAAAAGCAGGTTCGGGAAACAAATGGGGTCAAAATGATCAACCTTTTTCAAGCATATTTCTGCACCACATTTTTAATGCGTTATGTTCCCATGACAACACGATGCACGCAGCTTGCTCTCCTGTAGCTGCACGCCTTCCTCCTGTGGCCTTATTAACATGGACTGTATGATGTATTCAGAGGCAATTCTAGAGTCTCTTGGGGCTCCAAAATTTCACAGAAGGCCCCACCAACCAGAATTCATCGCCCTTATTTTATGATATTGTATCCTTTTAGCAATAATATGTTATCACAAAAAAGGTTTTCATTGTTATAGCGTTACATTACTCGAATGCAACTTTTGAATGTTATTTTAACCTTACTTTGTTAGTTGCAATTTTCATTTTCCTAAACAAGGGAAATATGATTTTGACATGGTTCCAAAACAGAAGATTGAAATAAGTGCTGAAGCCTGCTATATGACTCTTTGGGATTACATTCACAGCGAATACAGCACATATTGCAAACATGACAATAACTTCCATCCATACACCATAGAGGTGCATTATGATATTTCCTCTTAGCTTGCCAGTTAAGCTTAACTGGACACAGCTTTAATTTGATGTTGTCCAAGTTATTTTTTTTTTATAATCACATTTGTGACGCCCACGTACTTAACAAGAAGACAAACTAAACAGCTCTGAGCTAAATTAGTAACTAACTTAATCTGTAACTAACTAACCCTAACTAAATCTTTAGGAGTGACTAAGAATTTCAGACACCAATTAAATGCCAGTATTCATATTCCCAAACCAGACATGATAGAAGGACAAATGAACACTTTTTCTGATGATTTTGACACCTGGAATCAAATGCAAAGGTCACTGGTAGAACCACTCTTTATTGAAGAAAAATTAATTCTGAGTAGCTAATAATACAACTTAATTGACAGTCAAAACTCCTCTTAGAATTCTAAATGAGTCGCTCCTAAAAATTCTGCTTTGTCGCTCATTCCATGAATGCACAATCCTTACAAGTTGAACCTCATTGGAAAGGTGACTAATCAGGCGTTTTATTGGTCTTAAAGACAGCACCAACCACAGTTATTAAAAGGGAGAAATTATGGACTGAAAAAATATTTCAAAACGTTTTTTTGACATTTTTATACTAAAATACTCTTCAGAGGTAGTTTTTCCTGTGATAAGGGGTGGTTCTACAGTCTTAATAACCTTTCCATTTGATTCCCGGTGTCAATTTCTTTTTTTAGAAAAGTGTTTGTCTCTGTATGATGTCTGGTTTAGGAGTGAAAATTGACGTTTTATTGGCGTTTATGCTATTCATTTGGACATAAATTCAAAATGGCCACCAAAACATCCCCTTGGGACATAAGCTGACCTAGGCAACAAGCAAAAATGTTAAGTAGACACCTTAAGGGTCCAAAAAAACCTTGTTTCAAAAATGTTTGTCTCAGGGACATTGGGACCCCTCCTTCCTACTAAACTATAGCTTTTGTATTATCTGCACTACTTCTCACTGTCTTGGTCTCTTCCTGTTTTCTTTCCTTCTTTTATTCTCAGCCTCACCTCAAGTCCTGGCTAAGAACAAGAGATGGGTTGGCCCTTAAGGCCGACCACTGCAGTGATTCAAATTATTCAGCCCTTCGGGCTCCCTTCTGACTCAGGGTCCCAAGCATTTGCCTGGTATGCCTGTTGGCAAATGGCACAACTGGATGTGTTGCCCCAGCTAAGAAACCACATCCTTCTATGAACTCTTTCTAGAGCAGTAAGTTATAAGAGTTGATATTTAGTTAAGGTTAACCATGCGAATCAACCTTTTAATGGATAAGTGTTGATTATTGTCCATTACTGTCCATTAAAAGTGTTTTTTTGTTTGAGTTCATGGTTAAACATTTCAACAATATTCCCTCAATATCCTGCCCTCATTTTTATTTTATTTTTTTAAGATATTGAATTAGTATCAATTTAATGTCTGTTCTGACTATGAACCCGGAGTTCTCCCGGTATTAATCAGATCAGGAAATTTAAAGTAGTTCTCACAATTTGCCATCAATAACACAACTACTGACGATGAATGAGACCATCTTAAAAGCTTTTGGGAAAAGAGCAAAGTGCAAGATAATCGACATTTAATAAAAAACTCTCCAGATAAAAAATAAATAAATACAAACATAAAAAGAAAGTTATTTAAAAACTAACTTTTATTATGTGTTCCTGCAGATCAAAGTAGCAAAATATGTTTTTTTTTCTTATCTTTAACAGAAGTAAATGTTTGAAATGTTGATATCACAATGCCATGGCCACAGAATGACACCATCAGCATTTAGACTAGTTCCTCAGAGACCTTGCTTTCATTATGTAATTCTGTGTCATGCTAGGTATGAAATCTTAAGGGAAAATGAAAGATTGATTTATAGCACAAAGGAAGAGGACAGCACTTTTGTTTTCCTCGGCATCTATCAATAGTTTTCCCCAGGTAACAGTGATGGTGGAACAAGCAGAGTAATTGCAGAATCTCCACCTGGCAAATGAAAAAGAGCCTCTTTGTTGGAAAGAAGTGTCAAGGGGGAGTTTTAGATATGTGGTAAAATGTGAGTAAATCTCTGGTGCGCAGATGGAGAGCTCTGTTAAATGAGGGAGTTCAAAACCAACATTGTGTTGACAATCCATCTGGATCCGATTGACTTCAAATGTTGCATTGCTGGTAGCTGATAAGGTCTTACGAATCAGAGAACTTAAATTTTCTTTGTTTCTTCCGAGTTAATAGTTAACCTTCAGCACAGTTCCAGATTTTTATAAACTATTGAATGGTTTGTTCAACCTCCCAATGCTCATCCTTCTGCTTAATCTGCTCCTGAATTAAGAACTTCCGCTTCCATTAAAGAATTAATCAGGCAAAAAGGCAATATGATCATATCAATGTGCATCAATATCATATAACTTCAGGAACTTTTTGTGTATCAGAAACAGCTTAACTGGACGTCCAGCACATCTTCTGGCTCCATGGTCTCCCAACTCCCAACTGATGCGGAGGGAGTTCTGCACCCTCATTGGAGCTAATGTCAAGGAGTCCAATTGCTAAACCAAGAGGGTAAACCAGGAGATAGAGACGACTATGCTGCAATTTAGCCAGGCTTCCATCATCCTGGTCTCAGCAGTTATACGGTTGAATACATCCACAACAACCTGACAAGCTCAACCACTGCTCTATCCAAATTCCAATGTGTTCATAAGTTCCAGGCACCATTGTTCCCTGCCTTGAGAAGGAGGTTTCTTGCCCATGAGTTCCAGCCTTCATCCACTGCTGCCCAGCGCCCAGGGTCCAAGCCAAAGCAGTGCTATTTGTTTCAGCTGACCGGTATGCCAAATCTGCTAACTGATAACATATCGCAGCACTCACTTCCCAAGTCGGTCCAAATGGTGTGACTTTCCATCCAAGATCTTTCTCTTTGGGTCAAGTCTAACAAGCTGACATCCAGATGCATCGGCCCATTTGGAACCCTGAATGTTTTAAACCCTGCAATAAAAACACTCAAGCTCCCTCGGCCGAATATGCCCCACATTATACAACTCAAGGGTCAAGGCAGTCGGGGAGAGTCAATAGGTACCCACTTCATCAATAAAGGGTTAGCTTACTTTGCACACCATCTACTACAAACACGACTTGAAGGAAGGGTCTATACTACCTTGTAGACCAGTGGTTCTCAAACTTTTTGAGCCATGACCCCCCAAGACAACATACGTTTGCTTTCGCAACCCCTCATGACAGTGATTAGTTGTATGATTTATCAGATGGGTGATCCTGCAGCCATCCTCTAAATATTAGCCTTGAAAACCACCAGAATCTTCATAAATAACAAGAGGATCAAGTGGTTTTTAGTGGATTCTGTCACCACTGTGACAAGGCACCTACATGCCCCAAATAAGCTTCTCTCACCGGGATGATGCCAAATTCACATTTCTATTATGGCTTTTTTGTTTATGCATTAATGTGTTAAAAAATAAGGTGCTAATTTTAATTTAATTTATTTCTGCACTAATGGTTTAACTTGGCCAGCCCTAATACAAATCCCAAATTTATTTGATAAACGTACGCTATATATTTTTTACAATTATCTGGCGACCCCCTGAAATGATCTTGCGACCCCCAATTTGAGAACCACTGTTGTAGACTAGAAGGGTAGGTCCTGGGTTAGTTGATGGTCTTATTAGATTTCCACCATTGCTATCCCAACAAGCCCTCCAGGGCCATCAAGCCTTAAGAAGAGCCATCATCAGCCACTGATTGGGATGACTCCCCTTCACATACTGAAGAAGAGGCGGAGCTGGATTAATTGCATTTTGAGCTTTTGATGTACCACTTCATGCCATTTAAATAACTAGCCAAATGGTAAGAGTGAAGGTAAAACTACAAAAATGTGCAGATAAAAATGCATTTTCATGCTGAAATAGGCCTCCATCTTCCCAGATGTAATGCTGGCTCTTTTAAAATAGATGTATTCAGCCTCTACCAAAAGGCTGCCTTTTTGGTAAATAAAGAATAAAATAGCCCTACATTACCAAAATTTTAAAGAAAACATTCCCATAGATGTCAGGCTTTTTAAAAACAGTTTGAGCTTATTACATTATTGTTATTTAATTCTGTTTAGAAGGCCATCCTATCATCCTGTGTTTATTTTTTTTATGCCAAGTTTGCATAATTTACCCCTTATAAGCAGCAGTCAAATGAGGCAATTGTGCACACTTTAACTTCTTGTTTTAAATTCTTCGGATCAGTTTCAATCAGCTGAACGTTTCTTGTCATAAGACACCTTTTTAAACTTGTCTTCTTACCAGTGTAAGAGTCTAACTAATCCACCTAGTTTGGATTTTATATTATTGTTACAGTGTTGATGAGTTGCTTCATTTTAACTGTTTTGCTTTTTAGATTTTTTTCTCCATGTCTTGATATTTGTGTTTGTTGATTTAGATTTCATTTTATATCTGGAAGTATTTTTTATTGTTTGATATTATTTAAATATAAGATGTCAAGACAAGTCTGCTAATGGTACTCAAATCTAACTTTTCTATAGGGAGTCTCACGGCTCTGTTAAGCTGAAAAGGGCAATTTGCTGGTATGGTTTGGGTTTGTCGCGTTTTCATTGCATGGTACAGTACAGATTAATTACGGTAGCATTATACAAGTGAAACTAAATTAATACTAAATTAAGAGGGTCACTATAAATCAGTACAAATTATTGCTTTGATTCTATGAGGAAACTTTTCTATCTTAGTGGGAGGACAATACCCTTCACCCATTGTGCAAAATGAGTCGGTGAATGATTTGATGAGTCTTAACGGTGATGTGGCTCATTTGCTGTGGTTGTCACATTTATCAGCTCACGACCCAGCAGAACACATTCTGGAGTTTTTGCATATAAAGGGATCATCACCATAATATATGGAAAATTGGGTTACCTTAATACCTTAATACCCTTGACGTTTTAAAAATTTTTTTTTTTAATGAATTTATTATTTGTCTGAGTTACTTGTTTCTCTACAATTTAAACTTCTTAAGGTCATGCAAGTCATGCAGTTGGACAAAATATGAACCAAGTCTGCACACTGATAATCAATAAATCTTACATTAGATGTGACTATAAGCCACATCTTGCCTTGAGTATTCCAATAGAAAATGCACTACACATATTGAATGACACGATCAGGAGGATCTCTTGAAATAAGGAAGCTTTTTAGAGGGCAGACACACTTTTGAGCTTACCAAGTACATTTATGGTGATATATCTTTACTATGTCATATGCTTTAGTCCTGGAATGTCATGCTTGATGCAGAAATCTGCCTGTTCTTATCAACTGCTCTCACAGAGTGCTAAAATCTCAAGAAATTCAGTGTGACAATGGAGTGTGAAATTACCCTGCCTGTGTTGCATCAGCCTGGTAATTCTACCTGATGATAATTAATAACGATCCACCAGTGAGGCATTCATGCACTGCAACTCAGCTGCACCCCTGTGGCATTTGACAAAGCCAGCATGGAGACAGTGGTTACACATGTGTGATGAAAGGAAACATGATGTGAACTGGGAATGTCTGTTGCATTCAAGCTTCATCAGGTGTGCGACTGGCTTTATAATATCTAAAGAAAAAGAAAAGAGTGAGGGGCGTAACAGTATGCAGCTACGGGTGGCTCAGTAATGATCTGATATAGGAACTTTAGTGGGGAAGGATTTAGGCAGCTTTCAACTCTCAAGAGAGATCACAAGCCATTAGCCGCTGCTTTAGGGACCAAAGAGCCCGAGTCTGTTGAACAGTTCATTAATGTTTTTGCTCCTTTGAAACCTGAAGGAAGAGTAGCGGAAATGTGCCCAAAGGCATCACTCTGCAGGTGGTTTGGATTAGAACAAAGGATATTTAGGCTATAATTGAGCGAGACAAGTGAAACATGAAGGCATGCATTTCTATAAATATATCTGTGCATTTATACAAGCAGCATTTAATTGAATGAGGATACGCTCACAGATAGTAGCACCATTATCGCCACATTGAACCAAAGATTTGCCTATTTGTCAAATAAACTGATAATACATATCTTACCTGATAATGAGCAACTCTTGACTTCATTTGTCATAATCTTAATAACGTTCCCTTGATGAAAGACTGTTCGGTGACCACTATGTTTTATTCAAGCATATATCAGAACAGAAAATCCTCCTGATGGCAAGAAGCAACAGGACTTCACTCCATAGACTCATGAAGGAAAAGCAGCACCTGATGACAGCCAGGCTTCTGACAGCCATATCCACCTACATGGATAACTTACTGTCATCTGTTCTCTTGTAACCTTACATATGGCAGCCATCTAGCATTTTAATTGTACAGATGCCCTGTCATTCCTGGAAGGTTTGAACATCAATATCTTGACAGAGGATGTGACATGAAAAGCTTCAGTTTAGGAGTGACAGGAATCTGGTATGAAAACAGATGTGGGCACCCAATGAAGATTTGGGCAACCCTCTGACACCACGCTAGCATAGAGCTGAGTTACAACTGGCTCACTGCGGAAATCATCATCATGTTACTTGTTTTCTGAATCTTATGGGAAAATAATATTTTAATTGTCAAGTCAGACCTCAATGTCTTGTGATCTGTGGCCCAATCAGTTTGCTTTCATGAGATCTTTTGGGATGTAAGCTGTTTTCAGTTTTAGCAATTTGCTAGCATGTTTCCATCCATCCATCCATCCATCCATCCATCCATCCATCCATCCATCCATCCATCCGTCAGGAAGGAAACAACCTGATGTGAGGTTTCCAAACCGGCCAAAAGACATAATCTGTGCACCCAGATCGTAAAAAAATGTTTGACCCAAATATGGCCCATATCTGCAGTTTTCTTTGGCCTTGGTTTATGGCATTGACTCGATGTAAGTGTGACAAGGCTCAGCTACATGACCGCCACATGTGAACTGCCTTTGCATGCGGACAAAAGACACAGAATAATCCACGTTTCTTGAAGTACCCTTGTATGTGTAGAGAGGACCCCGGGGAGATGCATCTTTTTTTTTAGATGATTAAGAATTTATGTACAAATGTTATTATAATTTTCTAGCTGTTAATTGATAATGTCAAATTTGCAGAAATGCAGTGTCTGGAAAGTCTGTGGCGTGCACATAACAGACATGATGGGCGAGTGCAAAATCCGACTGGCATCTTCTGCATTAAAAGTCAGCATGTGGATGTACTTCGGCTTCTATGGGTGGCTTTGTTTGTTCAGAAAGTACTGTTTGTTTGGGCAGGTGTGAATGTGCAAAATAACTGTGATGCAGATCAAAGAAGCAAACTCTGGTCCACCTTCAGACAGAGGACTCGGCTAGGGCAAAAAGGCATTTGTGGGTAAATGCAACCAAAACATATGCACGTGTAGGATGAAAGGCAGATCAACTAGAGACTATTAGGATCTGATACAGCTCCATGTTTTGCTCTTATGTGGTGGAAACAGAAGTTGTCCTGCATTAAACAATAGATGAACGAGTTTTCTTCTTGTTGTTTGTCATAAAAAATATGAGAAACCATGTTACGTGTTTCCACATGGAAAGTAGTAGCAGTAAAGTAGTCACACAGGGAAAAAAGATGCATCAGTAATCGTTTTATAATCCCATCACAGTCATCTGAATCATAATTGCAATCAAACCGTGATGTGCCAAAGATTCCCACCCCTACTGGCAACCCAACAGCTTTTCTTTTTGGCTCAGCTCTCTCTTCTCCAGGATAGGCCAATTCAAAGCTCGCATCCCTGACCTGATCTGCTTGCCAATCTTCCTCTATGTTTAATCCCCTACTTGTTAACAAGTCCCAGAGATACTTCTTTACTTGAGGCAACATCTTACTTCCAACTCAGAGTCTATATACTGAGCTATATATACACTCAAGTTGTGTTTGGCCATATTCAATTGGAAGGACACTTAATTTCTTTGTATCATCTTCATTCACATTTCCTATCCAATTTAGGTATGTTTTCTTTTTCTGCCTGATAAAATGCATGCAATATGTCTCTACACACTTGCAATTGCAGTACATCCACTTAGATCTTACCATTAGAGTATGCACTCTTCTTTATTTGAAAGTATAAGTTCGTAGGTATAAAAGCAGCATTTATTACTGGGTGCATGTACAACAGGTATGCCATGAGAATTGGTTTATTCTGTTATAAACTTGGGCCAAGTTCTCTTCTTCTGTGTTTGTTTGTTTTTTTAACAAACATAAAATAGGTGTTGTAGATAGAGACAGCCAAAAGCCAGAAACCATATGAAAGAAAATCCATCAAACCTGCGTAAGCAGTTCAAAAGCACCCTGTCAAAGTGGTGGTATCTGACACGCTGACATTGAAACCGAGCTCAACATTCCTTATATATTCTGTCACATGTGCCTGCCTTGCATCACTTGCAATATGCATCTTGTTTCAGAGACACATCTTAAGGCGCTGGTTAGGACGAGTGGGAGATCAATAAATCGAGCGCACGTCTTAACTCACGTTTCAGCTCAAAGCTGACTTTTCTGTTATTTTCTGGGCCTAAGCAGCTGGGTCAGTGCCTGAACTTTATTTGTTTGCTATGAGGGGATACATGAAAAAAACATATCTGGTATCGTAAACCAATATCATCTTAACACAATTTTTTGGACAGCGTTGTGCTTGTAAAAAAATAATCACTGTAGTCTTATTTCAGCTTTGGTTTTTGTGGATAACATCAGCTTGAATGCTATTAAAAAGACCAAGAAAAACCCCCAAAATTGCATGAGCCTGATCATGAGAGAGCTGAAACAAGTACACTGAAAATGGATGTAAATTATGTCTCCTGTATCTGATGAAGGGTCAGGCGTTATTGGAAAACCAGTGACAGAGGACAAAGATGTATTTGTGATTTAATACAAGGTTTTATATAAATGAATTAAATTCAGTATTGATTTGTATATAACAATATAGTTTAAGATGTCTTTTTACAATTGTAGCATAACATTACACAAGAGTTTGTTTTTTTACCCTTGGCTGATTGTTTTATTATTTATAATCTTTCAAACACAGCTCTGTTTATCACCGCAACTAGCTGCAAGTGAAGCTGATTATTTGTATTCAGTACTGCACAGTGGTGTGGTTGTTAGCACAATCACCTCACAGCATGAAGGTTCCTGGTTTGAATCTTGGCTGGAGCCTTTCCATGCCGAGTTTGCATGTTCTTCCTGTTCATGTGTGGGTTCTCTCCAAGCACTCTGACTTCATCCCACAGTCTGAAAACATACACTGCCTGGCCAAAGAAAAATCATTATTTTCCACCTGGATTTAACGAAGCAAATAGGGGCAGAGCCTCCTATTGGATAATTCCTGCATGAGCAATTATCTTTCAGCTGCAACAAGTTATTTAACCCCAACTGATGCAATGAGTAGCTTCTCATCAAAGATGTTAGTCTGTTTAAAAAGGGTCAGATTGTTGGCATCAAGCAGAGAAAAAATCTAAGGAGATGCTGAAACTACTAAAACTGAGTTAAGAACTGTCCAACGCATTATTAAAAACTGGAGGGATAGTGGGGAACCATTCTCTTCCAGGAAGAAATTTGGTCAGAAAAAAAGAAATTCTGAATGATGGTGATCGGTGATCATTTAAACGTTTGGTGAAATCAAATGGAAGATAAACAACAGTAAAGCTCAGGGCTATGTTTAACAGTGAAATAAGAAGATTTCCACATGAATAATGTGAAGGGAACTCAAGGGATTGGGACTGAACAGTTGTGTAGCCATAAGAAAACCACTAATCAGTGAGGCTAACTGGAAAAAAAGGCTTCAGTTTGCTAGGGAGCATAAAGATTGGACTCTTGAGTAGAGCTCAAGATCTTAGCCCGAACCCAGTTGGGTTAGGGCATTGGCGCATCAGGGTAAGAAAGGAGGCAGATGAAGTGATGCAGCCAGCAACGATGCTGGATGTTATCTTGTGGAGGGAACCTCTGCATTAACCGGGGTTTTCCGTACTATGACACAGGTCAACTTCTTACTGCAGCAACAGGCATTCAACAGCTAACCTGCATATTGGAAATACATGTTCTGCTGCTGCTTTCCCAGGTGTTAACTCAATAACCAGACAGGGTTTAGAGATAACTCTGTTCCCCCCATTTCAGTCTCTCACAGAAGAACATGGCAAACACCCCTGTACAGGCCTAGTAACACGGTACTTCCAAAACCAAAACAGCACATGCGCTGTGGGAGAAACATAACTTAACACCAGGCAGTATCACCTTGAGTTTCCCACAGTGCAATAATCAAACACGGTTTTAATGACAATTAAAATTTGAAAAACGGTAATACTAATTGTTGGAAATTTTACTGGGGTTTATCATTTTACTGGTAATCGTTACTCCCCTACCTGATATAGTGAATAAGAAGGTTATTCCATCTTCCCTGATGATACGGCCATATTTCAAGATGACAACTCCAGGATTCATTGAACTCAGATTGTGAAAGAGTGGTTCAGGGAGCATGAGACATCATTTTCACTAATGGATTGGCCACCACAGAGTCCAGACCTGAACCCCATGGATAATCTTTGGGATGTGCTGGAGAAGGCTTTGCACAGTGGTTGGACTCTCCCATCATTTAGACCAGATCTTTGAGAAAATGTGATGCAACTCTGGATGGAAATAAATCTTGTGACGTTGCAGAAGCTTCTAGAAACAATGACACAGAGAATGCTGATGTAATCAAAGCTAAAGGCGGTCCAATGAAATATCAGTGTGTGACCTTTATTTTGGTGGCAACTTTTTTTTGACCAGCCAGTGTATTTGTTAGGTTAATGTCACAGTCGCAGAAAAACTATGAATGTTGCAGGATTTCTTGTTTTTCTACAGGGTGAATGGTGACCCTGTTGCAGACTCACTATACACAAGATAATGAAAATACTTTCTAAAAGGATTCCCTATCATGCTTGTGATGGAATTTCCAAGAGAGAAATTTGAAAAATTAGTTGGGAAAAGATTAAATTTTTTACCTAAACTGGATTATAATCCCCCGCAAATCGACACTTTAGTTTCTTCTGTCCAAAGGACATTGTTCCATAAGTCTTGTAGTTTGTTCAGATGCAGCTTTGTAAACCTAAGCTGTGCTGCCATGTTCTTTTTAGATAGAAAATGATTTATCTTGCTGCCCTTGCAAACAATCCATACTATTCATAGGATTTTTGCAGTTTCTCTGAGCATTACAGTCTGACCTTAGAATGAACTTCTGGGAAGATTGGCTGCTTTCTTGGATGATTTCCACTTTTGAATGATCTTTCTGATGGACTCCAAATAGTTTGGAAATAACCACATAACCCTTCCCAGATTGATGGGCAGCAACAGTTGCTTCTCTAAGATCATTGCTGATCTTACAAGACAAGCAAACTGTCAAAACCTCAGTTTTTATGGTTGAGCTCTCATTGATATTCATTTAATAAAGTGTATTTCATTAGCAGCACCTGCTGCCCACCCTCTGAAGTCCTATGGAAAGGATGGATTTAGTGTTTCACATGTTCTCTGCAGTTTAGATGAGTTATTGGTAATTGAATATTTACACAGTGTAGTATGTTATGTTTATTATGATTGAAGGTTGCACTCAGAAGATTTAGACGTGCTACCAGAGTAACACAACATTCATGTTACCATAGTAACTTTGGCCCTCCTGTGTGGCAAAGAGCACAGACAAAGAACCCAAGTCTTGCTTCAAAGAGACAAAATCACTCTGAGAACATGAATTGGAATAAATGACAAAAGAATAGATTTATAGACATTTCTCTTTTCTCCACAGGCTGGTTTGAAAAAAAAAAAACCTGCTTTGGAGACCCTACCATTGAAACAACTTTTAACTGTTGCTAAAAATGTTCTGTGTGTTTTCATATTGTAATGACTTATAATTGTTTATGTGCAAGACCTCCCATGACTTTCTCAGTTGCAGGATTGTGGACAATATGTCCGGAAAAACATAAAGTAAGTGAGGCTTGTGCTCGTCTTCACAGTGTTCTACTTAAAGGGTTACCAATTTAAGCCAACGCCGTCTAAAACATAGAGCTCAAGTAACAAACATGGTGTTACCTATTCGGACATAAATGAAAGATGGGTTTTAAGTTCAAAACAATCTTATCTCTAATTGGGCTGAGAAGAAACGGGGTTGCTTTGTAGTAGACCAGAGAAATGCAAATCAGTGGTTATGTTAACCAGATAATTATTTAAATCGAAGCCAATGCTGATTCAAGCAGAGGCGTAAGGTAAGGCGTATGGTAAATAAGCGGCTGCTTGGAGCCCCCACGCCACCAGGGGGCCCTCAAGTCTACTTTATATGTCAAGATATCTTGATTTTAAAAAAAGGGGCGGGGGAAATTGGGATATTTTTATTTTAAATGGTAATACACAAAAAAAAAAAATCAATTTTCACAGACAATTCATACAATTTTCAACATGGTTGCGTACAGCACGTCTGCATACTTTTTCGCACCACAGACCACTAAAATCTCTGAGGTTCACCAACGAAAGAAGTAGAGGACAAAGCTGTGGTTTTAAGCTATTTTGTAGCTGAAGATTGCATGTTTTGTACTAATTAAGTTGGTTGACTTGTTTACTCTAAATGTCTTTTCTGCTTATATTTTCTGTTATATGAGCTAGACTGGAAGGCAATTACATGTCTTTTTATATTTACAGCGTATGAAATGATCGAACATAGTTGAGTACCGGTGGTGTTGCGGTGGTCGGGTGTCTCCCAAATCAAATTCCGCTTAGGGCCCCATAAAGGCTTCAAGGGCCTAATAGTAAGCTAGTATATAACAGTGAACCTCAACTGTAAATATTGTTTACATGGTCTCACTGTTCATACATTAAGTCTTTCGTATTTATACCTTTTTTCAAGTATTTCATCAGAATTAAGGACCTTTTAGAGGTCTTTGCCTTAAGAAATAGTTAAGTGGGCGAGTTTTCTTAAGTCAATCTGCTTCTTCCTTATTCCTTACAAAACACCTCATGCCTCTAAGTAGATTGTTCTCACAGAGTCAGCTATTAGGCAGCCAAATAACGCTCATAAATAAATATCCTGCTTAAAATCATCCTACTCCTTTCAAACTGATCTGCACTTCATCACTTTATATTATAATTTGTTCATATAAAAAACGAGAACTTGTCCATTTACATTACATGATAAACACACACTTTATATTAGCATATACTAAAAATTGTACACTGGCATACATGAATACTTAGTACTGGATATTAGCATATTTGTTCTTGATTATCTTACCGCCATGTATTCAGCAAGTTATCTCAACAACAAACACTTTGTTTGAAATTGGGGAGGGATTCGTGGGGGCACTCCCAAGGAAATGTGTAAGGTTGGATGGAAAAATACAACCAATACATTTTGACCCTGTAATTGAAGAAAATGAAAGAGGGTAACGCAAAACAAAAAAACAACTAAAATGATGTTATTTTTGGACATTTTGCCAATGCAAGTAAATCATATCTTAATATTCATATTTACTTGTTTCAGCTTCAGCTCTACACTCTTGGCCTCTGTGTGTCTCTACAGCTATCATTCATTTCAGTGAACATGGAGCAATTATACGGGTTGAGTATGAAGTAGATGAGGAAAATATACCAGCTGGAAGGTGTTTCTGGTTGGACTGATATAGGGAAACACTCATTTATTTTCCACCTTAGCTACATGAAAAGTGAGATCCACAAAAGAATGATCCAACATCTGCATTTATATGAAATTAAGAGTAAAGAAATGGTGGAAATCAGTATTGGACACCATCGCAGCTGCAGGACCATCTGCTCAATCAGAGCTGTAATATAATCTGACAGCAGTGAAATGTATGAAACATCTAACTTTACTATGATGAATTCATATCACGTATACTGACTGCAACAGTCAAACTGATAATCTGTAATGACACAGCAAGTTGGAAACAATACATGATATGCTGGATGTAAAGACTATTGTCCAGGACATCGTCTAAACTCTGTTTAACACCTCGTTATTTCATAGATTTTACCTGCAGGATGTACAAACATGTTATCTACCCCACTCATGTAACATATTGATAAAATAGCATTAAAATTTCAGTAACACCACTTGATCAAAAGAAAAACATTGAATATGTATAAAAAATGTGTAACTGAGTCCTTTCACATATGCCCCTTTCACACTAGCACCTACTCAGCCCAGCCCGGCTCAGCCTTCGTTCAGCCGACACCACACCACCCCGGT
>JBBBVU010000016.1:21406156-21416972 GCA_037177055.1 Atherinosoma microstoma
CGGCCCCTTCAGAACCTCGATGGAGTAGGTGCTAAAAGAGTATCGACTCGCCCCGACTCGCCCCGGGAAAATGGTAACGGGAACACAAACAAACCGGGCGGTGTGGTGCCGGGCTGGGCTGAGTAGGTGCTAGTGTGAAAGGGGCAATAGACCGGGCTCCCTGCTTCATTCATGAACCTAATTTTGAACCAGTGGCACATTTAGAGCAGAAAAGATGGTTTGAAACCTGAAAAGTCCGTTCTCAACTGGAAAACTAAAAATAGTGGTTCGTCTTCACGAAGCTTGACAGTCTATGGCATGGGTGTCCAAAGTTGGTCCTCGATGGCCGCTGTTCTGCAGGTTTGGATGTTTCCTGCTGCAGAACACCAGAATCAGATTGCTGGGTCAACATGCTTGGGCAGAACTTGACAACAAGCTGTTAGGAGGGACATTTAACCCTATAACGCCAAACGTATCATATTTGATACATACAGTTTGAGACATTTTGCATCACTTAAATGGTAAAAACTTTGCCTAAAACCCTGTTATATACAATATGATACTTGTCTTCTGCCCCTAATGGATACTAGGAAGCTTAAGACTACACTATAATAATTTTGACATGTCACATGGTAATAAATGGTAGATATACCAAAAAAATAAATAAATAAAATCGTTAATTTTTTTCCACATTTTGTTAAAGGGCCAAATAAAGACTGCAGAATAGAAAAATTTGACTTTTCTCCCCAGTTTTTCTTGGGTTGGGCTTTAAAGGGTTAATTTTAATCAGGTGTATTGGATCAGATCTTGAGATAGATAAAGATAAAGTCTTGGGCAAAAGTGGAGCTGGATGTGGTGTTACATGTCCATCTTTAGCCACCACAGCAACCACAACCACTAATGAAGATGGTAGGTACAAAATAAAGTTCAGATAGACTAAGTTACGTCGACCAAACACGTCATGACCAAATTTCCAAGCCGTTATAAATCCTCCCACTTTGGTTCTGAGTCTCAGCTCAAAGGTTCTGAGACCCCAGAACGTACCAGAACCAGGACAGTGTCCGTCTGAAAGCACTTTTTGTGAACAGCTGTTACTGAAACAGTCCTGCTAGTAATGAATTGTGGGAGCCCAGGTATAGTTAAATAACCATAAAACTTCATGTGAAAATTAAACATTTATTTGTTTGATCAACAAAGCTAGTTGGCTAGCAAGCTGATAATAATCAACCCAAAAATTTGACAAAAAACGTACAAGTCCAACTTCAGCAACCTGTAATGAATAACAAAGCAGTGTTAAAACATTGTTTCATAAAACCATTTTCATATAGGCTATTTTACAAAGACAGATCAACCTAATTTTTTTCTCAAGTAAAGCAATTGAAGCATATAGAGAAGAGTAGAGTTTACCTCAGATCTTCCTTTCTGTCTGGCAGATGTTTGCTTTCAGGAAAATGGATTGGATAGAATAAGTCTGGTGCAGAAATAGGAAACTTTGCAGAGACCTGACTTTGCTGTAACCCAATAGGAGGACCAAGTTCTGCACTGAGACACAATACTTTCTTGCAGGACCTGGGTCGGACTCTGACAGGATTTGGTGACTAAATGCAAATTCAAAATAAAAACATAGTTTAATTGCCACAGAGTAAACGTGCATGTTTGTTGCTGCTGTTAAAATGTAATACAGTTAACCTCCCCTGCCCCCAGCCCCCCATCTTCACCTTGGTCCCCCCCCCCCCCATCTTCACTTTGGTCTGTCTGACCATCCATAGAGAGATTTTTGTTGTGATTTACTTTGTGCCCTCTCCCTCCCGTCGTTTCATCTTTTCTCTCTGATCTCTGTTTATCTTTCTCCATGCTTCTCCGGCTGTGAGTCTACATTTTTCTGATCTGTGGTTGCTGCTCACCAGCTTGCTCAGTACTTATTGTTATATTTTGTCAAAGAAACCAGAAAAATTAAAGGCTTTTCCAAGTGAAATGTCCTGAAGTGGGAGTGAAATTCACCATAAAATACATATCCATATACTCCCCCCTCCCAAAAAAGAAAAATCTCAATCTTAAACATTGTACTCAGATAAAGTACAAGATAAGTTATTTTTCAGCCGGCTTTAGCTGAAATCTATCAGAAATAACTCTACTTAGAACAAATATGATAGCTTATTCTGGCTTGTTTGCGACCCACATTCTCTCTGAATAAAAAAGAAAAAAAAGAAAATCAATTTACAGCCAAGGAAGTACTTCCAATACTTGGCTCGGTTTCTCCCAACGTGACAGAATGAGGACAGTCTAATTTGATATATGGTGATAAAACTTTTTGCTTTCTCAGCAGAGCATAACAAATTAGTATTGAAGAATGGTTGCACATTATTTCACACTACCCTTAATTATGGCATGATAAAAGCTTAATTATGAAAAAAATTGCCTCACTTTTCCAGTATGTAGGTTGTTTAAATGTTTGACAAATACTGAGTGAGGAAACAAATGGCGCTGCGGAGGCCAAAATATCCAGAGTGCTTCATAACAAGACAGAGGAAAGGGAGGCTGTCTTCCGTTACAGCCGTCTATTGCAGAGAGCAGCATAATTACATGTGCTTGAATATTTGGACCATAATAAGCATATAACCCATCAACCCACTGTACGCCACACATGAGATTAAAACACACACACCCCTGTGTCAGTTTTGGTCTCACTGAACCTGCATGTAATAAATGTTTGACTGGCAGACAGATTAGATTTACAGAGCGCGGCTCATACGGTTGGAATAATTTAGCAGCAAATGCATTTCTGACTGACATGAGGCAGTCCAATCAGGACTATCATTATAATATTTATTAGTGACCACAGCACACCTTCATATAAAAGAGAATGCCATATTTCAAAAGAGCAACCATGCAATAACAGCAACGGCCTCCCAACGTCTCATCGGAACAAAAGGTTACCATAACTACTGCAGCTATCTGCAGCATGATAATATCCCTTCACCACCATGTGATGCACGTCATTTCTTGACTTGCTGGACAAAACTAATGAATTAATTGG
The DNA here is from genome assembly GCA_037177055.1 of Atherinosoma microstoma. Classification (NCBI taxonomy): domain Eukaryota; kingdom Metazoa; phylum Chordata; class Actinopteri; order Atheriniformes; family Atherinidae; genus Atherinosoma; species Atherinosoma microstoma. The sequence continues at coordinate 21,409,173 of JBBBVU010000016.1, forward strand.
TATATTAAAGGCCTTCTTGTTATTTGGACAAAAGCCCACAACGAATTACAACAAGTAGATTCTATTTATGTGCTGTACAAAGTTCAACAGCCAAGGTCATGATGCCTGTACTTGTCCTCCCCATCCTTTCAATCCATGAACCTTTGATAGGTTGCATTAAGTCCCTCAAATCTGCTGTTTACTGCAGTTCAAGCATCCTCAACCCACCTTCCCTCTTTTCATCGTAATTAAATTGGTGAGCGACACCCCCACCTCCCGCCCCACCTTGTTTGCCTCATTCATTGCAAATGCATGACCTTTCCTTAGAACAATGATCAATCAATAGGTGTTTTCCCTCATCGGGCTCTCTCAAATTAAAACCGCTGAGTGAATTAAAAGCCTTTCCCGGCTGAAGTTATGACATGCAAGCGATCTTACTCAGGCTGGGGGAAAAAGGCCAATCACCAGCATGTTTATTTATAGCACATATTTTGTAAGGAAGAGCCACTAATAATTCATTGGCATTGATGGAACATTCCAGGTCTGTTATATGAGAAAAGCACAAGCCCCATGGCAAGATTTTACAAAAAAAAAAAAAAAAAAGAGTTTTACAACGGCTGCTATGGTGGATCTTAAAAGGCTTCATGCTTGTTCAGAAAGGCCCACATTGGAAGGGAAATTGAAAGAGGGGAAGGGACGGACGCTGTTTAACTGCTGGAAATCTGCTGCACAGTTTTAGATAATCTGGTTTCCATCCCATTGAGGTTGCAGCAGAACTTTTAGAAAATGTTACAAATGAATACCTATTTCTATCTAATACTTTTATATTTATACCGGGAATTGGTTTTATCGGAATAAATAAGTGATGGAGTCGATATAAATGCTGAATTGTCAGCGGTGGAGTAGTTGGATTGCAGCAGATGTCAATCACAATAACAGATGGGAGTCCATCAACAGATTGTGTTGTTTCAATAATTTTTCTCAAACTTACACTTTCCAGATGACACAGAGACATCTTCCAGCTGGGCTCAAGGAGGAACCTCCAAGTAACTGCTGCATTATTGATTAGATATGCTAATACCACCTGCCTCTGCTTTTGGGACACTAATAAAGTTCCTAAAATGGAGTTGATAAAGTCCACTAACTGTTCAGCTTTGCCTCCTGTAACCAGGTAGACAATCTGCAGTCTATCCCTGGAACAATATGTGCAAGTAAATGTGGTGCCAAATCATCCAGTTTCAGAACTTTAAAACTCCACTTCCTCATGGTGAGTCATTTTGTTTTGACATTTTCAAAAACAGCTCTTGAGCGAGGGAAAGCCATCAATCAGGGATTAAAGCTGTCCATGTTAATATACGAGGTTCGGTTTTTAGTAGAAACCCTAAGAATAAGGGTCGATTATAAGAAGATGTTTAAAAATCATGTTATGTTCAGTAATAAATGCAACTCTGACCAAGTTTTAAATGAGTATGCACTCACAGTTAAGAGCTAGAAACCTCAAACTCGGGTCCTCGAGTGCCACTATCCTGCAAGTTTTCGATGTTTCCTGGCTTCATCACACCTGATTCACCATGTAGAACTTGACAAGCTGTTGGATCCATTTCATAGTCAGGTGGTCTGATTCCTATGAAATGGCCCACGAGGACCCAAGTTTGAGATCCATGGACAGTCAAGTAACAAACATAAGTGACTTCGGCATGTTCCACAAAATGGTCATATTGTTTTGCTCAGTGTGTTTGGACTTTGCACATTCAGTTGCAGACGAGGTGGGGAGCAGAGTTGGCCGGAGGCGTGGCTCATGAGACACTTTTTTTTGGTCTACAGGCGGTGCACAACAGCAAACGAAGTGAAATGATTTTGCATTTTTTCCCTTTAAAATAAACAAAAACTATTAACATTTTATTGCATTTTATGCGTCATGACAAAAGAAAATGCCAAACCTGTACAAAATCTGAGTTCATATATCTACTCAACAGCGCTGCCGTTTGTCATTTTAATGCTCCTGTCCTTGACAGTCTTTGCGAAGAGAGACGTATGTCTAATTCTATTCATTATCCAAGAATAGATGCTCTGATATTTTAATGAATTATTCTTTTGTGCATTCTCCACTTGTGAGAGGCTTTCCATGCCTTTGTTACTACACAACCTGCAGCGGTAGCTCAGTTTGGGGACTTTATCAACTTTTTTTGAAGCATGTTTGCACAGCTCAGATTTCCACAGAAATCAAGCCAACAGGAAAACCAGCATTGTCGGCAATGTGTCGTCCATGCAGAATTACTGAGCCGACGCAGAAGGGTTGAAGAGTCACATGAGGGTTCGTGGGAAGCAGACCCTTGACCTGGACAAATAAAAGAGCTCATGAACAGCATCTTTTCTTTCCACATTTAGTATTTCCAGTTTAGTCCATGGTACAGAGCCAGTCTTCTTTATTAGTTTATTTAGTTTCTTGATGCTGCAGCACCAACAGATGGCTGAAACCAAGATTGCATTTCATCCCCATTTAGAACTGCCCCTGGTCAGACTGGGGCACTAAGCCAAGTTTTGTTATGAGACACCCCCGCCTCCACATACACATGTACAGCATAAATCTCCATAACATACTTTTCTTTGCTGGAACTATGAACTATTAAAACAATTTAGATCAATAAAAACAAAATAAATATGAGACCTAAAAAAGTTATTTCAAATTTATAAACAATTACACTCAATTTTTTATTTCCAAAAAATGCAAACTAGTTTTCGGCTACATAGATTCAAAGAGGAGCAGCCCAGCTTATTGGAAACAAAGTTTAAGGACTACATCCAGAAGATGTCCTCAGTAATGTACTGTTCAGTGAAGCTGTAACCTAGCATAGGGGAAGAGAAAGTGGACCTATCATGGAAGGATACACCAACACATGGCATGAACTACCAACAGATTAAAGATATGATGTCCTATCAGTAGCTAGAGAAAGCTGGTCTGAAAGATAGCACAGAGGCACTGGTTATGGCCACACAGAAAAAGAAACTACAACACCAGACAAGATCCCAGCTGCAGGCTGTGTATAAAGGCAACTAACACAGTCCAGCAGGTTGTAAAATGCAGGCAGGTAAGTGCTAGAACCAGGTGACTGTGGTCCCAGGGTCAAGATGGGAGATGCTGCCAACGATGGTGGAGAATAACAGAACTAATAACACGTGGGACTTCCAGATTCAGACTGATAAACTGGTGATGATAACTAACCACACATCTTGATGGTCAACAAACTACAGAACAAGGCAGTAGTGATAGATGAAGTGTAAACAACAGCGACGCCACAAAGTAGGAACACAAGAAGCTGGAAAAATACCAAGTCCTGATGAAGGAAGTTGAAAAGATGTGAACAGTGAAGGCTTCCAGTTGGAGCGACAGCGCTCAAAGCTGTGAACTTGAAACTGGGAGAGTGGCTCCAACAATTCCCAGGAGCATCATTGGAGATCTCTTTCCGGAAGAATACAGCCAGGAAACGGCTAAGATATGGCACAGAACCCTCAAGCTCCCAGCTCTATGGTAGAGGCTCATATGGCCCGAATGTCAATTTTTATTCGGCCCAAATTTGGCCTTGATTTACGCCGTTGATCCAATGGGAGAATGGCTACCAAATCTTAATCACAGGACCACCACATGTGGCCCACAAGGAAATCTCCATGACAGCTGCCTGTATTAGGACCACTTCTGGACCACACAGTATCCACGTCCAGGCCAACAGCTGACATCTGGACAACATGTGGCCCACAGGAGACTTGCCATAATCCAAGCCAGGGTGGCAGTTGACATCTGGACCACTTCTGGTTCCCACAACACTCGCCAGTGACGTAACTGAGCCATAAGTGCCAAAAAATGTCTGCTGTCTGGGCCTTCTTTCAAGGTTCTTTAAAAAAATGCATCTCATACTTGTATTTATCTTTTTTTTCTCCCTTTATTGCTAGCTCTATTTATATATCTGATGTTATATGTCAACACCATAAGTTTAATATACCAAGAAAAATCCACTGCATTTTAAATCCAATAAAACTTTGCTATTTTTGAAAAAAAAGAAGTTTGTATTTGCAAAGACATGCAACATCAGATTTAATTTTATGCATTTTCTTCATGGAAGCTACATTTTTGACTGGGAAAAAAAAAGAAAAATAGACCAAAGGTGTACTTAGTTTGGGAATATCATAGGTAAATATTGTCATTTAAAGTTTAAAAGCCAATTAAAACTAGACATATGGTTTAGTTGTTTATACCTTATCTGTACGACCAACCCATTTGTTCTTGTTAGATGACAAAAGCTTGTGCACATTTATCAATGTCTGAAGAGACTAGCATAGCAATGGGTTTTGCAGACAGAATGCATGGTTATATGTTAGCTTCAAAACAGTATTAGGGAGATGTCATAAGCGGTTTAGTTATTATTTTATGGTTATGTTATGTGATGATATCGACTTTGCTTCATGCATGTCTCACCACAGAAAGTGAGGGCATCAGTGAAGAGAAACAAGCCTTAACAGAGGCGGCAGCAGGGCACAGATTCGTTCTGCATGGCATCCTTTCTATTTTAAAACACCTAAAAAATCCAAAAAAGAAGCATGGCAACAATGACTGTCCTTCATGCCCACATTACTTATTGTCTCCACTTGGGTTTTCATGCTTTTGCACATGGCCTATTTTACTTTGCAGGAACTAAAAGAAAAATATAGTCCAAGCACTCCAGTCGTGTATTAACTGAGGCAGGTTTTCTCATTGGAGTATTAAAATAATGAGAGGTCATTATCGTGAGGGCAAATAGCAACGTTGCTGTGAGGCAGGCTGTAATCACAAAATATATTTCTGTTAGGATTGTTTCATTGATACTACATTTAAAAAAAAGAAATATATAACAAAGTCTTTGTAGATGAACTGTTTCTCATTGAAAAGGTCTAAAAGCAGCCAAGCGTCTCATTCGGAGATAAAACCGAATCCCCCTCCCTCTTGATAAAAGACCTCCGCGACACAGCTATTTCAACAATTCATTGTGGTGATATATAGCAATTAATTAAGAAACATTATTCCTCCTAACCCAGAGTCACCAGATAAGACCCCTCCCCTCTAACGCACTGGAAAAGGAAACAGGTGCGTGTGCAATGTTCCCCCTTCTACATGTTATTAATGATTTAGTTTCAAGGGAGAATTACTCACATTGCTTTGGAGATTAATGGAGGACGACTGGAGATCAGAAGCCATTCACTCGGAACAGTCTGCACCTGTCTAAAGCTTTCTGATGGCTTTTACGTGCAAAATGCCCTGGACGAGACACTACTAAGACACTGAGAGCTCCTCGGTCAGCTAATATTTCCTTTAGCCTGTGCACCTCCATCTCTTCCTTCCTCCTCTCTCCATCTCTATTTCCCTCTTGGACTTGCTGCAGACCTGCTCCTTTTTACAAACCATCTCCCATACATTTTTTAATGCTCCCTGCTCCTTTCACACTACCCTTAACGCTATGCGGGGGTGGTTGGGTGAAACAGAAAGTTTGAGTGAGCCCTCCAGGTCTTCTACAAAAGCACACACATACCTACATCTGCGCACAGTGTGTTCACACAACTGCACACTCCTTTTGTCACCTCTAACGGCCAAACAACACTTCACACTCCCACACTGCGATTTCTGAAGTGCAGAAAACATGAAAAGAAAGCTTTCTTGGAGGCTTCCCAGACATGTGGAGGCCACCATAGAGGTAATTTGCAAATCCCTCTTTTTAAAAAAAAAAAAAAAGAAAGAAAAGGTTATGTACCTTTTTTTTCACTTATCAGTACTACATTTGGGCATGACTGGGAAACTGTCTGCAGCCGGTATATTCCTAAAAATGTCTGATCAATAACCATTGGCGCGTAGCACCAGTAATCCCCGTATATTAACAACTGCTCAGCGTTTTTAAGTAGAGTTAATGGGCCAATTAAATTTCACACAGCAGAGCCTGGTTTTAAGCTCCCTTGGGGCCAGATTTACTAAACTTATAACACGAGAGGCAAGTTATGTGGATGATCGACTAACCTTGTGCTGATCTATGAAGATGAAGCCAGCTCATTTCAATAATTACCAAAAACCTTCTACTGGGAGTGCTGGGATGCAAACCGGCAGACCTGCTGATAATCAGGAGCAGGTAATTTAGTAACAGCACAAACAAAGTGTGTTTATCGTGAAATGGTACTAGGCAACGGGCTTGACATTGACCCTGCTTACCACTCGCTATGTTGAATAATATTTAAATAAACTTTTACTTTCACACAAGTGCTGCAAGAAGTCAGTTTTCAGTTCGAATGCAGGTGAATTTGTTGATTGTTTTAGTGACACTGGTTCAGGACTTTAGACAGCACAAAAAACCTAAGGCTTATGTGTTGGATTAAGACTATAAAGAACATTTTAAATTCACCCAATAGCTAGCTTTAGCTAATGCCTTCTCTCCAATGCTTCATTTTTTTGTAGGATGTTATTCAAACAGAGGGACATTGTTAACATTGTTATGATAACCCAAAGGTCTTATTTGACCCCTTTAAAAGCATCCTGGTTATTTTGAAATGTTACAGAACCACTGCACTGTTGGTATCAGTGGTAACATAACTGGTAAATACAAATATTATATAGGTGCTCAAACAATAGGAGATGTGTTTGCAGCAGAGACACTTTGGTCCTTCCAGCAGCTTCATATAAAATTTCAACAGTTGTCTACAATTTCTTTTTTTTCTTGCATATTTGCAAATCAGAAATCTTTAGAAAATTTCCATAAGGGGGAAGGAGCATATTTTCATTTAAAATGGAAATGCACAATGATTGTAGGTTTTTATGGAAAAATGCTAAAGATCTAAGTATAATTTTACCCAATGAACACCAAACATGAGTTTGCATTTTTCTTGTGGGGATTTCCCCCAGAAGTGATGAAAATCAACCTCTCAACACACTTTGCTAATGAAACTGTTGAAGCTACACAATGTATTTTCTTCCAGTGGATTAGAGACCAACCTCCAACAGCAACACAGAAAGCTATACAAGGTCATACCAATAGAAAGCCTCTCTGCTACATTGAAAGGAGATAATACACATCGTTTTGATTTGGCAAGCTATTTCAGCCCACCTGAAATTGCAGATCTACTGAATAGGCAAAGTCTTGCTTCTGGTGTAAATCCCATTTATAATAATCACTAGAATGCTGAATTTACTTGTATTTTCTTGTGTGTATCTTTGTGAAACTAGCTGTAAAACATCCATTATGTGTCAGTCTTTGGCTATTAGTGTTGATTGTGGTGCTGTCTTGTTCCAATCTTCCTGTTTTGTTCTTGTTTTTTCTTTTAATCTAATTATATATTGCGTTATTTATCTGTCCTTTGTTGATATTATTTTTATTGCTTTTTATTCTTTTGTCAGCTTAACATCTCTTATTGCAATTCCCAGTGTTTTAGTTTTCCCAATGTGATTGATGAAGGTTAGGGCTGCGCTTGTAGAGAACATCAAAAAATAGGAAAAAATTTATATATGTTACGTCACTCATAAGCTAATATTTTGTTGAACAATCCTTTGAGGCAATCACTGCAGTCACATGTTTTCTGTAACTCTCAATCAGAATTCTACACCTGTTCTACAAAGTGTCTCATTGGTCTAGGACCGTATTGTTTGATTGTTTATTAATTTTTCAACTCAATGAAAGTAAATAAACAGTGTCATAATTTATTAAATTATAATTTAGCAAACTTATCTTCATTACCTTTTATTATAAGATAGATAGATAGATAGATAGATAGATAGATAGATAGATAGATAGATAGATAGATAGATAGATAGAT
>JBBBVU010000016.1:21451724-21467312 GCA_037177055.1 Atherinosoma microstoma
ACACACACACACACACACACACACACACACACACACACACACACACACACACACACACACACACACACACACGGTCTTTGCTACCCTGTTTTTACATTGCCAGACTGGCATATTTAAGTTTTAATAAAATTTTGATGAACTAACAGACAGTTAATAGCAGTACTATGTACTCTACAGTATCAACAGGACACTGAGAGCCCTCATCAAGAACTCAATAGGACTATGGAGGCTAATTCTAGAGGCCAATTCTAAGCCAAATGAACAAGTCACCATCAAACTAAAGAGATATGTCCCCACCTCATAGGCCTGAACCCCCTCAGCTAGATCATCACAAGTGGCTATGGATTCGAGTTTTAGCCACCACCTCTACATGGACAAGCTCAAGCTCTATGCGAGAACTGGGAAAGATTTTTGATCTCACGGATCCACATAACCCAGATATACTGTAAGGAAATTGGATTTCCTTTGGGGCACCAAAAAGTAAATGCCAAACATGAAGTGGCAACAAGGAAGCTGAATAATCAGCTAAATTATGAAGTTCATTACATAACAATGAATTTGGATCATAATGAATTGGCTTGAATTGATTTTATCTGTGAAGTGCCTTGTGATGACTGTTGTGAATTGAAATGGAACTGAACTGAACATGAAGTCCAATCCATCAACAGTTCCCTGCTAGTTATTAGATACACTTCTGGTATAACTTGGACACTTTCCCATTAAATCCAATGGGTATGTTTGTTTGACACTTACACACTGGACCTTTAGTGGACAGTAAGGGCATTAGATTATTATTTTGTCTGCATGAATGTGGCCAAATGGTATCAAAGAGATGCAAGAAAATCAAAGCTGAAAAGCTCCAACTATCAGAAGGCAACACAGCAAGAGGTCAGCTACAAATATTTTAAGGTTCAACAGGTGAGTGACAAACATTAAGAGACAAGCTAAATGCAAAGAACACTGCCAGCCAAATTTATGCATTGACTTGAACTGATTTTGTCTGTAAGGTGCCTTGAGATGACTTTGCTGTGAATTGGCGCCGTGCAAATAAAGTTGAACGGAAATGAATTGAGCAATTCATCAACACGTCAACACTCCCTGCAAATTATCAGACACTTCTGGATGGCAAGTTTCATCCAAATCCAGCACTTTGAAACTGAACAGAAACAACAAAGCTCTGGGAACACATTAGGAAGATGGCCTCGTGATGGTATTCTGAAGTGAATGTCTTCGGCAGCTGAAACCCAACGAGGGAGACGAGGGAAGAGAAGTGAGCATCGTGGAAAGACAAGCTCCTGCTGATTAAAAAAGTGGCTGATGTTGAGAAGTCCCATCATTAAGCAGAAACGGCTGGACTGAGAGACAGCATAGAGGCACTAATCATGGCTACACACAACAGGCACTGAGTAGAAGATCAATAGAGACTGGGGTCTATCAAACCAGACAGGGCCCCAGGTGCAGGTTTGTAAAAAGACCTCTGAGAAATGCCAGCACATAATAGCAGGATGTAAGATGCAGCCAGGTACGGCATACTTGGAGCGCCATTTTCACGTGGCTGGAATAGTCTACAGGAAGATCTGTACCAAGTGTGAATTTGCAGTCAAAATTTAAAGTGGGAGATTTTGTTTGAAGGTGGTGCAGAATGGAGAAGCTAAGATCCTGTGGAGTTCTAGTTCCACACAGATAAATAATGATGATTAACCAATTAGACATTGTGTTGTTGTCAAACGTAAGAAGGCATTAGAGGTAGATGCAGTGATCCCAGACTCTTGTCACTCCAAATACAGATGCATGATATAAATTAATATAAAAACCAAACAAATCCAGTATATGTTGTGGTGGAAATAAAAAGGGGATAAAATGGGGAAATCCAAATGCTTCAAGCTCTACTAAACTTTGTAAACAGCAGACAGATGAGGGCAAGCAGAGTGGATTTCAGAACCTGTGGGCACTAAACGTGAGAAAGAAATGAGTCTGGGTTTCATTAACAGGATAACGTGATTCTTCTCAGTAATCTGCTTTGGTTTCTAATATGCTAATCATCCAAAACCCTCCAAGTAAATTGTCTGTGACAGTTAGAAAAGACAAACACTCACCAAGAGCTTTATTTGAAACACCTGAACACCTGCTTATTCATGCAATTATCAGTAATCAGCCATTTGACAGCAGTGCAACTCAAAATCCTGCAGATACATTTCAGGAGCTTCATTAAATGTTCACACCAAACAGAGTGGAGAAATATTTTTTATCTTAATGACTTTGTGGCATGACTGTTGTTGCCAGATGGAGTACTATAGAGTATCCCGACTAGCTGATCTGCTTGATTTTTATATATAGAGAGAGTTTAATCAAAAGCAATGTTTTGCAGAGGGAATTGTTTGAAGAAGAGGTCAGATAATGAAGTCCAAAATGGTTGCAAAATATATATTTTTAAAAAAAAAAGCAGATTTCTGCTCCTCTCATTCAACATCAAAGATCTGATTCTCTGTTGAGCACCAACTCACCAAAAACCCTTAAGTTGCAGATTTAAAGCTTGGTCTGTTGAATCTGAAATTTTGCTAAAGTTACAGATGTTTGGGGGGGCCTTAACACCAAGTAATGATGGCTTAGATGCCACACTCTGCCAAAAAGGGCAAAGACATTCATGATTGCTCTCTAACACCAGTCAAAGGTTTGGATTCACTCACCAATTGGATGTAATGGGGAAGTGTTTCCAAAATTTTGACTGGTACTGCAGCTTTACTCTTAAAGCCTCAAAGTGATGTTTCTGTGTAAGTATAAACAGGAAATAGAGTTTTGACTGTAAAGTGTTGTCTATACATGTAACCTTGGTAACAAGAACATGGCATCCAATAAGGCAATGATTCTTTGTAAAATGAATATATTTTTGCTACTATGCCTGAAACATCATTTCAGTGGATGACAGTAACCATGATTTAAAGTAAAACTACATACGTTTCTGAGATTAAAGGCAGCAACTGGATATCAACCCTCTGGATGTTATGGATGCCAACCAGAAACTCGAGGACATTAATGGAGGAAGCAAGGAAATGAAAGAGACAGGGACAGAGCAAGAGATAAGACAAGGGTCAACATAAGACTGACTTTTACTGGCCGGAGAGAACTCAGAAGAGACAGGATGCAAGATGGATGCTAAATTGGCCTTTGTTTGGGAGCACTTAAATGTAAAATACTGCCAAAGTTCAGTAGTGTTGCTTTACGTTCCAAAGTGTGCAAACAGTCGTAATGATTACTCTTTATTTCATTATGTATTACTGATGGAATGTTTGTTGCTGTTGATCTTATTGAACACAAAAGATCAATGATTGAAAGTAATGTTCTAAAAAGTACTATACGAGTTATGCTTTCCTAACGCCGCTTCTAGGGGCAGTAATTTACTGGATGCCATTGACATCCCATTTGAAGCCCCACTACTAAACTTTGGTAGATTTTTCTAAATTTGGGGACCCCTAAGAAAAAGCTAAAAAAAAACTTTCAGCATCTGTCTTGCATCCTGTCTCTTCCCCGAGCTCTGTCCATCCAGTAAAAGTCAGTCTTATGTTGACTATTTCTTGTCTCTTGCTCTTTCACTCTCTCCATTTCTTTTTCTCACTTCATCAACAATGTCCTTGAATTCTTTTGCAGAACCACCATGGTGCGCGTTCAAAACAACACCTTTTCAGAGGCAAACTGTCTGGAAATACTACCAAACAATTACATTATCATAAATTGTGTGTATGTTACTATTAATTATTTCATTTTCATATTCATTTCGCACATGGTTATGCAGTCTTAAGTTAATGCAAAAATAACAAAATAAATCAAAAACACAAATTAACTTTTTGTAACAGACCATTAGGAGATAGACATTTCTTTAAAGCTTTTTAAAATGTATTTTACTACAAAGAAAAGAAGTGGATATGTTCTTATGCTGCATTTATTTATCTTCAGCCTGTTGTCATCCTTGAAAACTGTATGTAGCGTTCTGAGTTTTTTTTTAACTTTGTTTATCCTTCCCTGATGTGCCAGCAGGTATGTTTTCTCATGCTCAACTTTTTGGTTGGTGCCAAATAAAGATGTAATGTATCCTGCTGTGCACCAAGGGACTGTCATACAGAACATTGAGAATGCATTGCCAAGCAGAAGGAGACACAGTGCAGTGACACCAATTTAAAACATAACGGTAAATGTCAATCTGTATGTCTCTTAACCACACCCCTCAATTTTGCAACCTGAGTGTATGGACAAAGTTTGATAAGAGCTATTGCACTATTTTCCCATGTCTGCAAACAAAGTGAGGTGCAGCTTGTACTGATGGCGGTATGTTGTATGAGTCAGGAAAAAAAATGTATTCAGAGTCTGACCCTGTGTGTCGTCCATGCATGTCTGCAGGCAGCATGAGTGCTGAATTTGTAATGATTTGGGCAATTACCTCATGGAATCTGGTACAGCAGGTACAACAATTAAACTATGTTGCTATATAACTGCAAATGGGAAAAAAAGCAACAACAAAAAAAAAGCAGTGTGCTAGTATATAATGAAACCATTGTTCCCTCATTATGTTTTTGTTTTCCAAGATGATGGTTAAACCACAAGCTGCCAAAAAATTTGGGAGCCTTCCCAATGACTTTCCTTGAAACCCCTAATTACTAAAAATTTAAAGCGTTCCAAATTAAAATATCAACCGCTTAAATAGCTGCGGGTCGGAGTCTGTGTCAGCCAGACAAGGACGACTGAGGAAAGTGTGGGAATGAAAAACGAAAAAGAGAGTAAAAGGGGCGCTAGGAAAAATCTGTTCATTATCTCCCATGAGGAGGATGTCACCAACAGGTCACAATGGAAACAACAGCCAGATCATTTATCCAGCTTACTTTAGAAGGAAATCTGTGTATTTTCAAAGTATCAGGTTTAATCTTTGGTATGGATTTAGCTTCATTGATGACTTGTTTGCTCTGTTACATTCAGTAAAGGCAAATGATCCTTCATGTAATTCAAGCCTGCTTACCTACCTCCTTTTCAAGCTGTAACAAAAGCCTTACTCTTGAAATTCTAAGAAGCAGCAGAGGGCATTACAATGATATAAATCAATGGGTTGGGACAGGGATATGCCATATGATAATTCTTCTACACTCTGGATGTTAATGGAGAGATGCTACAGTCCATTAAATGCAAAACTAAATTCCACCATCCGAAATAGCCAAAACCAAGAACGCCAAATATAATTTCAAATACATTTCCCAAAACATCTAAGATTCACTTTTTTAAGATTCAGTGGGTAGGATTTACCTTTTAATGTTCACACTAAAGAAAATGCTATGGTAAATGTGTATTTGCTTTTTTTTCTCTTTTGGACAATTTGGACAATGATAATAAGAATCAATAGTTTTTAATAAATGGTTGAAAAAAAAATTCTATGGTAACAATATGGTCAAAACTCTAAACCATAACGGGAAAGCAAAGTCTTACTTTAGGCATTACACACCCAACCCACGTAGAGATGTCTTATGCACGTTTATTTCTGTAAATATTTTATAAGATTAATTTTGGTCACTGAAAATTTTTCTCCACCTAGTTTAATTGTTAAGGAGGATCAAAAGACCCAAATGCATACTTCTGGAGAAATAAAGACTAGACCTCAAGAATGTTATAATAAAACATGTAACTTAAATATAGTAGTTTTGATTGTTTTAGTTAGTTTTAATTCTATTAAATGTTTCTTTTGCCCCTTGCTGTAATGTTTTTAATATCTTATGAGAAGCCCTTTGAGTTGTTTATTACATGAAATGGGGTATATAATTAAACAGCCTTGCCTTAAATGTACCCTGCAAAAAAAGAAAGCAAGGAGGAATAGATGCCAAATTGCTTTCCTACAGAATTTTATTTCTTATTTTTTTACCCCTATATGGAATGTGTTCAATTACTTAATTTGCTTGCATAATCAAAAACGTAGAGTGATTATGCTAAGATCATTCATACATAGTGTTTTCTTGCTTTGTTTGCCAAAATTGCTGAGATTGTGCATTGACTTTGATGCACCCCAAATTATTAAGACGACTCAACAAAAATAAACACAAATAGCTTGAACACTCAAGGAGAAGACCTCAGGCTTTTTTGTGTAACAGACTGTATTTTCAGGAATCCTTAAACCAGTCTTTCAAGAAAATGTTAACATTAGGTGGGTAACATTAAGGCCTCAGGGCCCTAATGTCATAGAGGGCCCTCGAGGGACAGAATGTGTCAGGTTGTGAATTCAGCTAACATTACCCTCAATGGCTACAGGCAAACTTGAGGCAATGGATAATGTGGAAAAAGAAAAAAAGAAAAAAAAGCCCCAAATAGTTTGTATCTTTAGCTCACAGCTCTGTAGTTATTCAGGCTTTCAATGCTGGGAACTCATCTCAAAATGATGGTTAAAAAGGAACAATATCATTCAGAAAAACAATTTTCTCATTTCTTACAGAGTATGGCTGTACAATTTCCTGGTTTAAGTTTAACATTCAATCATTTGGCAGACCATTTTTAAGGTTTAAATGTCTAAATTAAGTTGTGATAGAGTAAACACAGAGACTCAGACATGTTTGCTCAATTAGCCTAACTAAGCTAAAAATAAGACTGAACACATGCTTTTCAGTAGACAAGGACTGTCTTTGCATAAGACCAATACAATGTTTCATAGATGAAAGTTACTTATACGATACATAGCATAACAAAAAGCACTAGAAAGAACTTTAGCGATAAGCATACGTTTTTTTCTACTTAAACCAATTAATTTTGATTTCTAAACCTTTCTGGGTTATGGCTACAGTAAATCAGAAAGTTATTTTAGAGAAGTATTGACTTTTCTAGACTGAAAGTAGCCTAAAAGGGACCAAACAGTTGTCATATGCCGATCAAAAGTTGACTTTCCTCCTTTGCGTCCCCCCCCATCTGCTGCTTGCATGGGAGGTAGTTTAGAGTCACATTTGACAACCTTCAACTTCAAACTTGATACAAGAAATCTTTATTTTTATTGTCTAAAGAAAACGAAACAGCAATACAACTCCTGGGTAACTTAGTCCAAACAAGTATTAAACCTATAATATTTATTTATCTGGATTTGAAGTGGCATTATTATCATTATCATAAAGTCAAAGAGTGTCCCTGCTTCTCCGTGTATAGATCACTTATTTCCTTATTTCTGCAATATTCAAATACATGAGACTTTCTGTACAGGTAGGCATATTCTCCTGTCAAATTTGTCTTTATAGATCCAAAGTCTCGTAACAGTCTTTTCTTTTAGGGACTAATTTGTGCATGGAGAAATAAAATCCCTGATAAGCCATAAAAGTTGCCCTGTACTGTACTCTCCCCTTGAATCTAGAAGACTTCCTCTTTGCTGCAGTAAGTGGAGGAGTGATTTCACAGCAGGGAAGACAAGCTCCCTCATGTTGGGATTAATCTAATGATATCTCTGCCTGCACTCCAAACACTCTTATTCCATGAAATGGAGTCCCCAGAAATAAAAAGTGGGTTCACCGAGTAACTAACCTCACTTTAGTGGGCTCATTAAAATTGGTTTTAATTGTAAAACTTTATTACAGACACAAGTCCATACAACATAAACAACAAAAAAAGACATTTTGTACACATTAAAAAATATAACCGTTTTTTATTGCGTTATTTTTAATACTAATTCACATTTCTTTTGACTTCTATTAAATTACAGGGTATTTCATTGTGTGGTACTTCATTTACTTTGGGAGCTTAATAATTGTTGAAAGTACTGAGTACATGCTTTTTTAAAATTTTGGTTGATCAATAATTTAAATGACAAAGATTTCTAATAATTTCAGGAAGAGGTAACAATTTGAAATAAATTATTGGGATATCAATTTACCATTCATACAGACTAAATGTATCAAATGTTCTCTAGCTTTTTCTTACCTTGTTGTTTCTCACTAATGATGAACAACAATAAGTTATCAAAGAATAATACATTATAAATATATGCTTTTTATGCATCCCGTTCTAATGCTTTATGTAAAGCATCTTGAATTGTCCTGCACATGAAATGTGCTATACAAATAAACATGCCTTGGCTATAAAGATCTTGATCTACCATCAAAACGGTTCATGTGAGAAAACCAATTTTCAGCAAAACATACTTTGGTCACCATATTGATCTCATGGTAATAATCCACCTTTCAACATAGTTTCAAGGTATACACAACACGCTGCGGACATAAAAATACTTTTTATCTGTTCGAATGTTGATCGTTGATAAAAATAAATATTGTTTCATTCATTTTGGTTGTGTCATGTGGCTGCTCTCAAGTTACTGGGTATCCAACATTACAAATTTTGAGTACATCAATTACTTACTTTTGACACACATGATGATTTCAAGTTCACCAAACTTATCTGTTTTGAAGTATCTTTTCGAATCTATGTAGAATCCATCCCATCAAGTGTCTCCTCCAACATTGTGTACTTACGGCGTAATGAGACTCATCAGGTTCATTTAAGTTCTACAAACTCAAATCATTCCGGTTAATTCAACTCTGTGACTTAAATTAACAAAAACTTTTAAGTAAAACCAACATGTCTGATTTTATAGTGCATCTCTGCCCTAAGACAAAGTCTCTAGGCTTCACAGCTTTCCCAGAATGCTGCACCTGTGGCTGGCCAATACTCTTGGTGTGTTTACAACCTCCACTGTGTGATTCATTTGTCATAATGTTATGGGTTAAATGCAGAGGTCATATTCCCGTGAGAGTTTAAAAAAGAAAGCATTCTTTTGGTAAATAATGGCCTTAGTCTTTTTCAAATGGTATTTGACATTAACCAACAAATTTTTGTGTTTTGTGTTGACAATTGATCTCGACGTGAGGACACAGTATGCTCATCACTGATGTTCATAGAGGTGGCACTCCAGATTTAATCAAATGAGGTAGCGCAGTCAGAATAAGAACAGCTGATAACAATGATCCATCATCCAATCAAGTCTTTCTGAGTAAAAACTAGGCCACTGCTGTGCAGCAGATTTCAAGCACTGTCAAAGGCATTTTCAAGGATTTTAAGGAGGGCGTAAAATCAAGTTAGGTGGATTAACAAACTGCTGTGTTTTGCCATTCACATGGGGTTGCTATTCAAAAACATGTCACTACTTTAAAAGATTAACAACAACTAAAGACAATATAAGACCGTCAAGCTGTATCAACACTGAAAATCTTAAATCCCCCCCAAAAGAAAGCTCACGTTGTTCGTTTAGTGACATGAAAACTAAGATTTCTTGGCTCCATGTTGAAGCCAGTTAAAAAGAAGCCTTATTGAGGTCAGGATTGTCTTTAAGTACAAGTCTAATTTTCATAATAGTCACGGTCTCACTTCAGCATCCGAGGCAAACTTTATGGAAATGCTCAGCACACAGTGCTAAATAAACATGTTGATTGAGTGTGAGTGTTTCTTACCTGGTAAAAAAGAATTAGCCAAAATCACAAAATGCCAGCATAGCTGAGACAGAAGCTCCAGGCGGGACACACAGTCTCATACCTTCCCTTTGATCTGCATCTACACAGACATGACAGGCGACTTTGCCAACTTCAAATTAACAAAATTAATGAATTAATAATGAAACTGACTGGATTGCTTGGTTTTTAAAAAACACAATCTGTGACATTGTCATGGTAAAGAACTGCACTGACAGCTACTGCTTTTCGTCTGCATTATCAATCCAAAAATGACCACTGAATGATACCTTGAATACTGACATGCTTTCAAATAACAACCCAAACTAATTAAAAAAAGAGAATAGGGATTTCTATTTTGTATTCCAACTTTTTTCCCCTTTTTTTTTTTACCAATTCAGCTCTCACTGACGAAAACAGAGTGATTTACACATCTAGCTTAATTAAAAAACCAAAAACATTGCCTCTGCATGTCCATAACACGCAGATACCAATACATAACTTTGATTTCGAGGGAGACAGTGAATTATTTATCGCAGAATCTCATTTGAACATGACGCAATATCAAAGTTTCAAACCAGCAGAAAGATCTACTTTTGTGTACCAAACAGGAGACTTTGTAGAGGGAGATAAACATCCCAAACTGATTGTTTTCACTCCTTAAGCTCAGATTCTTTAAATTCAATCAAATTGTAGATTTTCATTTAAAAAGGAAAAAAAAAGCAGACAATGATTTTCTGCTTAGCAGTTTCTGTTGAATAGATGATTGTGGATTCAGACCCCTGAAATAGACTAACTTCCTGTCCAGAGGGGTGTGTGTGGATAAGCTGCTTCATGCCTTAAAAACAGAAGATAATCTGCTTAGTAATGGTGCCTGTCAGCTCAAACAGGGCTTACTTCTAAGACTAAACACATGGCTACCCATTAGAGTGATTCATTGTTCAGCTTGATGCTGTTTCATGTAATAAAAACGCCTCAGTGTAATCAGTTGAAGTAGTTTGACTGTTTGAATATCTGAAAATTAGGCCTCAAGGTGGCAGGAACTGTGACATGGAAGGTAAACATACCTCAGAGCAAATTAATAAGATTTGGTTTAATTTGCACAAGAAAACAAGAACTGCTAGATAACAATTTTGGCATTTGTTGATAACATGAACACTTATAAAAAATCAAATTAAATTAAAGTTAAATTAAATATAAACAATACAGCTTAGGCCAAATCGTCTAGCAACTACTCTAGTTTGCTGAACAATTTCAAATCCCCACCAGCCTCAGGGAAGAAGGATGTTGTGTTACACAAGCAAAGCTTTTAAGGCTTACACTCCAATTTCAGTTATCCTAATGTTGTGGAATATTTCAAATGCCTCATTACTTGCATTTTGGGAGAAAGGGAGAAGTCTCTCTCTGCTCTATAATGAGCCCTGAAGCTTATTAGACCAGTGTGCATCGAACTAAAAGGACCAATGCTCTCTCTTTTATTTCTTCTCTTTATGGCAGATGAAAGTTTGGGTCCTAATCAGAAAAAATACAGAGTCACATCATTACACTAGAGGGAAATAAAGAGGATAACCCTGTAGTCCGTTAGGGCATTTTATAATTGAATTATTTTTGCACTTTTACACCAGATGTCATGTTTGTTTCAGACTGTTGTCTTCAGATGATCTTATGAATCAAAGTCCTCCCCCCCATGCCCCCAACTAGGGCAAATGTGTGAAGCACTGGCCATGCAGGGGCTCCCTGTGGTCTGGACCCATGTCGACAATGTGTGGTGATGTTGCTGAAAAGGCTGCACAGTTTTGCCCCTCATGTTAATTTGCAGTGGAAGCTACAGTTGCAATGCAAATGTACCCCCCCACCCCACCCCCACCCCTCAACTGAGAATGCAAGGGTTTACAAATGAAATGTTTTCTGTTGATGCAGAATAAATGAATCCATTAGATTTGCTTAAGTGATACAGTACAAAGCAATTGAATTGTGCTGTGTAATGTTTTTTTGTAATACCCCCCCCCCCCCCCATGTTAAATCTGGTACCTCATTTTCACATCAAGGGCAGAATTCTGTTTGATTTGTTTGATACAAAGTTGGAACATGGAAAAAGCATGGCTCAATAGCAAGAAAAGGGGGATTGTTTATTACTCTAAAGAGACAGTGGTTAAATGAAAAAAAAAAAAAAAAGAGTTTGGTGACATTTCAATGCTTCAAAGACACAGCTACCAGTATTAGATGTCAATTTAAATCTCCTGGAAGCTTTCTGGGTTGGTGTGTATGTGCGATCAACACTTAGATTTGCAAACAAGTATTTACCGTGACAATATCCGAAGTAGCTGTTAAGGTCAAGCTTAGGTCAACTTAGACATATGCCGAATGACCTGCCCATGCTGTCACATCAGCAAATACATAAACAGGCGGAAAGCTGTAATTAAACTGCAGCTCCGGTCTGCTGCTTCCAGTTCTTGTAGTTATCTGAACTCTGAGTTAAAGGTTACCTAATGTGTCCTTCTTCTTCATTTATGTCATTTGCAATGGGTTCATTTAACTGAGAGGTGCCTTGTAAACATATAAATCTTGTTTCATGCTTACTGATCCCTTTTCAGTCTTTGACACGTGTTGCCTCCATTGTGGATAATGAACAAAAATAAATAAATGACAAGAATGAGAACTTGACTGTGAGACTTGCATGAGGGATTTTCTAAGAAATTCTCTTGAGGAAGAACATGGCATTCTTGGCAGGTAAATTAAAGCTTGCTAAACACTGGACTTCCCAGCAAGGCTGAATCTAATTGGACTTGTTTTGAACTTGTTTACATTCTGTTTAAAGGGTTCCAGGAAGACTTCTGTTGTGAATTGGTGTGATCTGAATAAACTAAACAGAATTCAAGGCATCAATTCAAAACAGTTTCCACTGAAAATCTGCTTTTTTGCTATAAAGAAAAATAGATAGCTGTGGTGGTAAACTAACGGAAAAACTTTAAACATGAACCGAATGCTTTAATACCAACATAGAGTGGTCCTACGCAACTTAACCAGAGAACTTTTCAAGATTAAAACTCTGTTTCTGACCCATTTTGACAGCACACTGACATTATGCACATTCCTGGAGCCACCGTTGCCATGCAGCGAGAAACATCACTTTACTACTTTTTTCCCCCCATCCTGGTGCACCAAGTTACAGCTATGTCTTACTTCACAGAACCACATCACACACCAACAACTGGATATCAACACACTGGCTGATATGGATGTTACAGTGGCTATTTCAGCCAATAAAACACAAGAGAACATTGTTAGAGGATGCGAGGACAGAAAGGGACAGAAAGAGATCAGACAAGAATCAATATCAGACTGACTTTTAGAACGCATTCACACCAGCTTTTTTGATTAGAATCCTAGTCCGTTTGCTCAGAAAGGCACAAGCAAATTCTGTTCTGTATTCAAGAAGCAGACTTGGTCCATCTACAAACGCTGGTCATAGTTCGCTTCAAGCAGACCAAATACAGTAAGCAGACTACAGAGCAAAGTGCATTGTGGGTTCAACGTAAACATTAAAGGAGGATAGGTGACTCTGGGCGGGAGAAATGTCTCGTTAGAAATGCGATCAATTCTAGACTGCTAGGATCTGATGCAGCTCCCTATTCTAGCTGTTATGTAGTAGAAACCAAAGTCGTCCTGCATTAACCAATAGATGAACCAACTTTTTTCGTTGTGTGTCTCGTCTTCTCCTTCAGTAATTATTGATGCAGCGGAGAGTGGAACACGTTATTTAAAAGGTCTGATGCACTTGAATAGGGTAGCGTGAAAGCAAACTCAGTCCTGAAGAATGTTGTAACCCCCAACTGAACCAAGTCCCCAATCGTGCCAACTCTAGTGGACTATCCTGGTGTGAGTGCACCCTTACTAGCTGGACAGAGCTCAGAGAATTAACAGGATGTAAGCCGGTTGCTGAATTAGCCTTTGTTAGGGGGCACCACTGTGTGAAAATCTGCCAATGTTCAGTAGTGAGGCTTTAAAGGCATTTCAAAATCCAAGTGCTCCATTTGACAATTTTCTCTTTTCTAATGTCACATATCCTTCAAAAGCACTTTGTCAGCTTAAGAAACAGAAAATGTGAGGGGTAAAAACTGAAACACAGTTCAGATTTGATGTCTTTTCCCCAAAAATTATTGTCTTATTTCTAAAGATTTCCAACATTTGTGTTTTACAGAAAGCATAGTGAACAATCCTTTCTCCACAGATATACAAAAATGATGCAAAATGAGAGGAAAGACACAAAGTTATTGAACCGTGTCAAAGAGTTGCATTAACAGCTGATACCAGGATGCCAAGCTCTGCTGACTCATACATCTTGGTCAGAGCGCACTACATGATATGAGGTTTTATAAAAGGGTGTTGAACAAGGCTCACCTGGGGAATATTATTGCAGTTATACTGCAGAAGCTTTGCTGTGAGTTAAATATGAAGGACAAGCAGCCAGCATCAGTCTCGGAGAACTAATGAAACATAACTCTAGCTTGAGTTGGTCAGGGGTGAATTCCTATGTGGGATGCAATGCATACATACTCAATAAGACCGGTTCACGCAGAGTTTTGATGGAACATGAGCATACTTGCAAGACCTTCTCAACTATGACACTGTGCTAGATAAACATTTCAACAACCTATCTTTCCTGCATGACAACATCACCAAGGAGATGATGTTCATAAATAAAAAGGCAAGTGTGAAGACAGAGGTAAGAGTACAGTCTGTATTGCAGCTACACTGTAATTAGGGCTGGGTATCATCACCAATTCCCTGAATCGATTCGATTCACAATAGTCTATTTCGATTAGAATTCGATTAAATTCAATTCCATTTCGATTCATATACAGCTAATTGTTTAACAACACTTATTTTTCTTGAATTCTCAGGTAACTATTTTTACAAAACACTGAGCATGATAATAAAATTACATTATAATCAAAATCAGTGTTCTGGGAGTAATCAGATTACTGTAATAATCTAATAAAATGCATCAAAATGCACCTCTGAAATACCAGAATGATACAGCGTTTCTCCCGATTCACAGCCAGAAATGCTGTGGTGAAAGAAAAAAAGAAAAAGAAAAAGTTAAATGTCCTGATGAAACAGTTTCATACAGTGGAGTCGCTCTAAATATCATTCAATTGCAGGTCTTAGAGAAGGTGTTGATGTTAAAGGGGACATATTATGCAAACATCACTTTTATAAGTCCTTGGAATAGTCTCTTACAATGTTTTAAGTCACAAACAGACCAAAAACTCCCATAAAAAACAACCGTGGTACACAAGTAGTGTGTATGTGAGTTTACAATTAAGTCTTTAGAAAGGCGGTTTGAAAATCACGCCAGTTGTTACGTACGAACTGGGAAAGTCCCTCCCCCAGCTGCTCTTCAACCCTGCCCGCGTCCGGAGCTCATGTGTTTGCCCCGCCCGTCCTGAGCTGCTCTAGTCCTTGGACATTGGGATCAGCTGAACTGTACCTGGCCAGTTGCATTCAATAGACTGCACAGCTGCCATCAAGCCAATCATTGGTTTGTAACCACATGCAAATAATCAGAATATCAAAACAAACATACCTTGGCCTGCGGCCATAACAGCTCTGCCCTGACATAAATTAAAAGGTATGAAAGATGAAAGGACGATATGGCAACGGCGAAGAAGTTGGCTGCACTCCTTTTGTGTTTAATCTCAAGATGGCACTCTTGCACAACAACCGGTGCATAAATCTCTGGTTCTGATTGTACACAAGAGGCCAAAAACAGAAGTGGTTCATAGTCTGTGTCCACAATAGGTGGAATGACTCTAGACTCTAGGGCCAGTGTCCGGCAGGTTAAAATGTTTCCCTGCTGCAACACACCTGATTCAAATAAAATGGTTCTCCAACTGCTTAAGTTCTGCACAAGCCTCCTAATTTGAGTCAAATGTGTTGCAGCAACGACATCTAACAACTAACTTCTACAGAATCTTTTGTATTAACAAGCCAAATCAGTCCACGGACAGATTTCTTGTGGACTACTGAGTATTCAGTTCACCCAGATGGAGCACCGGCTAATTCTGAAGGAGGCAAAGGAGCTGTACAGGACCAAGCTGGAGAAGAAGCTTCAGCAGAACAACATGCGGGAAGTCTG
>JBBBVU010000016.1:21483202-21514435 GCA_037177055.1 Atherinosoma microstoma
ATCCTTTTAATTTGAGTCAGGTGTGTTGAAGAAGGAAACATTGAAATCCTGCAGGACAGCGGCCCTCGAGGACCAGGTTTTGACAACTGTGTGCTAAAGCAACACCTGAGTGGTTTAATGGGAAACATAAATATGTTGGAGTGGCCTGGCTAAAGTCCAGACCTCAATCCAGTTGAGAATCTGTGATCAGACTTAAAGATTGCTGTTCAAATGTGCAAAACGTCAAATGTGAAGGAGCTGTAGCAGTTTTCCCTTGAAGAATGGGCAAAAATCCCAGGGGCAAGATGTGGCAAGCTCATAGAGACTTATCAAAAACTACTGGCAGCCGTTGTTGCCGCAAAAGGTGGCTCTACAAGTACTGAACTAAATTATGCAAACCCTCAAACAATCCATTTTGATTCCAGGATGTGAGGCAACACAACACGAGAAATACCACGGCAACGCACTGGGTATATAAATCAAACCAAACTTGATCTTTTCAAATTATACAGTTAATTAAAAGTCATACAATGATCTTTCTGATATGTTGTAAGTAAAACAATTGTGTCACTTATTTTTTGGGCGTTAAAGATAATTTAATATTCTCAGTGAACGATCCACGGCGACAGTAAAGTTGTCTGCGGGCGTTGCCGTGTTTACATGTCAGTGCAGCTTCTCTTTTTATCTGGACCCATCATCACAGCTGCTGGCTAAATTGACAAACATCAGCTCATATCAGCTTCTGTAGCTCAAAGTGATGACAAGCAAGAATGAATTTCATCTCAGGTTCATGCCTCTGCATGTCAGACAAGCCAGCTGTTTCTTTAGCACCGAACGGGCAAACAGAATGAAACATTTTCTGTTGCTAAAGCATAAAACCATCAATCTCCCAGTAAAATCTGTTAATCTAATATTAATTTCAGACATATTAGCATCTCTGCCGTGGAGATGTATATTATTCAATTTTAAACATAATTTCCTCATGATAAAAGTGTGTATTTTCCTTTATTATTTAGACTGAATATCATTTGGAAAAATATGTTATATTTTCTCTATAAAATGTTGAAAATTTCCTTCTAGGTCAAACTAAAATATAACAGAGTGTGTAAACCTGAGTCCACTCTTTACAAAAGAGTGTTTTGCTTTATTATTTTAGTTCAGGAAGTGATGTATGACTGATAAATACAGCTGAGATTTGATTTTAACAACAGATTTTTTATTTTTTTCCACTTTTGTCTTCCACAGTAAAAAAGAAGAGGGAAAATCCCCTAAAGCATTATATGTCCAGTACAATAAATAATTATCAATTACTACATTCAGAGTAAATTTGCATTTTAATTCTAAGAGCCAAAACATGAAAAACACTTAACACTCCCATGCAACAGAGAGGAGAATTGAATTAAGGGCCCTTGCATATTAAAAAACAAAACAAAACAAAAAACAAGCAACATATTACAAATATTACAAAACCAGAAGCCAGGGGGAAACCAGTCTGCTCTGACTGGACTGCTTCGCCACCCAAAGCTCAGAATCCATTTAATTCCTCACCAGCTCTGTTTGTTTATGCTTGACTTTGTCAAGAAAGAAAAAAAATGTAAATTTTGAAATCTGTGTCCCTTTCAGCTAACTTTGCAAAAGTCCTTCGGTTTTTTCAGGAAACAAACTCCAAAATACCAGTCAGGAAACCGACAGAGAAAAAATATTCTTCTTCAGACTGAGTTGAATGCAGATTCAGCTTTCGCTGGCTTCCTGTACAGAACAAGAAATCATCGACTCGACCTTTTATGACTTAACACAGGCCGATAAATTCAGCATCATTAATGCAATGTCAGCTAAAGCAGGGGTTCTTAACCTTTTTTACGCTGGGGCCCAACTTTTCTAGTACAGAGGTCTGGGGGCCCATTAAAATATTAGCACTGTATGGTTTAATTTCTTACTCTCGGTTTAATTTGTATTCATTATCTAAACCAAATCACCTCCTGTTTAACAGCTAAAACCTTGTAAAATTACATGATAAGAATATCTTTTTAAAAAAAAGTTACACCATAAAATGAGATCATCACAAAGACATTTATATATATTGTGTGTGTTGGAAACTGCACACATAAGGGGCCCATAATTCATGGATTAAGATCAGGCTCCTACAACAACATTTACAAAGCTTAAGTCCCGCTTATAAACAAAGTCTACTAAATAATAGATTTTACTACAGCGATAAATGGAGGGACTTTAAAACTGATTAAAAAAAAAGTGTTTACTAAAATGATGCAGGGATAAAATACAATTAAAAATAAAAGGTTCTAATCATGTAAATAAAAGTAAACAAATGTACAGTTTATTTATATAGCTATTTAAATACAAAACATTTAAACAATTTACTTAATAAACTTTTTCTTAGAATGTTTTTTAAGAGTTGCCAGACATTACTGATGTTTTCTGCATCAGTAGCTCATTTTCTTTGTTCAAAATTCTGCCGGCTTTCCCACAAGTGTTGGCTGTTCGGTTGCTAGATGCTGCTTTAGTTTTGAAGGCTTCGATGCTTCAGTGATGGATAGTGTTAGCCAACACTCCATACAAAGCTCTTGGCTCTGCCTTGGTACCTCTATTTATTTAACCGTACTAAATGAATTGGATTCTACTTAATTTGTTCTTAATATTTTTGCCTTTTAGGAGTGGATTTGGGGCCATTTCCGTCTTCATTGATACATTTTAAAACAGTCTTCATAACTTTAGCTACAGGCTAGCAGCTAGCCGAGTGTCTTATTCCACTTATTGAAGTTTGTTGAAAAACTAACTGATGCATTATCGCCACCAAGTGGCGGGAAGTTGCATTACAATTGAGTTTCTCATGGATAACAGTGATATCTTATTACACAGTCATTAAGCAGATGCTTTTATCCAAAGCGACTTACAATTGAGTTTTACCAGTGATTCCAACACTGGAGGCAAGGAGGGTAAGGGGTCTCGCCCAAGGACACAACAGTTGACTGGGGCGGGAGCGGGATTCGAACCGACACACACAGGATTCAACACAAGATATCTCTTGTGTCTTCAACTGATAAAGTCCACGGTCCCACGGCCCACACAGCACACAGGTGTAAAAGTTTTTTACAGCCCTCTAGGTGGTGCTTGAGGCCCAAGCCACGGCCCCATGGTTAAGAACCCCCGAGCTAAATCCTTCAACATCATGAACAGCAAACGTGCCACTGAATGTGACAAAAACCATTTAAACAAGTGAACACAACTAAGATTGAGGTGTGATTGCTTTACGAAGGAGTTCATCTTTAGAGCATTTACAGACCGAAGGCAATTTCTGGTGTTCATGAGAGACAATTGCTCTGTTAAACTAACACACATGTATTCGGACTGTGGGAGGAAACTGAAGCACCTGGAAGAAAAGAAAAAAAAAACACATGCGTAAACACACAGAAAAAGGAAAGGAAACTACTTTTCATGCTGCATTAATGATACAAATACATAAATCAAACTGGAAAAATATCTGCAAGGACACACACACACACACACACACACACACACACACACACACACACTTTATCCTTCTCTGTGGTGGACATTAATCGCAAACTGCCAAAATGAATCAACACAACAAAAACAATAAAATGAACATAAAATGGTCCGAACACTCAAAGCGTCCTCGTATTGTTGACTGCTTCAAAACTTCCAGTGGAGCTCTGGATGCAGAATGCAGCACACAAAAGTAGATCTCATATTTGATGGCATCTGTTAACTAAAGCAACAGGTTTGATAAGAACGGGGAAAAAAAAAACAACAAAGCCCACTTTCATGGACATTGTCCTGGTTATTGGCTGCAGTTCAGTTCATTTTCACAGAGAGGAATAACACCAGTGGTTAAACTGGTTGTGTGAATCGTACTGACGGAAGTGTTGAGGTAATCTGGAGTGTTTTTGAGACACGCAGAGCTCATTTTTACGCATGTGAACACAGATGTGTCACAGTTGTAATGTCATGTTACTCGGATGCAAAACTAAATAAAAGGAAGAGAAGAATTCAGAGTTTATTTTACTCCGAAAGAAAAGACACTTAAATGTGCATTTATCCTTGGTGGTCTTTTATAAAAAATACTTTCCTTACAGGAGTTCTCTAAAATGTTGCAAGACTAAGAGAATTTTTAAGTTTTGTTTATACTTTATGTTGTCGTTTTAATATAACTGTAGAATTTTGCTATCAAGGAGGGGGAAAAAAACTCAAGATGAGTGAAAAGCATTTCTAGAAGTCTACACTGTGAAAATGAAGCAGTGAGGGGTGGGGGGGAGGGGGAAATTCAAACAGCCAAGATTCATGGTTGGCGCATGGTTGAGCTCAAAAAGAGGCTCTGAAATGTGTTAACTATGTGCTAACTGGCAGAGAAAATGATTTTGAGAGATTAAACTTATGTTAGAGCAGCTCTGTTACATTGTCAGATGGCTGTGCGAGAATTGAATGATCGTTGATCAAACAAGAAACTGTTTTGTTTGGTTTTCATAGCTAAATATTGAAAAGATAACTGTCCAAAAACTGAACAAACAAATAGACAAATTAACTGCAAATTAATCGCCATCCAGGCTTAAAACTAATAAAAACGGGCTGTTATATTCAATCGAGGAGGGCACATACAAGTGGGTAGGTTTTTGGAGTCTGGCTGCGGCATTTTGAATCAATTAGAGGTGATGGAGGAAGGCCTGAGGAGGCAAAAGCATGCACAACTTTTTGTTCTCAGTCAGCAGTTGGAAAAAAAGTGCCGGGATTTTAGTAAGTTGTTGACCTGAGCGTCAAACTTTAAGTCTGAATCTAATATTACTCCTAGATTTCAAGCAGTTTGGGTTATAACGTTTTAAAGATTGCCAAGACAGATTAGAACTAAAGAATAACCCGTGCCTATGTTTTTGTCATTAAATTTAAGAAACTTAAAGCTTCAAAGGAAATTAATTCACGAAAACTAACGGTTTATGCACCGAGGTAGTTTTTCTTCTTTCATTTTCTAAGAGAACTGTAGGTCAAAAGATGGAGCTTTCACTTGTGCTGATCTTTTATCTCAAGACTTAATCTTCCACCGAGCTGGTAAAAGTCACGAGCAAGATACCGTCGGATAAAAAGTTAACCAGCTTTGTGATACCACAAGTCCTGAGCTGAACCTAATATTACCTCAATAAGCCACTTAAACGGCTCTGTAATGACGGAACCAGGTCTCATCACGAGTTATGAAACAGTCCACATGGAAACAACCAGAAGTGTTTCTAACCCCTGAATTATAGTATTTACAACATATAAAGCTACAGAACAGAATATCAGCTTCACAGAATGACACATCCCAGCCTAAACTAAGATGTGGAGTCTTTACAGGGAGAATGATAACATGTCTGGAATCTGAAAATAGTCACAGACAATCGGACTGTAACTGCAGTGTAATTATAAAGTGACCTTAAAAACAATCTAACAAAAAAGGTACTGGTTCCATTAATTAGAAGAATATAGTAGCATATCATGCTGTTGCAATACAGTAGTACTGCTAGCTGTCAAATTGTGTTGTGATAAATCTTTGAACAGACCACAAACAGGAGGTTGCCATGTTAACCAGAGTAACACATCTGATTAGCATCTACTGGAAGGGAA
Organism: Atherinosoma microstoma; assembly: GCA_037177055.1. Lineage (NCBI taxonomy): Eukaryota > Metazoa > Chordata > Actinopteri > Atheriniformes > Atherinidae > Atherinosoma > Atherinosoma microstoma. The sequence continues at coordinate 21,488,813 of JBBBVU010000016.1, forward strand.
TAAAAATAGTTAAGCATACAGATATCTACTTGAAGAGCTGTGATGGCCTTAATTGAGGTCTAAAGGTCAGCAATGGTTATTAAGCGGTGTCCCTTTTGCTTAAGCCTGGCAATTACGCACATTTTACAATGAATAAATAACTGCTTATTTAGTCTGCATTGCAAATAAGAATTGAGTCTGGTAAAAAAAAAAAAAGAAAGAAAAAAAAGCATAAAATCTAAATACAGATGGATATAATGACCATGGCTCAGTCTCAGAGTGGTCGTCCTTCAGTTGCAAGGTCAGAAGTCTGAGATCCAGCGCCTTTACATGTGGAAATGTCCTTGGGTAAGACACTGATCTGCACACAATGTGCTGTATACACGCTTAAGAAACAGGCACATAAATATACAGTGTGTCTACAATGATAAAATCTCTTTGGATATTAAGAAACATTAGGGACCAATATAGTAATATTGGTTGATTAGTTTAACTTTTCCTTTATTATAAAACTTATTGCCAGAATAAATTGGACATTTTCTATAAAGTAGCGAAAGCTTAAATTAGTAAGTTCTCATTTCATTTGAAAGCTAATTTAACAACTAAGTCCAAAGTGGTCCCTCATAGTTTTTAACCATTATTTCATAATACACTACCCACAAAAAGTTAGGTTTACTTACCTTTTTGTTTGATGTCAGAATTAACCTAAAATGAACTATAACCTTTATTTGTGAACTTAATTTCACTGTATTTGTGCTTTTGAATGCACACATACAACTGTTTAATGTTTAAGTACCAACATGCTGTTCTCAACAAGGTGAATAATCACAAAAAAATTCCAGTCCTCTTTATCACACTCTCCACATTCAGACATCATCAGACCAAGACGACACCTAACACATGATCAGTGTTAGGCGTCTAAAAATATTGTATCTTAACTGCAGTGTCGAGCCAGATTTCTTTCAATTTAGATTTCTTTTAATTTATGTTCTGTTGTTCAGTTTAAGAGGAAGATTCTGGAAGATTCTACAATCAGATAAATTGGTGACTGGTGAGGGTGCCAGGATTGGGTATAAAAAAAGAGCAAAAATTAAGTTCCAAGAAAAAAATAAAATAAAATTCTCAGTGAAAGATTGCAACGATGTATGCATTTAAGAGGTAGCTAGGTAGGTAGGTAGGTACGTACTTTAACTGATCCCCTAAGGGAAATTGACGAAAGAAACTTTGAGGAAAGAGACTTTGAGGGAATTTCAGAGCATAAAGGCCTCTGACAAAAACCACTGCTGGATGTATGTGACCTTCAAGTCCTGAGGTAGCAATGAATATAAGAAATCCAAGATAACTAAATCAACTACACAGTCAGCCACAGCATCCAGACATAAAACCTGAAACTGTATTATAGAAGAGGAAGCCATATATCAACTCTACATTCTATGTGGGAAAGACTAGAAAGACCATCCAGGTTTTTAATAATTCAAATATGTTAAAGGTATCATCTGTGATGGTATTGAGGTTTATTAATGTCCATGGCATTGAGGGTTTAATATGTATGAAGGCAATATTGATGCAGAGGTGTATGTTGGAATTTTGGTGAGAAATGTTACCACCAAGGCTTCGCCTTTTCTGGGAAGTAAGCTGTTCAGTAGAACAATGCTGCAGCACATACAGTTAAACAAGCTGGCTTTACTACCATGTGCATGTGTGTATGTCTTCTTCTGTAAATAACACTTGATTGGCAGAACAAGATAGTACAAACCAAACAACAATGACTTTAAAATGTAGTATATGTCTACAACATATACACAGATTTTTCTTGCAAAACTGCAACAATGTGTCATTTGTTTCCAGACTAAGTATCGTAAAACTGAAGCCAATGTTAACATGTCTAAATCCCAACTTTTTGAATTTGTTGCTGCATAAAATTGCAAATGTGTTTATATTTTCTAATTGCAATAAAGTTGGCCAGATTTAAATAAGGCAGTTGGTTAATTGACTGATTCACTTTAGTCTACATTATTTTATTACCTGATATTCATTGTATGTTTTTATTCTATTCTTGTAATTTAATCTGAAATAGGTCTCTCTTGACAATGAGACATTGCGTCTCAATGGGATCACTTGTATAAATAGAGGTTAAAAAAGGGGAAAAAAGTTCATTGGAGGATTACATCAATGAACAAACAGATTTTTTCCTTAATATTTCAAAAGGAAATGATTCATTACATATTAGAACAAATTATTATTATTAAATATTCCACTACCATATCCTAGCAACACCACAAATGAAAGCACTTGCACATGGAATTATTTAGTATATGCCATGTTTCCTCAAGGAAAAAAAAATCAGGATTTAAGTAAGAAAAATAAAACAAAAAAACAACAGCAATAAAGAAACCAAACAATAGATATTGATCTGGGTCAATATAAGCACAAGATTTTGAGCCAATTTTTGTTCTCGCCCACAGATGGAAGGAAAATAAGTAATTATTCAATGTAAAGACATGCAGTCTCTCAAAAAGCTAACAGTTAAGAGCCTTAATTAGGCACTGATTGGCTGAAAGTTAGCTTGAGCCCGGATGACCCAACAGGATAAAGCAACAGAAATGTTGACCTCATGAGCACAAAAGGCATCACCTGTAACAATGTTCTACGACAGAGATTTGTACTTTGAAGTAATTTGTTTAAAAATGGCTTCTTTTTTTTTTTTCAAACAACACGATGAACTCGCTCTGGATGGAAAAGCAAAACAAGAGGCATCTAGGTTTCAAGCCGCTACATATTTTGAGAGCTGCCCTCATGAGGCAGTGGGAAGCTAAAACAGGCAGTCAAATATTTGTAGGAGATGTTTAGAAACACTACATCGAGTTATGTTCCAGCCCTTTGAAGGAAAACATGTGAAATCCATGTCAGCGGAGGTTGAAAGTTACGCAAATGAGTACCAAACAAATGAGCACTGTCCTGTAGTTGTGCTGTGATTCTCTTGGACCACTTTGGATCCTCCCAGTCTGATGTTACATATAGGCGGCTTGCTCATATCTCACAATGAAAGAGGGCATTTATCCAGCTAGAATAAAATTGAAAAAATAATTGAAGATAGAGTTTAGTTTAGAATAAACTTCCAGTGGATCTGCACACAGGATATGAACAAATATCCATGGAAACAAAGCATGTTCGTTCATGTCCATTACTCCAGATTTTGTTTTGAGTCAACCAAATTAAGAAACTGTAGAAAAGTATATGACAAGATCTTATTGTCATCATCATCATCATCATCATCATCATCATCTTCTTCATCATCATCATAATAGAGCATTCTGAATAAAAAAGACTGCACCTAAAAAAGGCTCTGCACCATAAACAGCTTTGATTTAAGAAAACAGTAAATAAAGTAGGTCAGAAAATGTAAATATAAATTATCTCTTGTTCCTGCTATTGTTCCTTTGCATGAGCTGCAGGGGGAACTGTAGGATTTGCTCAGCATTTTCAAAGCAACTGCAAGGAAGAATAGGTCATAGGAGAAGGTGCCTAAGGAGCAGTCTTTTGCATTCATTTTTATTTTCTTCCTTTGTAGTTACTGTGAGCAGAACCCTGTGTTCATTTTTGTCCTTCCTCATATTTTTTTTAAATGGTACACATGTGCACACTGGAAGCTCCTCTGTTCAATCCTCTTCTGGTGTTAACTGACTCACTCCTGCGGAGCTAGCAGAGGTCAAATATTTCAGGGCACTTTGTCAGTGGCTAATCTGGAAACGACAGGAAAAAAATAAAAAACAGTATTCCCAGATGGCCCCGGATCCTTCAAACCACTGACCAGCCACTTTCTATCCCTGACCTTTTAGAACGAACATTGCCCCACTTACCTAAATGATTCTTCATCCAGATAGCTGTAACGCTATCTGGGAAGTTTAGAAAAGTGTCTCTCGAGCAGTGCCTCTCATTCTAACACCCACATGCTTCATGCGGTTCAGGCAAAGTACACTTTTAATGTAGTTACTTTCCAAACAATATAACTTCACTGACCTTAGAGGATCAGGAAATGAATGCATCACCGCAGTAAAAATGCAAACACTCCTGTTAAACACGACTACCACCTGTTCTCTGCCACACACACACAAAGGAAGTTTAACTTAAAACAAAGAAAAGGCAAAAAAGTTAAAGAAGGTTTAACCCTTAAAATTCCACTAGATGGCTGGCGCCCACGAGCGCTAATGCTTATGTTGTTAATAGTTTCTAAGGAACAGTAGTGTGCAACCCTGTGGGGTAAGATGTGAAGGATAGCTTACCCTTAATGTGATAAACACAAGTTTTCTAGGCATTCATATCCCGTCCAGGAGATTTACAATCAAGCAACAAAATGTAGGATTTCTTTAGAGACTCTATTTCAGGGGTGCCCAAGTCCAGTCCTGAGGATCTACAATCCTGCTACTTTGAGATGCATCCCTTCTCCAACACACCTGAATCAAATGAATGGTTCGTTACCAGGCCTCTGCAGAGCTGAATGACATGCAGATGAGGAAATTCATTCATTTGATTCAGGTGTGTTATAGAGAGGAATTTAAAAGTTGCAGGATATTAGATCTAGAGGACTATGGAGGACCAGGAAAGTCATCCAAAAAACAGTACAGCATTTTCATGATGATTAATTGTGAAATAAAAATATGGCTTACTAAATATCATTTCAAATTCAAGAATTAATTCATATAAAAAGAAATCAAATTTACAAAGAATTTTGTAATTTCACATTTGAAATGGAATTATTAAATAGGAATTACATCATGTATTCATTAATTCATTATTAAATCCTGTGATTTAAAAATGCCTTTTTTCAAATCCTTTTTCTAAAAGCAGAAGTAAATGGCACAATTCGTAAATTTGATAAGAAATACCTTTCCATATCATACATTTAAAAAAGTAATTTCCTTTTCCATTTCCATTTTCTTTTCCCCCTCGCATTTTCAAATCCTTTTTGGAAATTCATTTCCTAAATGGTTTACCCTTTCTGTGACCCTTCTGGGCCTTGAGCAGTGAAAACCAAGTTTAACCAATCACAGCCATTCCACGTTGTACCCCACGTGGTACTCCGGCTCTCTCATTGGTCAGACAATTACATTTGTGTCTTTGTCTTGTTACTTCGCCAATTTAGCGAAGTAAAAAGACAGAAAACACATGAAACTTGAACAAAAACTCATCTTCTGGATGCTGTGTGGATGCTTCAAAGTTTCACCTATTCTGTAGCTGTTTCCTTACAGTGTATTTGTATTATCAGTATCTGTACTGTCAACGCGATTAGCTGTTAGCTAGCTGTTGAGACACGTGTTGCTGTCAAACCAATAGGAAAGCTGGAGTACCACGTGGAGCGCAACGTGAAGCGGCTGTGATTGGTTGAACTTGGTTTTCAGTGTGTTCAGGGCCCAGAAGAGTCATGGAATAGTTAAATGGAGAGGGTAAACCATTTTAAATGCATTTGGAAAAAGGATTTGAAAATGCGAGGGGAAAAAAATAAAATAGAAATGGAAACGGGAATAACTTTTTTAAAAGTATGATGTGGAAAGTTATTTTTAACCAAGTTTATGAATTGTGTCATTTAATTCAGCTTTTAGAAAAAGGATTTGAAAACGCATTTTCAAATCACAGGGTTTAATAATGAATTAATGAATACATGATGTAATTCCTCTTTAATTATTCCATTTCAAATGTGAAATTACAAAAAGCTTTGGAAATTTGATTTCTTTTCACATGAATTAATTGTTGAATTTGAAATTAGATTTAGTAATCTATATATTTTTTTCACAATTAATTAATCATCATGAAAATACTGTATTGCTTTTTCGATGACTCTCCTGGTCCTCCATAGACGACTGGACCTGGGCACTCCTGCTCTAGTAAAAACAATGAGTGATCCATGATAAAACTGTTATTAATCACTTTGTTTTGATAAACACCTTTATTTCGATAACAACCTCTATTTTGACAGGAAATTACGATGAAGCCACTTCCTGTCAAACTTTCCACTATTCAGATAACTTAAATTGATAGTCATGTCCAATCAGGAGTAGACAAAGATCAGCAAGTGAGTTCTATGCCTGTCTAAAAGAAACTTAAATAATGGTTTTATGTGGCTGGAATGAAGCCAAAAAAAAACGTTTGTGATGCATGGCGGTGCCAAAAATATACTGAGTTGGAGTCGATTTTGTGAGGATAGTAGGTAAATAATTGCATAAATAACTGTAAATAGCAAAGAAAAAAAAAAAACAAGATGAAAAAGCGTTAATATGTAAATTAGTTTGTGTTTGTTTCAATGCCAATGCATTTTTCTCCTGAAAGCCAAGACTTGAGAGGATGATATGCAGATGAGAAAAAGCCTTGATTGCTGTTGATCTATTTCTACAAAGTACTGTTACTAATTAATTCAGATTCTTCTTGTTGCAAGTCTTTATGGTGCTACAACTATTGATACATTTATTTTATGTTTTTTTAGCCTTATAATCAGACAACTGAGGCTTTCCTGAAAAAATGTTTCAGCATGTTGACTGTGCTTAAAAGGATTGAACTTCAACATGTATTTTCTACATAAAAAAAAAAGTGGACTAAAGATCGCAAAAAAAAGGTGGACTAAATGTATTGTGGACTAAGGTGTAGTTTTAATGGTTGAAAAACTACACTTTGCAGGGAATGTCAGGCATGAAGCAGCAGTAGTAAGTTTCATATCATATGGCATACATCTTAATGCTCAATGCTAATCCATAGTGTCTGATTCTAGCCCTGTATAAAATTGTCCAGAAAAAGAGTCTGAAACCAGATAAATCATACATGGTTTGTCAATGAGCTGGAAGATTATGGCTTGTAATGGTTTAAGTTCCACAGTGGACCAAACCCAGTGTGAAATCCTGCAGCAGTGTCAGAGATGCAATGAGGGAACAAAGAAGTACTCCAAGCAGCCTCCTTAGAGGTGATAAGGCTCAGTGCTGCTTTTCAATGCTGATTTCTTTCAACACTTTGAACCAAAAGTAATTTGTGAGAGGCCAGTCAAAGATGCAACGAAAACATGAACCATGTGTAGTATTTTGGCTTAACAGGATTAAACTTGTCTGTTCACTGGAGTCATTTTAAGCTTATGTACAACTCTAATTGCAAGTCTCTGGGCTTGTGTGTTAAAAGAGAACTTAGGGAACTCAACCAAACCTCAGACGACTCGTTATCCTGAATAATTTTCCTGAAAATCAGCTTCCCACAAAGATTTAACACACACTATGCAACCATTCAGAGTTGACAGGGAGCCATAAAAAAATGTCTGATGAGTTTCCTGGTGTCAGGTTTTTATATTATCCTCTCTAAATGTGAAAGAGAAAAACCCCTCGAGGTACATCCCCATAGTGGAAGTGATAAAACTCTGCACTTGTAAATATTTGAAGAAGTTATTCTGAGGGGGAATGTTTCAAGCAAAAAGAAAAAGGAGATTATCTCATCTGGAGGATCATTTTCAGACTGTTTTCTGCTCTTCTAGGAGATGTTTGCAACTGCATTATGGATATGTGTTCTGATTGATGCAGCAGGTTTTTCTCACGTTCTAGGTCTTACATTCGTGAAGCAGAGCAGAGCTAAGTCAGAACATCAGATTTTTCTCCAAATAAAGAAACAGAATTTTTACTGTTTAGAGTTTTTCACTTGAAATTTTTAACATTTTTCAAATGACAGAAAATCACTCATCTGTTTGTCTTGAAAAAACAATGAAAACAAAAAATCTGAAAAATATTGGGTTTATATTTCATGTTGCTAACTAATTCACAATGTAAACATGTATTTATGACTTGCAAATACATATATACACAAGACTTTTGAAAATAGTATCAATTATGTTTTAATGTTCAAGAAAACTAAGATGAAAAGGCAGCATATGCTCTCATTTTCTCATTAGGATGCAGTTAAAGTCAACAATAGTTCAAACATATTTGGAACCAGGCCCATAAAATAATTTTTTTTTCTGGTATTGTTGACTACAGTAATTCAACATCAATCGTACTACTTCTACAACCTCTAACAATAATGCAAAATGGCACCAAGTCAGTTTACAGAAAAAAGTTTAAATATGTTCTAAAACACAATGAAATATCAACTTAAATTGATCATTCTTTATTAGAGTGAACCTTTATTTAACTGACACGAGAACAGAAATTATTTTCAGCTTGTTCAACCAACTATTTGAAAATATAAACAAATTTTTACTTTCAAACTCTGTCAACATGTTTGGGACACACACATTGACTGAGTACTGAGCAATGATCCATCTTTGCTTCGAAAGTGGATCATATAACACCAGTCCTCAGATCTTTACACTGGCTTCCTGTTTGTTAAAGAATTGACTTCAAAATCCTTCTGTTAGTTTACAAAGCACTGAATGGTTTAGTATCTTTTAGTTCATTATAAACCAACCAGATCCCTCAGGTCATCAGGGTCGAGTCTACTTTCAGTTCGCAGAGTCAGAACTAAACACAGAGAGGCAGCGTTCAGTTTTTATGCTCCTCACATGTGGAACAAACTCCCAGAAAGCTGCAGCTTTGATTCTTCTTAATGCTTCTTCTGCATCCTGCTGTAATGGTTCTAATATTTTATGTAAATCACCTTGAATTGGCCTGTACATGTGCTATACAAATAAACTTGCCTTGCCTATATCCTTTTAAATGTTGTAAATAAAATGGTAAAATGTAAAAAATAAAATGTAAAAATGGTCTTACTGGCATCCAGCCAGCTATATAATTGTCTGAGACAATACATTGAGACAGTATGGTTATAATACTCTAAATGTGACCATTGAGATGCTTTAAAAAAAATTTAAATAAACTAATTTTAACATGAATTCTTTATGAGCAATCCAAGAATGCTGTCTGACATTTGTTCAGTTAGGATTATTATTATTATCAAAATCTAAGTTACACACCAGCTACAACCTGAAAAAAACAAGACTTAACTTAAACATGTGGGTTCAAAAGTGTACCTTTAGTGTTTTCTGATGATCGCACAACATATGTGTACATGATGCAGAAACAAATTATCATGTGTGATTGGATGTCATACTGCAGATTATTAACAGTCAGTAATACATGAAAGGAAATACACCCTCTAGCGAAATGACAAATGGATGTAAAGAAGGACGGTGTATTGGAAATAATAATAATCTAGCATAATGAAACCATGTTGCTGAAAGGTACTTATGCTAATTAGAATCGGAATATGCTTCACCTTTGATCCAGACCGCTCAACATGCATGTTTTTGATTAAGCTTACTTCAGCCAGTAAAGAGGTCAAACAGTGGGCAGGTCCAGGATGAAGAGGGTCACAAATTCAGACAGAAAAAGAGTTTAATGGAATTTAAACTATTCAAAAGAGGATGTAGTATGAGAGAGGCAAATCGTGTCTAATAACAAGAGCTGAATAACAAGTTTTACTGAATATATTAATTAGCCTATCACCCAGTGAGTAGTAGCTATTAGCTATTGCAGAAAACAAGCTATTATTTGCACCTTCCCATTGGGTATATGTAATTTTGACAATGTTTTCCCCAATTAAAAATCCTGCCGACAAGAAGGCCGATTACACAAACTGACAACAGACAACTTTTGGGTCAGTTGTGAACATAAAGTTCAGAAGAGAAGCTAAATGTTAGCAATGCCAGCAGCCTGTGCAGTAGCACACAGTGCTAAAGTCTTTAACTAACAGCACTTCATGCCAAACTAACTGGTGCCTGATGTTGGTCGTGATGATACCTGAAGCTGTGTTTGATATTACATTTTTTCCAGCTTTTATTTGAGAGTTACGAGGATTGTTAACATTTTTCTGTGACATTTTCTTTCATACACATTGCCATGCTAGCATTTTGGTTCTTTCGATGCCAGTTAGCTAGTTAGCCTACTCAGGCAGATATCTGGAGGAGTAGCCTATAGTTCGGTATCATTAGGTATTGTATTGTATGACAACGGTGAATGACTTTTAAACATGTAATAAAGAACAACTATGTTTACTTTATGTCGGTACTTAAACCAAAAGTAACTACTTAGCAGAAGAAATTGTGATGTTGACATCACAAGCTAGCTTATTTATACTGTATTACTATTACTACACACTGAGGATGATTTTTGTACGCACAGACTGATTTCTAATGTCATGAACATTTTACTGTTATAAACTGTTGAATCAGCCTCTAAAATATTAGTTCATTTTTAACCCTCATGAATAAGTTTCAATCATATATAAAATATAAGATTATAAAAACAAATGCAAAAATTCATATATACAAATTTGTTATGAACCTCTGTGTTATTTGACTCTATATATTGTTTTACATCTTTAATAAAATAAGGGAAATAGGGTATTGTACTGGAAAAAATTAGCTATCAGAATAAAAAGCTTTATTACAAAGAAGTATTTGCCATTTTTTTTTGGGGGGGGGTACTAAAAAATACAGAATGACACATTTTCTCAATGCAGTGAGAAGTCATTAAAAACACGGTCAATAATAAATCTACTGAATTCTTTCCAGAATCTGTGTGTGACAGAGCAGAACCAAAAAAGATGTGTCAGTTTTTGGAAGAAGCTGCAATTAATATTAATGTCCCTTTTAAATTTTAGAATGTAGTGACTGGCTGGGTAACATTTAGGAATGACACTTCCTTTACCTTATTTACAATTAAATATTTGTGGGAGATCATCCGGACTTTCTTCCAGTTAATATCCGGGACATAGCAGTTCCAATAGGATGTTAAAATAGGTTGGGAGAGAAACAACATCTTTCTGGAACAAACTGCAAATTTTCCGGTTGCTGTAAAAAACAGATTCTCACCACTACTGAGTCAGTTGGATCAGGGAGAGGGACTGTGGATGGGAAGCTGCCTGTGTTTTACTCAAAACCTGACTGACTCGCATTGACAGTAAGTTGATGAAATATTCCTTTAAAAAGATGACAAATGTAGTTTTATTTCTATGTAGTATGAAGATTACAATTCATTAAACTTTTTCATCAGTAAATAAACTCACAGGCTTATCTTTACACATTTGATCATTCATTCAAAGAAACAACACATTTTAGAAAAACCAAACTTCAGCAGCATTATTTTTAACTCTCCAGCTGATTTTCTTTGCTATTTCTTTGCATTCCAGGAATAAACTCAAGAAAGTTCTTAAACCTTGAGTGTCTAAGAAATATTATCTAAAACTCACACATTAAGCAAGTTTTAAAAGCAGCTTGAGTAAAAATATTCATTCTACAGATGTCAAGGCCATTCATTTATCAACTTACACATCACATTTCCATATTATTGTGATTAGTCCAGAGGTTTTTTGATTGTAAAGCCAAATCTAGCCTAAATCTAAATGTTCTTATCCCTTTTTTTTTCCTTTTGCTTCTGGCACCCTAAAAACTTGATTGTTGGAGACGCTTTATCTTGTCACTCTGTGTTGATACTGCATGATGCCTGTCAAGGTGTCCAAATGCATTTATTCACATGTGCTTTCACTCCATTGAGTTCAACCTGCAGCATTTATGGACTGGTTATAAAATCTCACAGTCCAAATCATTGGTGTTGAGTTAAAAATGCCAGCAACCAGTGATATGGGAAATCAAATTGAGGTATCTATGTTTATTAGTTCTACAATGCTGTCAACAATAACATGGCTTACAGTGTGCACCAGGAATTTGGGGCAATAATGATAGAAAGCATACATCTCATGTGGTAATGTTCCAAAAGCCTAATTTCCTACGCCAACTCTGGAGGAAAACTCTCCACAAAAAAAAAAAAGTATCAGCTCTGAAGCTCTTGATACATGGCAAAATCCCCAGAATGAAGAGTGTCAACATTCTGCTCATCCGACACTTACTGTGCTTTTGATTATTATTTTTCAAACCCAGAATATATCCATATTTTTTATGTTTGATATGCAGAATGCAGTTGTCACATTAATATTTCAGGTGCCAAACACACACACACATACACACAAAAACACTGCACCCTGGAAGTGTACTCAAGAAGCAGCTGCTTTCTCAGCAGCATAAGACGAAATAATAAAATAATGCATGCCTGGAATATGCCCAGAGCTGCTCTGATGACTGTGAGCTAAAAAAGAATACATTGTGACTCAGCCCTCCCCTGCAGAGCACACAGGTACAGTATAGGTTCACGCAGATTCTTATATTAAATGGATAAAAATAATAAGTACGGGTAGTGCTGCTGGCTGCTCAGTACTTTTGGCTAAAAGCTACAAGTAAAACTGTAAAAACCCTGAAAAATGAGTTTATAAAAAAGGAGCATAGCATGTCAAAAGAAAACGTTACCCTCATTTTACAGAATATGATAAAGGTTATATTGAAAATGTGTGAATAAAATGGAAGACTTTGGTCGAAAGACCATTGTCAGCACAACTTGGAGACTGTACAATTCTGGCAATATAAATGGCCTCACTGCACAATCAAGAAAAAGAGAAGCATGGGGTATTTAAGCCATGAATCGCCTGATTCACATCTAAGCATGAGAATAGCCTTCAAACATGTAAAGCAATGCAGTGCATCGGAGCAATCGAGACATTTTAAAAGAATAAAAATACATATATATGTATTATATCGTAAGCTGTTTTAACGTACTGAAAAATGTGCAAAAAGTACCGTTTAGCAGTAGATATTTGAGGTAAACTTACAAACACACGAAATAAGAGCAAAGCAATAAAAATGAGAGTTGTCAAGGACTTGGTGGAGAGTTAAAGTGCACTGCTGCATAATTAATCCCTCCCAGTCAGACTCAGTATATTCCCCAATTTAGATACAAATAACCTCAAAACTATGTCTTAATTAATAATGGAATGGGAGAATATAGAGGGGTCAGGGGAAATCAGCACAGAATAGTGGAATAGAACAACAAAACAGCAGCTGAGGGCCCCGTGGCTGAAGAAGTAGTTCAATGAAAAAACATAGCATGAGCAGTGGATGGCAGGGGATACTGTTTCTATCTGGGCAGATTTTAAGAGAATGGTCATGGGCGTAAAGTATGAACTGGCTTATTTTCAAAACTTTGTTGGAGGTGCCTTTAAAATAGCGGTTGGACCATAACCATTGAATGCAGCCATTGGCAGAGTTGCTGGGGTGGATTAAGGAAAGGTTGCAGTCTTTTTGTTGGGCAAAATAGAATTAAGTAAGGATGAGTTGACAGAGAGTCCATTGAACCTGCATTTATAGAACACAGACGTGGGTGACATTACTGGCCAGTAAAATATATTTCTTTATATTTTCTCAGAGGGATGGAGCTGTATGCTTTAAAGGTCGAGGAATAAAAGTGGCTCCAGTTGGCTACTTCCAGGGCAACTGTATTCCTTATATGAGGGAGTTCTCATTTCTATCTACAAGGAAATCTTTTTTTTTTTTTTTAAAGATTTATTACTACACATAGATACAAAAAATATAACCGTAATGGATATTAGATTTGGTCCCTACAATAGCTTTGTCATGAAACAATGAAAAATTATGTGACAAAAAATGTTTATGAATAAAAACAAAATAAAAGTTGCAGGAAGCATGTCGTGTGAAAATCCAAATAGTTGTAAATTTGGATGGGTTGATGAAGGAGAACCTTGATCTTCTTATATTCTATATTTATGTATGTAAATATTTATACAAAACTCTAAATGTTATATCATGCTTAAAATAAATTTTAGAAAGGTTTTATTTATACGAATATTTTCATTATACATGATTTCTATTTATATATCTACTCCATTTCAACATATTCATTTCTATGTATTTATTTCTATTTATTTATATATCTAATATATTTTACATATTTACACATGCATTATCATTTACAAACTCAAATTGGATCTACCAAGGTAATAAAACATGTAATCATATGTTTTTACAACTAAAAAATACAGTATTTCACATTAGAGTCAAGATCTAGAAGCAATTTCAAATGTACATACGTGTACATTTCCAGACGTGTGTAGCAATCCTGACCACCTGAACTGACTCACCTCGTAATACCAGCTGAATTGATATCTATGAAGTCAGAAAGATAGAAAAGTTATCCCCCCGCCTTGGAAAGGTTTTATCTTCTAACCAAAAAAGAAATGCTACCACACATGGACATATTCAGAATTACAGTTACTCTTAATAAATTAATTGCAGTTAATGCCTTCTATGTCATTTTCACATCTACCAAACCCATCCCTTGGGCCAGATTGGACCCTAAGGTGGGCCAGTTTCGGCCCCCAGGTCAGACACCCGACACCCCTGGTTTAAACCATTGGGATAATTCCTGTCTTGGGATTTATTTCCATGTAAGTTATGTATTAATTTATCTCTATTCATCTAAAGTATCTGAAGTTAAAATACCTATTCCTACATGAATACCCAGATCTAACAAAAAATATTCCTTAATAGATCAAACCCACAAACACTTCTGCAAGTCAGCTTTCATATTGTGTTATGTGCAAATCAGACAAAAACAATTGAAAAATTGGACTCAGATCACTCAGCTCTTTACTTACTTTACACTGCATATACAATAAGAAAAACATGCCTAGGTAAGTTAATAGAAGTACCTTATGTGGTCATAAATGCATGGAATATATACAGAATAACAGTCTGGATATACGGATGGCTAATAAAACGCAGAGGTAACACCATCAGTCTTGTGGAATGCTGCAAAAGACACTCATACCCTTCATATCTCAGAAAAAAGGGAAAGATAAAAGAAACTGATTTACATGAATTACTGAATAAGAAAGAGAATGCATCGACAGGAAGGAGCTGTGGTGTGCAGGACTTATGTTTCACTCCTTGCTTTCTTGTGTTATCCTGCACCTGTACTTACCTTAGGTAACCCTGCTTCCTCTTGTTCCCACCTCACCTAGCTGCAGCCAATCTCTCATTAAATTTCTCAGTATATTTACCCCCAGGTTTCATTCCTTTCTTGCCAGATTGTCTCAGCATGCTACCGTCATGCTTCCCAGCCAACTACATCCTGTTTAGTTCTGGTTATTGCTTCTTAACTGCTCTTGGTTTGTCTTGTTATCAAAATATTTGGGTTGTTTTTTGAAACTCTGTCCTCTGCCTGCCCTTTGTCTTGTTTGGCTGCACCATTGAATGATTCCCCTGTTTGGATGTTCTGCTTCAGGGCTTGTTGCTGCTTTGACTTTGGAAACCCTGTTAAACTAAATGAGCAATGTTGGGAAGAACACAAATAAACAAGGTGACGAATTAGAAAAGAAAAGCCAAATTAACAAAGAGGAGGCATTACCAGAATACCTTAAGACAGCCGAATGAGGAACTAAAACTAAAAATGTGTTATATGTTAAGTAACAGAACGCTGTAAAAAGGACAAAATGCAACAAGAGGCTCGGAAATAAACATACCATGTGTTAAGAATAATTACATTTGACAAGTGACATCACCACAGAGGAAACAGTGAAAGCATTTTCTTAAAGTCAAACAAGGCACCAGCCATCTTTAGGTTCAAACGTTTTTTTTTAATTGTATTATCATTACGATTCCTGCAACCGAGATGAATCACAAAGAAAATGACTGTATAGTCTGTTATCTCCAAAGAGGAGAAGACAGAAAACAGGACAGTCTCTTAATTAAACATAAAAAATAAGTTGTAATAAATCCCTAAAAAGATTAGACCATTGAAGGTATAGGAAGCTTTGTACATGATAGGTCGGTTGACACAAGGTAACAGGTGGATCCTGCATGCAATCCAAGTGACTGAGAGGAATGTTAGTCATAATCCTCTATTTTAAAGATAAAAGAAAGCTAATAATGGAAAGAAAAGTTCTCATCTGTAGGGCCTGAAAATTAACATTTGAATGCAACTTTATAAAAAAAAAAGTTGGAAAATCTTTAAATGGGTCCCTTGATCACAACATTCAGGAGAGGGAGGAATTAAAGGAGTGAAAAGTAACTCTCTGCTCAATTTGCAAGAGTTTGTAGCTCCCAGGCATTTAAGAATTAAATATAAAAGTTAAAAAATAAAGCTGAAGAGTGTGTGGTTGCATGGAGCTGATACAGAGGGAAAAACAGTGGAGAGGAATAATAGATATGCCTTACAAGAAAAGGTATACAGGTACATTTGTCCTTGTGTTGAAAATATAACAGTGTCACAATCGGAGTTTGAATATCATGGGATGGCAAAGTGTAGATTGTTATTTTGTGTTGGACTGAACAATGATTACCTAATGCAAGGGTCACTTACATTTAGTTCACCTTTCTTTATGCTTCCTATTCAGCTTTATTTGTATAGCCAATTCACGACAATGTCATCTCAAGGCGCTTCACAGACAATCAGTTTGAGCCAATCTGTTGTCATCAGTCAGTATTGATATAATCCAATAATAACAAATAGCCTAGCTAAGGAAACCAACAGACTGCATCGACTTGCAGTGCCTATAAAGGTTAGAAATGATTACAGCCATCACAAGCTGTGTTTCCATTACCCCTACAATTGCACAAAACCTTAATATTGCAATAAAAACTGGTAATGGAAATACCTAAATCTAGAAAAACTTCTTAAATATCGCTAAAAAGTTTGTACTCTGAGCAAGTTGCCAGTTTGCAAAGGGCAATAGCCACTCGTTTCCGGGTAGGAACTGCCTTTTTTTTTAAACACAGCCAAGCCATGACAACAGTCCATTTGCTTTCACACTGTAAGCGAAGCAGTGCCAGTGTCAATGCGCCCCAATTTTTGCGCTACAGGACGGATATCATGCTATATTTGTCTGCTGTTTTGCAGATGATCTGTTTAAGTAGCCAAATCTTTTGAAGGAGGAGATTGGTCTAACTACAACACTATTTAAACACTGTCTCTAAAAAAAACTCTTAAAGAATAAAATACAAAGATTGAATAGAAAATGCAACAATGGACACTTAAATTAGCATGCATTAAGTATGGTGAGGAGATCAGTCTGGGTAATCTGTCTGAAAAGAGCAGAATACAACACGGTATATTCCCGTCCTACAAAGTCTCTTGGATAGGACTGGTGACAAGGGATTTATATTAAAGACAGATTATTGTTTTCTCACTGCACAATGCCTAGCCTTCAGTCCAATGGACCTCACAGGATGAATAGCATTACTCATACTGTCATTTCCTACTGCCACTGCAGGGTCAGAGGAGACAGCCGTATGGGGATCCACTTCTGTCACAGTGCTCCATCAAAGTCCCGACGTGAATCAGAAAAAGTAGAGAAATGCTCCCCACAGGAAAAGTGTCAGATATTTAAAGTGTAGAATACGTTAATAACTGCTGAGCCAGTTGACCTACCGCCTTTACCCACAGCTAATTGGATTTGTTTCTTTCTTTCTTGGGTACTGCGTGAAAATCAGGTTTGACAGTTGAATTAAAATTTTGAAGACATATTTCTAAACTGAAAACAGTTCATTTACATGTAAATAAGTTATAAACAATTTTAAATAATACAAGGTATTTTGACCGGTTTTACAGCTGGAAATCCTTTCTGGTACATCAAAGCTGAACTAAATGTACCACATAGGCACCTTGAACACAGGTCCAGTCAACAGCTCTGTTGAATCAATGCACAAGGTTTATTAAAGTGATGCTTCATGCTGTATTAGTGATAAAGCTGCAACCTAGCAAACAAAAAAAAAGGCTCAAAAAAGCATGGTGGTAACTCAGTGGAATTTTATGACATCAAACTTCTTTTTGAATGAATATGAGAATATGGGACACATTTCTACAATGTTACATCACTTTTTTTCAGCATCAGTAATTCTGATGTATCTAAATAATGCATAAAGGTTGGGTAAAAAGAGTCCTTACTGAAATAAAATTGAGTCTTGTCTGAACAAGTATTTTGTCAATGTTATAATTACTGATATCCGTCTTGTTCAACGCATGGAAACAGATCTGACAAAGCCCATGACGCCCATCATGGCTCATTCGACATTGAAACATTAGTTACACCCACCAATTTAACATAAATAAGTTTAATCCACTTAAGTAGATTATGTTAACCCGACTTAAACATAAACGGGAAAGAAACTAATTGTAATGCTGGGGAAAAAAGCAATATAAATGTGTGAAAATGTATTATTTGTTGTTGTTGTTAATGTTCAAAAGTACATTTAAGTGCTTGATTAACGAGACTGAATTATTTCACAATCAAGCATTAGTTATGCAAGAATATTTCAATTTAGTCAATGAACAAGGTGCTATTATTGATTTTCTTTGGACTGCATACAATATGTGCCAATGCACAAAGATAATTAGAGTCCTCCTCCAGTCTCTAGATTTCCCGACTGTGAAAAACGAGCAACTCAAGTATTGTCTGGTGGCTGGAGGTAAGATAAATCAAAATAAGAAGCGGGAGATGGACAAACTTTGGAATTTTAAGTAGACCAAGCTGCAAAACAAATTTTTGTACACCAATGTGCCTCATCCAAAGGCCCAGACATATTTTAAGGTCAGAATCATCTGGGGACCTTTATTAAATACACTACTATTGTACTTATTTAGTCTTGTGTAAACCGGTAACCTCCTATAAAACACCCCTCGTAACTGTGGAAATTAAAGGTGTACACAGTTGCCATGGTAATATGCTTCAACAGTGGAAAAAACACACAAAACTACAAGTGTTGCACTTGAGAAAATAAATAAACTTTGAAGTTTGGCACCTGATGTCTCAACTGGTGGAGCCCCAAAGGCCCCAGAGGCTAAAACGCCTTGACACAGCTGGTCAAATGGCCCCAGGCTTGAGTCCTAGCTTGAGGCCATTGGCTGTATGTCAGCCACCCCCCTTTCTCTGACCCCTTCCTGTCAACCCAGTGTTTCCCCTACCATGATACTGGTGTGGCAGCTTCCCCAATGAGACCAACCGCCCCCTCTAGATGGCAAAGTTTATTTATTTTGATCTTGTTTTCTATTCAGCACGAGGCACATAAGAAGTCATTTCAGGTTCCCCTTCCTTAAGAACAGGTTAAAACTTTGTCCTTTTATCAAAAAACAAAACAAAAACTGCATAGACACGTGCATGCACCAACAGGTGAGCCCACGCGTCGGGAAAATACATCAACCAACTGAAAATCGAACAAAAAAGTCCACGTTTTTAAAACTCTCCCAGAGTGGTGCAGATGGAAACGCTCATGCTCCAGCGAGGAGCGGTCAGGGGATTTCTGCCGCTGCGGTGTTGTGCCGACAACTTTGTGCCCTTCGTAGGAATGGGCGCAGCTTAACGAGCCAAATCTACCATCACCGTGGTCATTTCTGAGCAGCATTACGGCTTTAAAAGGTGTAAACATTCTTTGCAGATTTAATTGACGTCAACACGTTATCTGAGATCTGAAGTTTAAGAATATTTAGCGTGACTCCACTGAATGAAACGGTCTTCATCAGGATATTTAAAAAGTTTAACTTTTTCCACACCTGAGTGTTTTTTTTTAAATAACCGGATTTGGGTAATTTATGGAAAATTAGTCCATGATAAGATTGTAAATGTGACATGACTTCACAACTGAGTGCAGCTGTCAGATTATCAAATAATTTAGTCGTTATCAAGCATCATATTCACACTAATGTGGGTAGGTTACCTCTAACAGCTGCAGAGTACTGCAGGATTCAGCAGAGCTGAATTTAAGGTTGATGATATTTACATCCTTTTTAAGCCCGTATGCAAGTTACACAAATCGAACTCACACTGAAGAGTCAAAATAGATTCATTATCGCACAGAATACCAGTCTATTGGGTCGGTGTTGTCATAAATCCTGGATAGGTCACCAGTCCATGGACAAAAAGAATAGGAAAAAGTTTAAAAGTAAGACAACTACTGTAGTTATCGAATATTTCCGGCTTTAGTTACTTTATTCCATTTCTTAAAGCTGTGACTGAAAAATTTGATTTATTTATTATTTTATTTATTTGTTTATTCGGTAAAGTAAAAGTACACAAAACATGAAAGAAATACGGAAAGAAATGGAAAACCGAAAGGGTGTAAGAAGAAGCAGAAAGAAAAATATTTTTTCAGTCCGTTTGAAGGTTATGGACTCTGATGAACAAAGATGAGTTGCATAACAGCATACCGGGCAAACCTCGTAGTAAACAGGTGCTTATCTAAAATACATAATGGAAAACATCTGTCCTCTGCAGGGGGGAAAAAACAACAAAATATTTTGTTGAACCAGAGCGAAGACATCGCAGCCCTGCAGTTGCAATTCTTTAAAATGAACAAGAAAATAGAAAAACATCTATAAGAACTAAAATATGCAAAGCTGTGTTATCGTCCAATCAATGCATTAGTCACATGTCTTCTAGTGTGTTGTTGTAATTTACCTTCATATCCCGCAAGTAATACACTTAACATGCTTCTATATTTATCTATTTAATTGTTCTGAGCCTCAGTCAAACACATTCTGAAACATGGTGTAACAACATGTTTTTTCACAAATCCTTTTAATTAGAAAGACAAATGAACCGTAATATTGTTGCCATGTCATCTATATTTTAAAAAAAAAAATCACAATTACATATTGGATCTTTCTCTTTGTGGAAAGATTTGTGTGATTAAACAACACTGTCATTACCAGGATGGCTACATATGGTATAAACACTTGATATGCAAATGCTTTATGAACTCAAGGCATTTTGTGATACAACAAATTATTCCCATAAATTATTCATAATTATTCACTGAGTGTTCAGCTATCCAAGGTCATGGACGTTGGCTGGTATATGCATCCAGAGCTGTTCCCTTGTCACAAATAATAAGATGCACATAACTAGTGGGAAGCCTCCCAGCTCAAGTCAAGGATTCTTTAGCATTACAGTGGTGGGTGTAAGCCGACAGCAATAAGTGTTAGTTGTATGGTGGCCAGCACCAGCAATCATCATTGCATTAGTGTTTCATTTGTTTTGTTTTTACATTTTCTGCCTTTATTGAAGCAATGTAAAAGAAAAAAAACTTTACAAGTATTACAAGGCAGTTAGGGGAAAAAAGAAAAAAACATTTAACACAAACTGGCAGCAGAAAAAAGGCACAGATGTCCAGAGTCACTCTGCATCAGTGTGTCTTCAGCTTCGGATATAACTGGAGCCAATTCATAAGCAATGAGAGATATCATCCACTGAGTGGAAGTAAATGATTCATTTACAAGCCTGTTGTAAGTTTGGATAATGCAGAAAAAAAAAACTGTAAACAACATTAAAAAAATCGCACAACAGGTACACATATTCACTTATTCATTAATCAACCCCTGTGGAGATATCTGATATGGCTGCAGTAGCGTTTTTACAATGACAACGTATGATTGTTGCATCACTGCTTCAACGTGTAACTGAAGTTCACCTCAGTGAGATTTAACTAACAGCTGGATTATTATTTTTTTTTTTACTGTATTTGATGATTCTTAGAGGCTCCAGCTAAATGTAAAATAGTGGTTAAAGACGCGCTATAGAACTTAAGCAACTTTCTCAGTGATGCACCCCCTATCGTCGTCTAATCCAGCATCCATATTGCATCCTACCGGTACCAGAAAAAGACAGCCTTATCTGTTGCTCTGTCTCTTTCTCTCTTTCTTTTCCTCTCTTCCTCTAATAATGTCTTCCTGCGTTTCTTTTCTGAATCAGCCAAGGTGCGCAATCAACTCCAAAACAGCGGGTTTTAAGGTTAGAAAGTTATGAAATGCATCTTTAATGCAAATGGTTAATTAATATCAGGAAATAAGTGTAATAAGAAGAAGAATTGTGGTTTCTGCACATACTCAGTCACTGACATCATAACTACAGCCGGTTACTAATGTTGGGTATAAATGGAAACAAATTAAATGAAATAGAATTGAAAGATATCTAATTAATCCCTGATATTATTGAAGTAGATTTTTGTTGTTGCTTTTATTTTTTAGACTGGTTCCAATTCTGGTCTGAAGCCAGAATCTAACTTAGAAACCACTTTTATCTAGGACTATAAAATTTTCCAGCACCACAAAACTAGTGCAAAAACCACCAGCGATGTGTGGAGGCAGGGTTATGGAGACCTTCAGTGTTTAAAAATCCAGTCAGGGTAGCATTTGACCTTGTGATAATTAAAGAAGACAAAAAAAAAAAAAAAAGAGCCCCAAGAAAAACATGAGCTCAGTGTCCCTCTAATTTTCATGCAGGTTTGTGTTTTATATCACTAGTCACATCTGTGATTACTGGCCAATGCACCGCATGGAGCTGCATTCACATTCATCGTTTGTTGTTGAACAGTTTTATACAATTCACATAGTTATACATGCTAATAGAGTCAGCTGGGCTTTATAATGTTTATCCCACTCATAACTACATGTATCAATCATGTTTGTCTCCTTGTAGATAAATACCGATTTAGATCCGGAAACACCAGTTGCTGTTACAGAGAGCTTACCAAATACCAAAAATAACAGTGTAGAAAAATAAGACTGGTTAGGCATTCATTTGCAGAGGAAATGTAGACAAACAGTTGTTGTTGTTTTAATTTTAAGGAAATAATCTACCTCCCAACTGTGATCCTTTACGCTTCAGAAATTCAGAATACACAGCATCAAACGTGCCAGCAGAGATGTTTAAAAATACATAATAATGTAGTACTGTGGTGGTTATCTAACTATAGAAAACCAAACCAGTTCAAAGCTGGAACCAACTTAGAACTGTACTGGTACTAGGCCTACTCTGATTGAGAATATTGAGAAAGGATGGACTGGATGCTTAGCAACATAAATATACATTAATCCTAGACTCTCAAACTTTTCAACAGTTCTCTCTTTTCTACTTTACTATGGTGATTTAGCTTATAGTTTATCTACTGGTAATAATCTGTCATACTGTAAAATGATGGACTCCAAATAGTTTTTGGAAATGCGCTCATGCAAGATCGTCCTTACCAGATTTTTGTTCAGTTCTTTCATTTTTCACATGACTGCGTATCGTTTGTTTCACTGATTATCTTTATTACATTATTATTATACTTCATTATTCCCAACAGGGGAATTTCTTCTCTGAATTTAATCCATTCTAGTTACACTAGGACCAATGGGCAGGCAGGCCAGAGTCCAGAACCTGGGGAGTAGTTGGGGGTTATGGGCCTCGCTCAGGGGCACACAGTGGTTCACCTGAGTTGCCAGCCTGGGACTTGAACCCAGATCCTCCAGACCCAAGCTCTCTAACCACGAGGTTATTACTGCCTCTGTTCTTTATTTCTTTATTATACTACTTTTAAAGTATTATGAAAGTGTTCATCAATCCATGCATTCATTTTCTATACCCGCATATTCCAATGTAGGATCATGGGGGGTTCGAGCCTATTCAAGTCACGAGGCGAGAAGCAAGGTACACCCCTGGAACAAGGGTGCCAAACTCCGCTCCTCAAGAGCTGCACTGCAGGTTTTGGTTGTTTCCTTGCTCTGACACACCTGATTCAAATGAAATCAATTGAACAGCAAAGGTACGTTTCCTCTCTACAACAGCCCTGCAGCAGACAGCATGGACTCTACATAGTTGGGGCCACATAGCCCTCGCCTCATGTGACCCCAGCCATCCCAGAGTTTCAGACAGACATCAATTTAACAAGCCAAATCTCAGACTGTCACATTTTATTCATTAAAATTGTCTTAAATTTCAGACCATGAAATCCTGAAAACCAGAAGCGTTTCCATTCCAGCGTCATTACTCAATCTGTGTTGGAATGCTGAGCAGGAGTGACAGAGGCATCAATTTGTGTTCATTCCAATCATTGTAGTCACTAAAACTCATTTTAAACTAATTTGGTCATCTTTAAATTGATCACTCTATGCAAGAATCTCACAATATCCGAAAGCCGTATGCCTACTGTAACTTTTACAAAATGCTGTGTTCCAGCAGTAGTTGATTACTTTGCAGAGAAAAAAAAAAGAATAAAATGATGCAGATCGGAATAAAATGAGCAAATAGAGTGGCAATTTGTTCTGTATCAATTTGTGATATTGGTTTATAAATTAAATAAGGGGACACTGAAGCACCAGCACTCGCTGTGTTATTTAAGGCAGATGTGCAGTTGGTATCTTTAAAGCTCACGCCAACACTGATTATGAAAAAAAAGTAAAAGAATACACATCTAACGCTGCTAAGGTGAATAAAAGTAAACCACAAGCAAACTTCAAGTGCTTGTCTTTTGGCTTATAGAAATTTTCAGATACTACTGAACACCTGCTGTACTATGCTAAGGAGCATCATTTACGTAGGGTTGGAGAAACAGATTTAATATATTTAGATCCAGTTTAGACACAGACACTGGTTCTCAAGGAGCCACATTTAAAAGTAACCTCAGTTCTGCACAGTTCTGGCCCTCTTACAGGGTTTTGAACACCCAGGAGGTAAAATCCAACAATAATAAAGCAATAACTCACCAATTAATGGCCAAACACACGGTTTAACACAGTATGGTACAATTAATGTTTGATCTGACAGCGACAGGCCCACAGGACTCCTCTGACTGATTTTACTTAAAAAGATAAAACCATACAGCGCTGATGGCAAAATAATTGTTCAAAAAGGAAAGAATACATAAACAGTTTTCTGCTCGGGCACTAGGCATCAAAGACAAAAACAGGACACAGCGAGCCGCCTCTTATTGCCAACGGTGCACACGGGCCACTAGAGAATCTGAGGTACACAGTCGCATTACTGCTGCCGGTGTGAAGCTGCAGCAGATCAGGTTACTGACAAAGGTCAGCTCCATCTGCAGAGCTCGAACCTGACAAAATACTTTCCCACTCAGCTGATCGGCCCCAACCAGCAGGCCGGCAAAGCTGATATCCAAACGTCATCAACGAAGGTAAGGAGAGGTCATACTGTAGCTTTCAAGTTGATGCCAACCCTGAAGAACTTGAAATTTAGGGTAAAAAAGTTGTTCCGTCAGTCTATCTTTTCATAAGTTAGAAATCAGTATAAGATGGTAAATGTAGAAAATAGATTTGACCAGTACCAAAATTGTGATCAGTAATTTGAAGTCTGTGAATTCAATTTAATTTAATTTAATTTGTTCATACAGTAAGCATACATATTTTAAACAAAAATGACTACTAAAAGCACTAAGAGAGCACAGATCTTCGCCAACCCATTATAATCGTTGTTTCTCTCTGTAAATGATTGGGGGCATTATTTTTTAGTTAGAAGCTATAATGGGAACAGGGTCCCTGTCTCCCCATTATAATGAATCCTGGATCCACGTGGTGATTAAGATCACCCCCAACATCTAATCACTTGTTCCTTATTCCATTCTGAAAGTTTAATCAAAATCTGTCCATAATTTTTGGAGTCATGATGCTAACGGACAGACAAACACACACACACATATACATATATATATATATGTGTGTGTGTGTGTGTGTGTGTGTGTATGTGTGTGTGTGTGTAAATATAGTTATCGGACATAACGATATTAATATTGTATTAATTAATATTAATATCATTAACTTAATATATAATCGGCCAATTTTTTCATATCTTCAGACCTTTTTAAAAAAAACAAAAAACAAATAGTATTTATATTCTTTTAATTGTGTATGCAAGGATCATTACTAATTAAAGAAAACAATTAATAAAAAGAGTTTCACATAATAAATGTTGATCTTCACATTATGGAAAAGTACATCCAAACATATA
>JBBBVU010000016.1:21520112-21535224 GCA_037177055.1 Atherinosoma microstoma
GTGGGCCATCAGCTCCCTCGTCAAATCACCCCAGAAGAAACACTCAGGACACAGAGAGAGAGAGAGAGAGAGAGAGAGAGAGAGAGAGGGAGAGAGATGTGATAATAAATAAAACAATAATGCTTGCATATCCTTATTTAAATATATAAACAATTTTTGTTTTGTTTATTACTATCTTTATATTGAAAATTCGTATTTTTAGCAGGGGGACTTAAACACGTTAATTACAAAATAATTAACAAAATTAAGCATTTAATTGCAGTTTTCATTCCAAACAACGCAGAACGTTTGTCAGTGCCTGATTTCCTGGTACACCGATTACAGTAACGCACATGTCAGAGCTCCGCTAATGCAGTATTGCTTACTTAGCTACCTTGGTGCTATATTTAGAGAGTTTTCAGACCAAAAGAACGACTAGCAACAGTCTTTATTTGGCCCTTTAACAAAAATGTGGAAAAAAATGAACACTTTTCTTTTTGTATATCTACCGTTTATAACTTTATGATATGTCAAAATGATTGTAATGTAGTCTTATGCTTCCTGGAATCCCTCAAAGTGCAGAAAACAAGTATCAGATTGTATACTACAGGGTTTTGAGCCACGTTTTTACCATAAAGTGATGCAAAAAGTCTCAGAAACTGCACATATCAAATATGATACATTTGGCTTTATAGGGTTAAATGCATTTTTCCAGTCATTCATTGATTCAGTCGTCCATCAAAATCCATTTAAATGAAAAAATTTTGCTTTTTTTGGGGCAATTATTGTTATGCTATTAAAATGCGATTAATCAAATTTAATTCATTACATAGTCTCTAATTAATCAGATTATTTTTTAAATGAGTCCCACCCCTAGTTATTTTTAATTTGAAATAGAAGTGCAGCTCTAGAAAAGACCACATGCAGCTAGTCAAGAAATTTGAAAAATACAATAAGATTATTCGTCTTCATCTTGCACCAGGAAGGTTGCTTTAAGTAATCATCTGGTTTTATCCTGTTTTCCAGTTCAGTGATGGAATACTGTTAATAATTCAGCAGCATTCCTCTAGAGACATGCAGCTGATGAAACAGTTACACCTCTCATGTCCAGTCTGCACTGGGAAAAGTCAAAGTGACTGAAAACGTGGTAAATGTTGTCCGACATGTAAAAGAACCATTGTTTCAAGATATTTTTCCACATCTTTCAGCGGTACACTCTTCCTTACTGGATGCTATGACAGATCAGACTTTTGTTTGTCATACAAAGTGTTACGGAAGTCTACAAAGAATAGACTTAAGTCCTGCAGCAGCACAAGCAAACTGCTTTAATAAGGAGTTTGCAATAACTGTACTTCTTCAGAAAAATTGTCAGTCTGGTTGAACAGAAACACATGGAATGAGCACAAGTTCTTAAGATTGTGATGAAAATATCACCTTAATAGCGTGTATCGCTTCAGCAGAAAGCGACAAGCCTCTTTTCCAAGAGCGGATCATAAAATATATTATGCATCATGAAATGGATGGAACATAAAGTAACCAATAACACATTCTGCAGTGTGGTGGAGCAGATGAGATGGCACCAGATGCAACCACACACCACAGGGTGCTGTCATTTCAGAATATAGAGTAATCTGCCACATACATGCGACTGCAGCGCGAATCATCCCATAGGCCTCCTTAAACGGGGTTTATTTGGCACGCGAGCTGAGGAGGGACTAAAAAGAGAGCCGTGGTTCGATGAGCATCAAGGTTGAAAGAAGCAAGAAATGAGAGATGATGAAAAAAAAATTCTTCTTGTTAGAAGAGTTGTTCCAAGTGTATTACTGGAGTTTGGTGTTCTGAAATTGCAAACAATCCTGGATTTTAAAATCTGGATACTCATTAGGGCTGGGTGATATGACCTTAAATCAATATCACGATTAATTTGACATGTTACCTCGATTATGATTGATAGCGATTATTTTAGTATTGTTTTATTTTTAACCCTCATAGCTATGCGCAAGTTTTTGTTGGAAATATTTCCATAATAAAATAGTAAATACTGATACTAAATAAGTGAAAAGAAGAACACACAGGTGAACTACAGATGTTCATTTGATGAATACCTTTAAATATATTTAAGAGAAATAATTGAAATAATCGTCATGAGCACGATTACATAGATTATCCGTTCTGAATGCCGGTTTCGATTAATTTTTGCGATTGATTGCCCAGCCCTAAACACTCATACTCTTAAAATTCAAATTTGACTGATATAAAGAGTTTGTCATTCTTTTCTCTTTAATACCAGAAAAACAATTAAATATACCTTATAAAATAGAATACTGATTAGAATTGAATAATTTTGAAGTATTTCTGCCATTCACTCAGCTATCATAATTAATTCACATGAAGAATTCACATAAAAAAATGTCTAAAAGATTACACAACTCTTTTAAAAGACAAATTCTTTTTCAAAAGCTCAGCAAGCTTCAGCGCTCACATATTTATCTCCAAATCTCTAAGTTTTAGGCCTGTGACAATGCAACACAACCAGAAAACCCCAGATAAACATTAACCCCTGCAATTAGTCCATGTTATCCTATTTACTGATAAACAACGAGCTGTATTTCAGCTGATACTGATGTCAGGCAGTTTTTTCCTATCAGATAAAGAAGAGGGGAAAAATGGATTCTCAAGTCCTACTTGTGAACTTTTTACAGACTGTGGCATTTACAAAACCCTAGGATTCAGTCTTACCTATGAACAAATCAAAGATACAAACATCCAAGAATATTTTTGCGAACATTTTGAGGGCAGACACGTTTGAACATTGTCAGTATGTATGACTTCATGAATGTCCAAGTTCCTTGCGCCTCCCTAATCCGTCCGGCAAAAATTGTTGCAAGTCGTTTTCTTTCACTTCTGGAAGCTCTAAAAGTTTTGCTTTGGCTCTGGGCCGCTAATGCAAGTTTTAAATGAGAAGAATAGGTTGTCTCTTCTAAATGTTATCAGTTTTGTGTAAGTTATGCATCTGGACTTCCTGTCTACACCTCTGGAAGGAGATGCTTGCTTCAAACTTTTAAAAGAGGACGTTAGTGAAAACCTTAAACAGATATAACTGAAATATTTTGCATTACTGATATAATGAGAATTATAAGAGTAAGACATAAAACATAAGAGTAAATGTAAGCATGGCAAAAAAAATTGCCACTAGCATAACACAGTCATTGTTATGCGAGGTGTCAAAGGTTTTGGCTGTTTATTCTATTTATCTTATGGTTGTTTTTTTTTCTACAAAATTTAAAACCATCAGAGGTTTTGGATCTTCTAAACTTAAACGATACCAAAATCAATGCGTTCTACATCACAGTCACTCCTAGAGGTACTGCTCAAACAGATGTCGCTACTAAGGCAAAACCAGCCTTTGCTAGATTGCTTAATGGTAAAGCAAAGAGGACCATTCTGGAGGATGACGAAGAAGATTTTAACCTGATGAGTGCAAACCCTTACCTACTTCCTCCCATCGCCCTTCATAACCATGCCTAGTGTTATATGTTACACGTGTTAGTGTTATTTGTATTTTTGATGTGTAAATAGGTCAAATTGAAGAATGTATAAATCTAAACTATTTGGTTAAATCCTAAATTTTGTCATGTCCAACATGAAATTAAATAATTTATACATGTTATTTGTTGGGGAAGTCTCAGGAATCAAATGCATGCATTTATTTTGCAGGGGAAAAATTTGGGGTTGAACGGGTTAATATTCCATTTATACATGACTATTTAATATTAACAGATATCTAATTCTATAATTAATCTGATGTACTTAAGTTATGCAAAAGTTGGTTATCTCTACGTGATCTGCAGTAAAATAACAGTTTCGGGCTAGTGCAGTGGATTTGGGGTCATAGGATGGAGCAGACATGCATCTTGGTCAGACTTATATCCATTTCATTTGGTCTGGAAATCACTCTACAAACAGCCCCGCTTCCACCAAATAGCAGAAGGGAAGTTCACTTCTGAGTTAAAATCTCCCTAACATGCATGACGGAGGCTAAATAACTTTCAGAGTCTGAAATAGAGTCCGGTCTGCGTTGGGCTGGAGGAAGCCGGATTCTTCGGCAATACAGCTGTCTATCAACACACACAATCAGCTTCCCTTATCTTTCATCAATCTGAATTACCACGGACAACATCTGATAACTGCAAGTAAATCCCATCCCCCGGCTGTCAGGAGGGAGATCGCCCTGACTTGTGCCACGCTTTTCATTTCCACAATCACTGGGTAGAAAGTGGCAGCAGGTGCGATATGTTCTGCAGATGGATCCATCCGCTGTGTGGTAGCCACGATCCATCGCAGAAAAGTCAGCATGTTAATCTTGTTGCATCTCGGACTCCATCTAACAGGCATTTCTCTCCTCTACCTGAGCGCCACTATCTACAAAGCACACTCACCCCCCCAACATATTTGCCAGGTGAGGCCAGCTTCTCTGAGGTCTCTCACCTTCACAAGAGGCAAGTGCATCTTCAGGGGTGATAATGAGTGAAATGCTCTATCACCATATGCCATAACTATGTGTAATTAATTTGAAATTACCAGGCGCGGTAGCAGAGCAGGAAGGGTGTGTATGGGGGATTTGCATACTGTTTGTGAGCTGGCAAGAGATTGGCAGCGTGTACTCAGTTGGATGTTGGTTTTTTTAGTTTTTGCATGATTCATCTGCTTTTTTTGTGCTATTCCAAGTCCAATCTCAGGAAAACATGATGGCTGCTGCCAATCAACACAGTAACATATCACCTGTTTTTCTGCTCCGTATTTGCAATTTGAAAAAGTGAGATGGTATGATGGCCATATGTATTCTGTGTATTTAGATAAAAAGGGAAGTAACTACATGTTTCAAACGTGAACAAGCAGACACAAACACGACAGGAGATGAGAGACAGACAGTTAATAACCCATCAAAGAGTAACTGCGGCTGCCAAGGCGTGCAAGTTCAAGCAGAGACGTTGAACACCAGAAGACCTCTGAATCTGCTCCGGTCCCCGGACTCCAGGCCAAAACGCTCGACACCTCACAGCATGAGCTCCATTTTACAGACAAGTCAATCTATACGTGATGAGCTAATTGCCAGGGAACTCAGTGTGACCTGTAAGGCTTCCTGTTCCACCATGCACACACACGAGGGACATGACAAGCTGGCTGATGTGGAAGAGCCGGTGTTTTTCTCAAAAGTAAGGGAATTAAATGACTTGCATCTTTAGTTGCTCTGCAGCTTTTATAATACACAGATTTGTACGTTCAGCTTTTGATTTTTCAAAAGATTAAAGTCACCCTGAAGACTCATTATCTGAAATTCCACCAAGTTTTTTATTTTTGCATTTTCTGGGATAATTAGTGACAACCAAAGCTGTGTATAAATAACCAAGTCAAATTTACATGAGAGACAGGTAATGACTTTCAGAGTTTTGAATCACCTTTAAATTGTATTTTTTTTTAAATCAATACTTTCTGCAACTTTTTCTCTCAATATGCAACTTTTTTGTTTAACCAGAACCTGGTCATAATTCATTAACGCCACATCAAAGTTGGATCACTAAACCCCCAAAAAAGGGAAGAATGCTTCACTATCGCTTATAAAAGTGTGTCACCGAGATTTGAATCATTTCAATTCAGCTTTATTTGCACATTCACAACAAAACCATCTATAGGCACTTTTACAGAATTATTGTGCTGCATTTAAACTAAATGCATGTTAGTCCAATTTATCAGCACTGTGTTCATGCAAGTGTAGTCATAAAAAATAATTGCCTAGCTAAGGAAAACAAACTAATTGCATCAGATATTGTCTTCTGAGCATGAATGGAACAGTGGGCGAAAGTGGATGCTAATGGAGTATTAATAAGAAACCTGAAAGCAAAGGCACCAACTAGCAAAATTCTTTGTCTAAAACAAGAAGATGATACAAGAATGAAGTCATATTCAGTCTCTGCCAGGCAAAGCAAGCAGATCATGTCGACCATGAATGTGTACAGTCATTTGAGAATGAAGCATCTAACAGAAAGTTCATCCAAAAATCAGCAGTAAATGGCTACCTTTGTCATCAGACAACTGAAGTTCAGTGTAAGACGTGAAGAGCGAATAGCTGACGTCATCCCAAAGATGAAAGCTAAAGACAGTTTGCCGTCCCATCAAAACGGAATAATCTGCACAAGACTGAAGATACTGTAAGATGATACTGAAGATGAGCTAAACAGTCAGTTAGCGAGTGTTGATTGATTGATTTTGTTTGAGTGTCATGCACATTATTGTGCCCAGCCCAAGGGCTTACAAGACTTGAGTCGAATTTGTGCTTGAAAATCCTGTCAATAATTTCCATTTGAGCCAGTTTAAATTTGACCAAGTTTCTCTTTGATATGATGGTTAATAACAGCGCTGCACAGTGGTGGCCGCCTCAGAGTAAGAAGGTCTGCATGTTCTCCCCGTGTTTGTGCACGCTCTCTTCCTTCCACATGTTGGGTTAATTGGTCACTCAAAATTAGTTTGAGTGGTTGTTTCTCTCCGTGTGTTGGCCCTGTGATGGACTGGTGACCTGTCCAGTGTGAACCCTGAACCCGGATCCTTGCTTCTAATTAGTTGTGATAAGCTTCAGCTTCAAGCAACCCTGCTTTGGAATCAGCGGGTAAAGAAAACAGATGGATGGATGATTTATGTTACGCACAAGGACCGGGACAATTAATAATAATAAATTCCCAGCAAGCTAAAAAGGCATTTTTATGTGTTAATCACACATAAAAAAAAAACAAAAAAAACTAGGACACATTTTTGTTTCATTCTCAACCCTTCTCCTCCAACTTAACAACAAAGCACAAATTAATTCCTTTTCAAATGATGACCAATTCAAATCCAGCCTCCATTTCCCTGAGAAAGTTGATATCCAAGAAACAACATGATGCTCCAGAAAAGCAGAAAAGACAGCTGCATACTATGTACTCTGCAAGCCTGCTGTCAGAGAAAAGCTCTTGTTTTTTTGTTCTGTTATCTTCTCTTCACGCACATCTACACTTATATCATGCATAACAGAGTACAAGCCACCCGTCCACATGCAACAAGACAGCTTCCAGACACTTGCCGAGTAGCTATCAAACACTTGCTCAAACAAAGGAAGCTCTGTACAAACTGGGCCTTCCAGCTGTAGACTGACAATAAGAATCCATTCACTGAACCAAACAAGTATACATGGACAGTACAGCAATCAATAAGAGCTCCTCTTTACTCCGACTCACATAGAGAGCAGCTGAACACTGACTTCGACGATGCTGTGCAGCATTAAGTCGGGTATTGAGAAGAAAGGCATGCTTTTTTCTCTTTCTAGGGAAGATTGTATGGCATTGGTCCCTATCATTACCGACATCATTAAAAATAGTAAGCTTAAAAAAAATGAAAGCAAACCACATGATATCTGATAGAAGTCCTCTCCGGGTAAGTCAAGGCAAGGCTCCACTCTGAAGTCAGATGTAAATCAAAGATGCCGTTAAATAAACTTCAAATACAAAAGCATGCATTTGATCACGTAGATCGCACGGTGTTACAATGTCAGAGGACCGTTTGAGGGTTTTTTGCCATTAAAGTTGTATCTACCAGGATGTGTGAAACTTGCATAAGTATTCACTTTCATTTTCAGGTTCCACAATCACCCTTTCTCCATCCATCCGATTCACACAAATTGAATTTAAGCAAATGGTTGGCTCTGTTTTTTTGGCTTGTAAAAAGCAAAAATGACCACATGAAACTTTTGCATCGATCGGTGCAAACAGAAGGAAAATGTGTGTTTTGAGAAAATCCAAAAGCGGTCCCATCTGCAGCAGCAAATTACTGACGCTTGCTGATCTTGATCCATTCTGTCAGATACACGGGGACATGATGCTAGTTTGGTAAATATGTTCAGGAAGTTGCCAGAAATGGACCATTTTGAGGCTAAATTTAAAACATTTCACACATTGTGCTGCAGTTGGCTGTTACCGAACTCAAACGTGTGAGACTAAACACCTTTCTGCTACAGCGGTTTTCCATCTTATCTGGTCTGATTTGCATAACTCTTCACATGGGACATGAAATGTTAAGATTTCTAAATTGCATTTAAATGCCTTTTGATGTGGAAATTGTGCATCAAATTATAATAGAAATAGAAAGCAGTTGGATAGATTGTTAGATAGAAGACAAATGAATTCATAAAATTGAAAAAAAAAAAGGATCAGTCCTTAAAGATCTCTAATCTTATTACAGTGGGAAAACGCAGCCCGGCCTTTACCGAAAATGAATCTATGCCAAATGCACTTATGTTTCCAGGCATCATCATCAAATCATCAGGTAAAAATAACAACTGTGATACAAGAGACGAGCTTCATGCTGCACTGAACATGTCTGAGGAAAACTGGGGGAAAAAATATGTCGCTGAGTGCCTTAATATTGAACAATAATCCTCCTGCATTTCCCCATTCGACCCTCTAGTCTCTTTGTTTGGCAGATCTGTATCTGGGAAAGTCACACTTCTAAGGCTGCTTATATACCTACAGTGTCTCACAGTGGAAATTGATTAAATGGATTATTTATTCACTCTTCATTTAGTTTTTGTTACTATCGTCATGCCTATGTTGAACATCTGAGAGCACTGACACAAACATCCAGCATGTTTACACGGTTGACTGTGTGTTTTACAAATGTACATAAGATCTAGTCCCAGTTCCTCCCTTTCAGGTAGCCCCTACTGATTTGTTTTTCCAAGATAAGATGTGTCTTTTGTTTTAGGAATGAAAAGACTGGTGGTCACTGAGCAGGCTGTGATGGATGGCCGGCCTGTCTGGGTAGTACCCCACCTCTCAGCTGATTGTAGCTAGGATAAGCTCCAGTCCACTTGTGACCCATAATTGGAGTAAGCAGGTTTGTCATGAGGCGAGGTCACAGAAGGACCCAACTGCAGGAGGAATCAGGCAGATTTTGGACCTCTCACTTTATTCAAAATCACTAAAAAGGTGTCACACAGGTTTGACGAGGATCTGTCAACGAACATAGTGTTTATACTGAGGTAAATAACATAAGGGGCAGGTGTAATAATCAGCACCTGAAAACAGAAGGAAGTAAATGTGAATGCACAAAAGGGGAAAAATCCAACAACTCTACAACAGAAAGCAAGATAAACACAGAGGAATCCACCTTAAATAAAGGAGAGCCTAAAGTGAAACCAAAGAAAACTTGAAACTCAGACCATGACAGGTTTGGGCTAAGTTGGGCATAACTGGTAAATAGCCCACACCTTTCTGGAAACTTAACTTTATCTAGATTCTGCAATCTCACACAGAAGAGTATGGACAATGTGAGGTTCAATGAGTCTTCGGAATTAATTATTCCGAATTTAATAATTCCGATTTAAAGTATTCTCCTTCAGGTTTACGTGGAAATAGGAATTCCGCATTGAGGTTTACATGGAAAACACATTTATTCACCTTCACTCAGTTCCGCTTCAGATCTGGGGTTTGGGAAGGGTTCTGATTGGACAGAGGGTGGAAGTGACGTACTTACATCTACCGGAAGACAACAAACATCACTTCCTGCTTCTTTTCTTTTCAACTACACCATGGAAAAACCACATAATAAGAACCATTTTCACTTGATTCTGATTCTAGTAGTGAAGCAGCTGGACACTAGCATACTACTACATTTTCACTTAAATAGACCCGGCTCGAGTCCAATGCTCGCTTCAGGTGGCCGGCACGGAATGTATGCAACATCGCAACAGGACAAGAAACGAGCATGCTCAGAACTAACGGAATTAATTTAAAGCGGAATGAACGTATACACGATCAACAAATTATTTAATTTGGAATTAAAATGGGAATATACCAGCCACTTCAGAATTAAGTTTCATTCGGAATAATCATTTTCATCCAGAATTAGGTGTTTGCATGGTCATTTTTCATCTCTTTAAAGCAGATTTAACTTTTATTCCGAATTAAAGGGGAATTAAAACTCTCATGTAAACGTGGCCACTGAAGTTCAAACTGAACATCAGAATGAGGAAGAAAGGGGATTCAAGTGACTGAACGTGGCATGTTTGGTGGTCTGAGGATTTACTGGGATTTTAACACACAGCCACTTCTAGGCTTTACACAAAATGGTCTGAAGAAGAAGAAATATCCAGTGAATGGCAGCTGTTTGGATGACAATACCTTTTTGTATCAATGGTATAGGCTGGTAGCGGTATAATGGTGTGCAGGTTATTTTATTGGCAGTTTAGTATAAACTGGGCCTCATCTAAACACCACAGCCTACTTGAGTATTGTTAACCATGTTCAAAACTTCATGGCATGCTGTATTATCTCGGTGGAAGTCACCATCAGAAGATGGGAAGAACAAATCTCAAATCATCTCCAACTAGTTTCAATGAGTTCACTGTACTCCAATGGCTTCCAGATTAAGTTCTCAATCCAACAGAGCACCTCTGTGCTGTGGAACGGGAGATTCTCATCATGGATGTTCAGCCAACACATCTGATCGTTATGCTGAAACCCTTAAACAATAAGATGAACAATCTTTTCTTTCATGCATGCTATGGCCAGCTGGTCAGTCGCCATTTTGTGCAGAGAACCATGAAACTGTCAGTTTTTGTCTGGGCATCCTCTCTGAAGCCAGATCTCTGCGTCAGGGCTCTAAAGGGCAGCAGCAGTGAGTAAAGAAGTTGACATGTCGGGAGGATGTGAAACACTCAGCGTGCCGATGACTAAAAGCTGACCTTTTAAACGTGATGCAATCTAATGTCAGACTCTGAGGATATTCTGAATTTGTAATAAAGATGCTTCATGAATACGCAGTAAGTATATCTAGATTTTAGCAAATGCAAGATTTGATTTGAACCCAAATCTGATATTTCTTCAAAATCGAACATTTTGATTTCCCTCATGCTGGGTTTTTTTCGCAGCACTGAAACTAAAACAAGGTGTAGTAAACCGAGGAGTCCCAGCTTTCCTTTTGTGCCATTTCTTGTTTATATAACCGAGATGCTCGATGCGTTTGATCCTGACAAGTCGAAGCTCCAGGGCCATCAACTCAGGCTGAAATGTTCAGGGCTGCTGTCTGGAAAAAATGCAGTGAAAAGGTATTCACAATGTAAAATGTATTCCTAAAAGGTGTTTTATTTATTTATTTGATTTTTTTTGTGCCTGTCAACATGTCATCTCTATTTTCAATGCTCTCTAGCAACACACAAAAGAGAGAGAGAGAGAGAGAGAGAGAGAGAGAGAGAGAGAGAGAGAGAGAGAGAGAGAGAAGGGAGAGAGAGAGAAAAGGAAAATGCTTTCCTTGTATGGCTTTTTGGAATGAAAAGTAAACATGTTGCCTTTTGATAAGAATTTTCTTTTAAGCCGAGCTACAGTACTCTATAATTTTTAGTAATACAAAGTCAAAGTCACAACTACATAACTTTCCCCAGTACCCACACTTTTCATCACTGTGGAAGTGATGCCATTGTTGTGCACGTGCATGGGCCACTTGGACTGCGATGGTCTTTGTTTACCTGCACTGCACTCAGTCCGAGCCCGGTCCGAACCACGGCAACACAGTGGTTTGTGTTGAGAATATTAGTTTATTGTTAGCGCATCTAGAAATGTGTAAATATGGCCTGATGAATCAGCAATCGCCCAAAATCAATACTACAGCCTTGTGCCTATTAACTAATCACAGCCATGACGATATAAGAGTACAACAGCTTGCGCAAATAAATAAATAAATAAATAAATAAAGCATAGCCACGAGCCTTTGTTAGCTTGTATGCTAACGGTAGGGTTAGTGTTACATGCTAAAAACTTAGCATTGCAATATTATTCAATAATTTCCCTCTAAAAGGGATAAAAAAAGTATTTTTCATTCATTTCTTTCATTTCATTCATTCACTTTTTATTCCGATTTACATCACATTTACCCTTTTACTAAGAAGAAAGCAGCTGAGGGTCCCGTTTTATTCCCAGAGCAGATCTGAGTTCCCTCCATTTATGGAAAGCTGCTCCGATGTTGACTCTGGTTTTACCCCTGCAGGGGTCAGACTCCAGTTTGGCCCTTTTTGTCACACTAGACATAATTTTTCTTTTCTTTGTCTTACGTGGAGGATGTGTTGGTGTCTGAGAGGCACCGCCGCTCTCTTGTTATCCATGTTTAGTCGTCAGTGTTGTCTAATGGCGGCGGAGTAAACAATACAATACTGACAGCGGCAGGTTAATGAGCATGCACAGCGTGTCAACCCACATACGCGCCCCTGAGGATTCGAACCCGCATCCCTCTCATTGAACAGCAGAAACAGTCCTATAGAGGCAACTGCAGTGAAGAGAGATCGGCTCATCCTACACATCAGGCAGCTGTAAGAGGATGTTGGGGAAACAAAATAATAGTATTTGGCATTTAAACTTGACCAATGCACCTTTAAGAAAAAAAGAGATAAAATATATAATAAATTATCCCCATACCATGCAAATGTTCTATATTTAAACATTAAAAATACAACCTCTTGTGACAAATTAGGAATTTTAGTTGCTTCTATTCCAGTTTATGTCTTCTACAGTATGTCATTTTCATATTTACCAAATCCATCCCTCAGGCCAGATTGGGCCCTCTGGCGGTTTTGGCCCCCGGGTCATACATTTAATACACCTACTGTAGATTAACTGTAAACATTTCTCGACAGCAGTCATTTTCATCACACACACAAAAACACACAAAGCTACTGACCACATGGGCAGAAACATTTTAGAAGGATTTAATCCTGCAGATTCTGCAAAGCGAGATCCGGATTCTCATAATGACGAGTCAGCCCATAAGAGGGGAGGAAGCAGTCATTTCGTGTTTCCCCTCGTGGGCAATCTTGGAGGCTACAAATTTAAGATGGCCTGGATTCTGCCTTGAGTCAAACTACCCCCTCTGCCCCCAGTAACAGCTTATCATTGTGCAATAACAATGTCAGAGAAAATAGTGCACCTGACACTCAGCCCCCCCCCCCCTTCCCCAGATCCTTGTTATCTAGCATCATGTTTTCTCTTTCACGACAAAGGCAAACACTTGTACAGATGAGGGTGATAGAAACAGCTAGCCTGGAAAATATTCACAACATAAGCGGCAGCAAAGGCGTGTGACTTGATAAAAGGATACATAACTAATTTTAAATGGAATAATAAGATATCTGGGCAGCTGTTTGCTTTCCTGCAAGTCTATTGAGCGCAGCTCGGGGACTGTGGGAGCGCCTCCTCCTCTGGGCTCAGTTAAGGTTTGGATTAGTGGCTGCTGCTGACTTCGCCATGTGTGAGGCTCCGTCTGTTGAGCATCTGG
This sequence comes from Atherinosoma microstoma, assembly GCA_037177055.1. Lineage (NCBI taxonomy): Eukaryota > Metazoa > Chordata > Actinopteri > Atheriniformes > Atherinidae > Atherinosoma > Atherinosoma microstoma. Next base: position 21,533,442 of record JBBBVU010000016.1, read on the forward strand.
CGGGAGACTTGTCACTTGCTTTCATTTTATCCCAATTTTCGCTTTGCAGAGGGGAAGAATAAAAGCAAAAATATATTCTTTTTAGTGCTTTACATTATGTGTGTCCTTGTACGCCACTCTCTCCGAAACAAAGATAAAAAATTACCCACTGTAAAAAGCTCTTCCTGCACTTTACAGAAAGAGAAATCATTAGCCTGTTGATGAGCTGTTGACCCCCCCCATTTCATCTGAGGAGGGATAGAGCAGCTCTTAGTCACAGAAGCCTGAACGCTGTCAAAATATTTGAAGCAAAACCTTTTCAAGAAAAGAGAATGAGAGAGAAAGTGCAAAAAATCTGGCGAGATCAGTGAACCGTCGTCACGTCATCTCCGCCGCGGTTCTGAGAACTTACCCTCTGGTCAATCAAAGACCCATTCAGCCTTGGAGTACAAGTTAATACCACGCCTGGCACCTGGGCTTTCGTTTTGCAGTCGCACAGGTGAGGCTGAGATTCGACCGCCTCTGGCTTACTGGCGGGCCTGAAAATGTTGTTTATTCTGTCACTGAGTGGACATCATGCCTGCTGTTCTATTTAAGCTGTCAAGCATCACAGCCTCAAAACAGACCCAGCTGGCTCTCCCCCCCCCCCCCCATACGAGCGTTTCCACAGGAAGATTGATGAGCGGAAGCCTGGCAGAGTGAGGGCATTGCAGGCAGGCCTTTGTGCTGCTCTGTATGTACACATCATTTTCCCTCATTCCGCCAGAGAATCGGCAGCAGCAGATTAAATGACAGAATTAATTTCCATCAGACCATACACATGTTCAAGTGAATTTGTGTAACCACTCAGTGTAACCTGGAATTCATTATGCACGCTTGTATTACTATTGCTGTAATGCCATCCTGGCACTGTGGACTTGTACATAATTGATATCTTCATGTATTAAAATTGTATTTTATCATGATGTCAGATACCAACCATGTTGTGTTTTCTGTTGTTTTCTGTAAATACAATGAATTTGGAGCAATTTGTAGAAAATACCAAGAATGGATACAGTATCTAAAATAAAATATCACAAAATATTAATGTCAGGCTGACAGGTGGGTAGGTGGGTGGGGTGGGGTTGGGGTGGGTGAATGCAGCTGGTAAACTAGAAGGATTATTGGTATTCTTCTTGCTTTTGGCCATCATGTTCCAGCATGCTTGGACTTTACTTCAACATACCCAGCTTCCACCAACTCCACCGTTTAACAGCCTGCACCAAGAGCAAAATTCTATGTGACTGCAATGACTTTTATAAAAAAAAAACTTTTTTTGGGTATGTAATGCAAAAGGTAAGTGTTTATTTCATTACCATGTTATTACTGTTACTATATAATTTACTTTTATCTCAAACATTTCTTAACAATCATTGATTCTTATCATTATTGTCCAAAGGAAAAAAAATAAAAAAAAATTCTTAATGCAAATTTCTCTCTGATTAACACACAAAAACAACATGGACTAGTTTAGCCATTAGTGCCGTGGCTGTGTGTTGGGATCCAGCTGCTCATCATGCAAAGCACAGCTGTTGTGCAAATTAGGTTTTAAGAAGGTAAGATTACCTTACACTCGCTCAGACTCTTGGGTTTTTAAGTCAGATTTAATTTAATGACCAAACTTGGCCGGTTTCCGGTTCCAAGGTGTACAGCGTCCGAGACATAAGTATAGAAATCCCCCAGGTTATGGCAGCTTAACACAGAGAAAAAGAGAGGAAGGAGGGGGGGGGGGGGGGGAGGGGGGGGGAGGGGGGGGGGGGGGGGG
>JBBBVU010000016.1:21559075-21569533 GCA_037177055.1 Atherinosoma microstoma
TCAAAAACGCCCCGGCGCACGGATCTGGCGAAGAATCCCGATCGATCCCGAATCCACAGCAGAGCGATGGCCTTGTCGTTGGTAAACAAAGCAGTTGAAAAATCAGTAAATTAAAATCGAAATAACGCGACGTTGGAAGTAAAGTTCGACTGATGACAAGGCACATAGATTTCAATTGATGTAATTGATAAGTCCATGTTAAAAAAAAAAAAGTTACACGAAGTGACACACTCGCTTTAGTGAACCTCTGAGATGAAGGCATAGATCTGCAGATTGACAGCAAACTTTTGGGAAGATTAACAAAAAAAACTATCTTTTAAATTGTAGCACCGATGCAAAGTCAAACAACTCATTTCACTCAAGACAAGCAAATGGATTTGGAGCAATGACAGTCCCAAAACATTAAGCAGTGAGAGAGACCTCAGTCAAGGCTTATATAAGAGGCGCTGCCCTTGTCCCACAGCTAAATTTATCACATGTACGCTACTACCATGGTCAGGAGGCATTTCATTTCTTTGCCAGGCAAATGTGCCACCTGTGAGGCAGACAAATGAGGGCAATGCACTTTGTGGAGAACAACATCATTGACCCTGTGGTCCATCACAGCTATGGATTTTCCTCCAAGGCAAGCTCTATATCCATGACAATACAAACAAGGCCAAAACAATGATTCTTTTAAGCACCCCATCCCCTGGTTACATATTAATTTATCAGGGCACATAGCTAACACATATAATGTATCATAATATTATCAGATTTTTTTTGTGTTTTACTCTGAAGCTGAACCATTATCTCTTACCCGTAGTATCCAATTTATGAGCTGTAGTCTTCTCCTTGTGTAGTTGCTGTGTGCAAGACAAAAATATTTCTCAGGAACATCCACATGGTCTGCGCTTTCCTCCCCCTCTGTCTCTCAGATGGATTTGTGCAAGGCAGAAAGAAATAAAACTCAGACGCTACAGTCTATAATATCAAGGCAGCACACAGAGGGCCTGTTTCCAGTAATGGTTTACACTGACACACACAAGCAAGGAAATGGTCACTTAAAAGTGCAGCCCTGTGGCAGTTTAAAAAAAAAAAGATGTTGGACTGTTCGGTTATGAAGTTGCTCATTGCTGTCCTTTGGGTTCAAAGAAAGTAAAACCTGCCAAAAAGAAATGTAGGGCTTTTTCAGCCGGTATCCACACGAGCTAAACACATTTATTACAAAGTGTTACATCCTCTCTGTTCAGATTAGAGTATGTGGACACTGCATGGTACAACACAATAATAAGAGAAATAATCTATTACTATCATTAGCAATTAAGGATAATTTACAGTAACTGTTTTAAAGGAAATAAAAAGCACTTTCATTATACCTTTTGCATTTTTTATGTGTTGTAATTTCACCTGATGGTTGCTTTCTTTTGGTGTTCAAATTACTTTTACTTTGCTTTTTAATATTTAAAGCTAACACTGCTCTTTGTGAGATAAGCAGATACATACTGTACATAGTATACACTAACCAGTCACTATTAGGTACAACTACATGAAACTAATATCTAATCAGCCAATCACATGGCAGCAACTCATTGCATTTGGTCAGGGTTCGAATTACACCGGGGCTTTCGGGGGAGCCTTTTTTTTTTTCTCCGGCATGCACTTTGACTTCTCAAGTCACGTGCACATGCTTTTATATTAGTTCATGGCAGCATGGTCAAAAGTATGGTTACTGCCAACACATTCTGCTACTACTGTATGCAGCTGATAGAACAGAAACATAACACACAAACATCAAAGTTATTATTCATGCCCTAAAGAATCTGAACTTGGCTTTATCTTTGTGAGAGAAGCTGATTTTGTGCATCTCGATGCCTTGGCACAGCAGTGAACTGAGTCCAGTAAAAATCATTTTATCCTCCTTATTTATGAAATTGTTGATCATTTTCAAGCCTTACTTATAGTGGATGTCTGCAGGAGGACCCATTACACTCAGTAGTTGCATCTGACATTCTGGTCCAAACTCTTACTCAAATGTAAGTACTTGTACTCTGTTTGACAAAATGTGGCATTGGCCAATCCCTGTTTGTAAGAAATATTAGGAATCTTATGGAAAACACTGAAAGTGGATTATTTTCAGGGCCCCCCCTTAGAGTATCAGCTGAATATCTTTAGGGGAGCTCCTCTGCTTTTCAGGGGACCTTGTAAACATGGTCCAGACGACTTGCTGAAGTTCAAATCGAGCATCAGGATGAAAAAAAAAAGAGGAAACGGCTGATCTACAGGGATTTTCACACACAATAATCTTTAGGGTTTACAGAAAATGGTCTGAAGAAGAGAAAATATCCAGTGAGCAGCAGTTGTCTGGACCTAATTACCTTGTTTTGTCAGAGGTCAGAGGCGAATAGGCAGACTGGTTGGAGATGAAAGGTAACAGGAACTCTTATCATAACTGGTTACAACCAAGGTGATCTATGCCATGATGAATTAAGGTAGTTCTGAAGGCAGAAGGAACTCCAACTTGCTTCCAGCAAGGTGGATCAAATAAAATGGTTAGTGAGCTTGTCAAATTCCCCTCAGATGGTCTGTTTAACACAAATTACTGCTTATTCCTATTTGCTATTTACTGAATAATAAAATAAATGTATCATAAATGTGTACATGTGCATTATATATTGATCATAAATCAATCTGAGGCCCAGAGTTACATTAGTGTTTTGCTCTGGCGGATAAACAGCCTAAATTAATCATGAAATGTAATAAAATGATAATGTACTAATGTAGATACCCAGATCAGTTACTGAGGGGATTTTATGAGATGTTGGGACATTTTTCAACAGTGCAACAAAATCTTAATTCAGCTATTTATTCACTGACCATTTGATTGTTTTTAGAATTTATTTTTATTTGCCACTTCTTTGAATTAAGGTAGAGATCTTATTTTTCTGTATTTTAGAAAAACATATATCTTTTCTCAAACATTAACCGTGATAGGGACGATTACAGTGATGATGATGATGATGATGATGATAATGACGATTACGGTGATGATGATGATGACTATGATAATGATGGTGATGTACTTTGTATTTCCCGTTTGTCTGATTAGATCACACATACCTCACTATATGTTTTCTATTATCTGCTTCTTTCCATCTATTTTAGCTTGTTTTGTTTCTTTCATGTCTTTCATGCTTTTTAGTTGATTTTAATGCCCTTAATTAATGTTTCTTCTGCACCTTGCTGTAAAGATTCTAATGTTTTATGAAAATAACTTTGAGTTATTGTGTCCATGATATATGATATACAAATTAACCTGCCTTGTCTTGCTGAAAAAAACGCTGAAAAAGCACATTTGAAATATGAAACCAGCAGCGCACCACAGTGTGGCTTCATAGACAGTGTGTGCGCTTGATTGAAAATGTATAGCTAATCATAAAGAGGACAGTTCTAAAAGTTCTAAACTCCAGTATTGGGATCAGTTATATAAAACTATGAGATCGATTACCAAATTCATCATTTTCTAAGAGGAAGGTTTACACAGTGCACTCCACTGCACATCTAAATTTGTACTCCACTATAAGCCCTGTATGACAATGCCTGACAGTAGGAAACTGACAGTTCCCAGCTCTGTAATTAAACATTTAAAGCCATGACACCTTTGACCCCTTCCCAACAGAAGCCAAGTAAGCCATCTCTACCTGACAGCTATAAATTTAGTTCACAGTCAAAGGGGTCACCGTCAACAGTCTGCTTTTCATCATTCTCATTATTCTCAATGCCAGGGATGGGACACTACACATTCAGTGGAAGGTTAAATGCCTACATCCTCGATATTCCTGCCATGAAAACCCCAATATTGATAATGTGCTCCACCTGTACAGGCCGCGCTGCGATTCTTCTGCAAGATTGAGGAGAGTGCCATTAAGCTGCTGCACCAGAAATATCCTGCAGTTTCATTTTAAATGTTTAACACAGCGCGGCCAAGATAAGTGGGCCATGTGTCATAATTATCCCCTCGCGGTGAGTACACTATTAGAGGCATGCGCGTCAGCTCTTCTTCTGAAAAGAACAAATAATAATGATAGAATAATGATATTGAAGTCCAGGGCTTAATTTTATTTTGTCTATCTAGAAGTCAGTAGGTCCATTGAGAGCTGGGCGGATCAGCCTATTTCGCAGATGAAAAGCTGGGTTAAAAGCAAGGCTCACTTATGTTTTCAAGATGTTTGTTTGATTTATCCTCGCCTCTTTAAACTTGTACAGTGAAGCTTTTTCCTCAGGTGATGGAACAGATGGAAATTGCTAATTACTGCACTTTCATCTAAAATTCTTTTTTGATGGACTTCAAAAACCATCCTACTCTAATAAGCAGAAATTCTACAACACATAGAATTACATAAAATATGCTTACAAAAGGTGGTAGATGCACAGAAATCTAAGATGACTGTAAGATGTTGATTTAAAAAAGAAAAAAAGACATTAAAATTCAGAACACTTACTTTCACTGATTTATTCATTCACCATATGTATTCAGATTTAACCAGGCAAGTTATTAAGATCATATTCTTATTTGTAGACATTTACTTGTATCAGCATCTTCAGATTGGTTTTACACAGTCATTAATAATTTGTGTGCTTAGGAAATGCATGCTAAGTGAGCTTCCCCTCACAAAGTCTATCCTTTCACAACACTATCACCAACGTATACATCACTATCTTCCTGCATTACACTGGTCAATCTGAGATATAAGCTAATGTTGACATTTAAACAGATATCTAGCCAAACCTAAGTTAGCATTGCTTGCTAATTGGATAGTTTTCATGTCTCACGCCATGTTTTTTGTTTTTTTTTCCCCTTAAGATATTTGAAAAGGTTTGAATATAGCTGTTTTGACGCAAATAATATTATTACTTTTGATGTTAATCTTTATGAGAATACATATGTAGACTGAAAAACACATTATTTTTAGTGTAACACTTATTTCCACATAAAAGCTAGCCAAGCCTGTTAGCCTTACTTGCTAAAGTCTGTTCTGATATTTGAGGAGTTTTGAACATTGCTATTTTGATGCAACTTAAATAACATCAACAGCAATACATTTCCATGAGAATATAGGCTGGTTTTATAGTTTTTTTGTTTAAATATTTGACGCATTTTTAACTTTTTCTTTGTTTTTTGCATGTAAACTAAATAGCATAAAACTAGCTTTTGATATAAGTTTTCACTTTTGTTAAGTGTAAGGAGTTTAAAAGTAGCTAAATTGAACTTTTAACCTTTTTCTTGTTACCAATTCATCTTATAGAATTGGCATCATGTCTGTCGGTGAGTGCTCAGTCTCTTAAATCAATGTGATCTTCCAAATGTCCTACATTCATGATATAATATCAGTATAGCGTGAACTTTTTTACATTTTCTGTAAAATATACCAGAGTTGAATATCCCAAACTTTCTGGGAGTAGTGTATGTTCTAGCGCCCCCCTTCTGTACTGGCAGACTTTGTCTTTTTGCACATCCTGGGTAACGGTAGTCTTTGCGACCTATTGGGCTTTTTTATCCGTTAAACCATTGTCAAAGCAGGGAGACCCAGCAAGAAGCCTCTCGGTGCAGATTACTCATGTCATGTGACGTACAAGAAGGTAACATGGCTCAAGATTATGTACAGTCCACTTTACAGGAAATTACTGGACAATGTTAACATACAGCTTTAAGACATTTTATTCATTGGCCTCCTTATATTATTACTTCCTACTTTTGAATGATGACTCTTTCATTGAAGAAGAAAAAAAGAACAATTTACTGAATAATGAAATATATAGAACAAATGAAGATAAATGGATCTTGCTCTGCCAGAGGTTTGTCTTCTTTACTCTCAACAAACATCTATTCAAAGGGAGCTGTAGAGTATCTCTCTATGTAAATTTCACCACACGTATGAAGATGAACAACATTTGAGTGCATAATTGTAAACCCTTGAATACTGGCATGAAATTATAGTACAGTTATTTTCCATGCAAATTACAAAATATCAACAAAAAATGTTAAAAAAGATAAAATTTCTATATTACTTTTGTTTCTATTATGTTCACATACTCGCGAAAAAGGTGAAAAAAGCCTCAGAGGGTTAGAAAATCTCAAAGTGCTTCACTGACATAATTCCACCTGGCCTTTACAGCCTTTAAAGTTGCAGCTTTAGTTTTTAAACTTTTCCTAATCGCTTTCATTCCTGGCACGTCTGAACTGATTCGACTCAGAAAACTTTCCCAGACTCACGGTAAAACAAAACTGGCGAATACAACAGAGTGTAACTCCACACTTTAAGTGATATAAGCAATAATGTAGCACACCTGTTTACTTTCACACAGCTTACTGCCGAAGACTCTGCAAGTTTCTAACCCTCCATCTGCCGACTGAGTCGTTTTCTGACAGGTGCTAATTAGATATTGACGATTAATGTAACCCACTTACGCTGACACTTGGATGCAGGTAGATTTAAATGCAAACAGATGCACGGAGGTCTAGTATCGGTGAATAACACGGCGCGACATGTAAGCTGAAAAGTGATTATCTACTGCTGGGCTGGAGATTTATTAGATCCATGTAAGCGTCGGCATGACCTTTTGGAGTTGGCTCAACCTAAGTCTAAATCAAATTTTGAAGAGAAGTAAAGCTGTAGCTCAAAAATAAAATCACTCTGGTGCAATCACCCTTGTTGTTGAGCAAGCCTGAAGGCAAGTCAAGACAACTTAACAGAAAAATGCCCCCCCCCCCAAGATAGAAAAAAAATAAAACAAGAAAACCAGAAATTCTAAAATGAGTTTGAGGATTGAGGTAACTGTAGTCTGGATGAACTGCCAAGGAGGCATTCGGTGACAGTAAATCACTTCAGGATGCACCTGTAATTGTGTGGCTGGGATGTGATACTTCCCCCACACCAGGAGTCATTCACACCACTTCCACGCCTGTCAATTACAGTTTTGAGATTACCATTTCCTTGCCAATTGTTTTCAAATTTACACCTGTCTTACCTTTTTAGATCTCCTTCTTCCTCTTTAGCAATTTGATGAAGAACTATTTTGGAATATAGCGTGACATCGGTGGGATTCTGCTGGAGCATTTAATGGGTCAAAAAGAAAAGACAGAGGTATAGCTAGCTTGTCATTTTCTTGTTTTACTCCGCTGGGGTTTTGGGCAGTGAACTTGACAGTGGCCCCTGCTCATCGTCCTCAAGCTCATTTTATATTAAGTTTGCACCTCTCTGCTCTTTTCGCTTTTTTGGAGCTGAAGGTTAGTCACCCGTACTTCTGAGGTGAATTAACTTAAGCCATTCGCTACATGGTGGGCTGTGGAGTGAGCCTGCATTTCTCTGTCCTATTTCTGCTCCTCTCCACTAAAACAGAAAGCTGCCTTGCAAATGCCTCGCAGATTTTTTTCTACTGAGGCTGCAAAAGCTATTTGTGTGAATCTGGGTTTGTTTAGACTACTCGATGGGAAAGGTAGAAAGGATAATGTAAGGATGTGAGAATGTATGAATGCAAGCACTGTGTACCCGACTTACACTAAGCAATAAAAAACAAACAACAGTGTGAATACCTACAGAGAAAGGTTTTCTCCTCGAATAACCTTGCCCTAACAAAGAGGTTGATTTTCTCTCTCAGTCCTGAGGAAATCAGTTTTAAAAGCCACATGAGCCTTGTGCAACAACATTTTTATTCACATTTTTCTTCCAGTTTGGATTCTTAAAAATGTACCTGAACAAAATCGTTGTAGGTTGCTTGTTTTAGACTGATTATGTTCTCATGAAAGAGAGCCTTTGTGAGATTCAATCAGACTAGGCAGGGGTTGAATTGATATTTGTGGTAATTAGGAGGTTAAGAGAGTCATTCAGCAAAATTAAATTTTTACAGTTTCATCAATACAAGGTAGCATGCAGTAAAAAAAGAAAAGCTTTTTCATGTGGATGAAGAACAATGGCTGTCTCTGTAAAGTCTTAGTAGACTATTTTAATGTTATACCCATAACCTGAATATAAAAGATGGATGTAACAACATCATGTCACCTTTTGGTTCATATGAAATCCCATTTTAAAGTCTGAAGTTTCTATAAATATTTTATTTTGTACAAATATATAATACTTCAATGGTATTATTATAATGGCGTTTTTAATGTCTTAGTATAAAAGCTGTGACACAAATCATAGGGATGTTGTCAGGTTAAAGGAGTATGTAAATTGGCCATGTCTATTTTTCATATTCTTTCCACCAACAAGCTTTTAAAAGTTCATTTCTATAATTGAACTCTTCTGACATATTTGTATTTCTTTTTTCTTTTGTTACAATATCATATCAATCATCTAAGTAGAGGAAATTCCCTTTTATCATTATTTTACTTTACAGGTGCACATCCATTTATTTCACAACCACAGTCAACTGTATTTTATCTATTTTAGACATTTATACATGAAAATTATTGCAGCCGTATGTATTAATACCTTCCAAAAACAGATAAAACTTGAAAGTCTATCCGGCTTTAATCTTCATATTGACATTTCATTAGTGTATGAACGCTTAGAAACAAGGCTTCCTTTCTGATATACCTTCCATGAATTCTTTTTTTGTCTCCATAATTTCTTTTTTTCTAACAAATAATTATGAAACTCTCCATCTGTCCTATGGTTCAATGCACTTGAAGCCAACTTAGGCTTTGGTTTGACTACTGAGACAGAACTAGTATGAATAGCAAAGGTTATGGAGTGACCTACAAAAAGGATTCAGGAGACCTTTAACCTCTGACCACTAAGATCTAACCCGTTCATCCCTGAGTTAAAGAAGAGTGAACTCAAAGAACAGAAAGTACCCGGCTTGAAGGAATTGCCTCCAGGCGTTCATAAGAAGGTCAAAAAGTAGAACTCAGCTAAGCCAAGGAAGAGCAAAGATATCAAATTTGAAATCTAACAGAACAGAGAGAATTGTCTTCCCTTGATATGGCCAAATACCTTGGCTTTTCCCTACTGATCATGTTTATCAGTGGAAAAAACTCATAGAACTCCAATAATAAACTCCACTGACACTTGAGCCATATACCAACTGCATCTCTGTTATTCAGTTCAACTCAGCTTTGTTTGTACAGCTCCAATTCACCACAAAGTCATCTCAAGGCACTTTTGCAGACATAATGATTCAAACCAACTTTTGGTGATCAATTAAAACAAATAAACATTAGTTCAATTGATAATACTTGCATTTACCAAAGGCAATTCATAAAAAAAAAAAATACTGTTGAAGAAGAATGCATCAGAGGCTAGAGTTGTTCTTTGTCATTTTGACTGAAAGGGTCATAAAAATCCAGTCATTTTGTATTTTTATCGGTCACTCTTTTATTTTATTTTTTTTAGATAATGACATATTCAATAGCATTCAATTTTAGGATAATATTCAGTCTTAATCAAGACAGAGCAGTGATAGCATAGTTTCAGTTTCCAGAGGTTCACCCCAACCGCAGGGTCCTGCACCGGTCTAATGTTACAAACCCGCGCCCGGTCGAACCGTTAGGATCATTACTAAACCCGACTCGGTGTTGTGCGAAAAAGTGCCAGAAACTCATGAAGCGGCCGCGGGTCACTCAGTTTCTCTCGGTGTCTCGGCCTGCTTCTGTTCATCTCAGCATAAAACCGTCATAACACAAAAATGCAGGCGACCGGCCCCGTTGATTTTCTTTTTTTCCCGCAGATGTTGCACGATATTCTTTTAAACCTGCCACTGAACCACGGCTACATCTCTGTAGACCCTTATTTTGACATATGATTCAGAGACTGCTGTGTAGAAACAAAAAGTCATTTACCGTCCAGGTTTCAGCTGTTCTCAGCTCCAGGACCACACACCCTGCAGAAAATTCTCACATGCTGCGTGGCGGTGTGGACACGCTGGGCTTCTTAATGAAAGTATATTCTATTACCAGTGCTTGATTAGTAAAACAATGATCTCTACAAAAATGAGACATAAATAAAAAAATAAATATTTTCATGCACGACCGGCCCGTACCGCTGTGAAATCTAATCAGTCATTTTTACCATCACAGCAGCATTTTATACGTGAATTGAATGAAGAAGCTGCAAACAGTTTCAATGAGTTAAGATTGAAAGAAAATGTTGGAGTGAGACGAGTTAGATCTGGTTCTAGAAAAAAGAAGTGAGACCTCTCTCCAGGTGGGGAATCTTTGAGGCTGCCTGAAGCTCAGGTTCAGCGGAAGGAAAACCCGCAGCATGCGCTCCGTCTGCACCAGTGGCTCAGCTGAGACCCGTGGGGGTCACAGACACGCTCCAAGACAACATCTCATTAATATGCTCATTTGCTACCAGGGGACCGGGGATGTGAAATGCAATCTGTCAAAATGACCGACAGCCTTCGGATTTTTCCGTCATCGTTTTAAAAAAACGGTCAATGGAGGACGATATTCGGTTAACGTCACCCCTAATATAT
>JBBBVU010000016.1:21581956-21596939 GCA_037177055.1 Atherinosoma microstoma
TATATATATATATATATATATATAATGTTTTTTGTTTTTTTTTGTCTGGGTTGGTTGGTTTTTAATTACAGCCAGGCAATGAAGGAAATTTTTAATCAGGATTGAACATGTTGTTATGCTCAAAATTCAATAATGATTCAGAACTAGCTTATTTCAAGATCGTCTAGTAAAATGACCTCGATATGAAAAAAAAGTGCATTAAAATTTCAGACCTTTTTTTGTAAAAACAGATAATCTGCTTTTATATGCTAAAATCAAATATTTATAACAATGAAGGATGGAATTTCAGGATCTATTAGTTAAAATGTAAAAAGTATGAATTTCAAAGCTGTGTGAAGCTTCCCACCTTCTAAACACAGAATGAACAATATCTGATGTGAATTTCAGCCATCAGGCGTTTCCCTGCTGGAAGAGACAAAAAGCTGGATTATAATCTCAGATCTATGATGTGAGGGAGGAAAATAAAGATTATGACCTCAAACTTGTGTAAGTATTCAGTTAACCCACATTTAAATATTTTCGCTTAAAATTTTGGTTATGACCTAAAAGCATGAGGAGATAAAGTGACATGGGATCAGTAATGAGGCGATGACATTTAGCTTGTATACAAGCCTGAATACTCGCTATATACTCACTCAATATAGCAAAAGAATCACTAAATTGGCAACACTGCAAGTTACTGGCTGTGAAGGATATGTCGGAGTGTTCATCTTGTTTATAGACCAGCTTTGGTGGAGCTCAGAGCTCCGGGGCTTTGCTGACACACTCGAGTTTGGTAAACAGTAAAAGCAGGTTCTGGAACTGACAGCTAATGCTACATGCTGTTATGCTTGTGCTATTCTGTTATTAATAAACGAGTCAATAAGAACAAAGGCTCATCATATGACACCAGCTTTTTCCATACTTACACAGGTGCAGACGCAGTGAAAAATTACGTGCACCGCCCCAGTTTTATGTGCACAAACTTGCTCCTGCATGTGATATTTCAAACCCTGATCGCTGAATATCACTTTCATCCAATCACCCACAGTTCATGTCTGCTTCTCTTTGACCCTTAGGGGTCTTTGATCGAGCTAGTGTGATCAGATCACTTTGGCTTTTCAAAGAGGAGCGCAAACCCAGTTTTTGTTTGACTTTGATAGACCATGTAAAACAGGTGATATGATTGTTTTAAAATGTTAGTGCAATGACTGTATGTGAGCAGAAAAGTGGGGTGGGATGGGCAACTGTTGCATTTCTTTCAATACATTTGTCATTTCATCACAGAAAAAAGCGGTCTGAATTTTCCAGGTTGGATTTGACAATCTTTGGGCCAAATCTATAGGTAGAAGTGAGAAAAAGAAAAAAACAATCAGACCGTGTTTTTATACAGTATATAAAGGTAAATTAAAAGTTTTTGACAACCAAAACCGACTTTAAATCCTTTCAAGTGTTTCCACAAACAGCTCTGTTGAGGGGTCCTGGCAATCAGCCAGGTGCAATGGCTCTCCAAGTTCTTTAAACTTTTATGTAGGTATCTAAAAATGCTAATTACACAGTGATTCCATATCTTTCCTCCTTATTAAATGGTTCCATGATTACTTTTTTTCTTTCCTTAATCTAAAGAAAAACTATAGCATTTTTAATGAAGTATCTTTTCTAAAGCCAGACTATTCAGCTGATTAAATTTGTTATCTGTGTATTTTATTCTAACAAAATAAGATGCATGAACATCCTCAAAGAGTTGAGATTTTTTTTGGAGGGGGGTTGTCGGATGTGTTCTAGGACTGTTTCCATCCAAATGTTTGAAACCACAGAGATCAAACATGTTTCTTGTGCTGAAAAAGCAAAAGAAACAAAAAGTAAAAAGAGAAAACAAGTGAGTTAAAGTAGAATAAATGAATAATAATGTGATAATCTTTTACAGTGGCGGTGATGGGATGACAAGCCGAAAAACATCAGCCTTTTTATCACAGTAAAAGATTTTATTGAAGCTCATGAGAATCATGTTTTATGAGTAAATATATGAAATATACATGGTAAACTGTCAAGTAAAATATGCATGTGACAAGAATAAGGTTTTATCCTACTGCTAGAAAAACATATCGACAAAATTCCCCCCTTCAATGAGCCGCTAAGTCTCTGATTTTTTATCCTCGGAATGCTTTTGATTTTGTTTTTATCAGACGCTAGAAAAACAGCCTGTAGCCAAGACAGAAAATCTGCTTTTCTTTTGTCATAGGTTTCTGAAAAGTATTGGTTGAAATGAAACATTATTCCAAGATCATGAATAGAGAAAATAAGCTCACAGTGTCCAAGCTCCTTATCCTTCCCTTAGGCTTCTTTTTACAGGATGCCCTTGTCTGCCAATTATCCTGATATCATTTTCAGCTGTAACTGTCTTCCTCATAGAGTAATTCTAGTGAGTTGCAATGTTTTGGGTCAAAGTTTAAAGCAGGATTAAACTAAGAGGCCAGTTAGCTGCAGCTCAGAGCCAATATGCCCCATCCAAAACACAGCGAGAAATGAATGCAAAAAAAAAAAGAAACCTAACATTAGCTCCATTATGCTGACACTGTATTGGGTTTATTTTTGCATTTTTTTCTGACTAAAACAATCAACTACACAATTCACTCTGCACAATTCAACTATCATTATGCAGAATACTTTACATTAAGGATAGGCTCCAAGATTTGTCACTGAATTATTTAGAGTTGGTTCTAATCTTTTTGTTCCACTTGAATCATCTTTTTTTTTCCATTGAAAAGCTTATCTATGAGTTAACCCTATAATGCTTCTGTTTCTGAGACCTCCCTTCACATGTGCTCCATGTGTGTTCCACATATGAAATTCATGTGGTTTTTCTGTACATCACTTCATGGGAAAAACTTTCCTCAAAACTCTGTTGTACACAATATGATACTTGCATTCTGCCCCCTGGTGGATAGAATAATAATACAATAATGCACTACAACAATTTTGACATATACGGTACGAAACTGTAAATATACAAAAATTGTTTTTGTCTTTTTGTTTTTAACATTTTGTTAAAAGGGCCAAATAAAGATTTGAGACAAAACAAGGATAAGCTTTTCTCCTCATTTTTTCTTTGGTTGGACTTTAAAAGGTAAAAAAAAAGGTTAGTATTTAAATATGTCTTTAGTTTCCAAGCTTTATTGTCTCCAAATATGACTCATCCACAAATTAAAGACATTAAAGAGTTATCATTGGAATCATGATGAGGATTGGTACAAGGTTAATAAATGAAAAGTGTTCTGTTTTGTTTGATTTGTTTTTATATAAAACCAGACATGAGTTTGGAACAGATTACTGATCATCATCCAGTATTTCATTGAGTATTAAAGACCAAGCAAACAAGCAGTAAAGAGTAAAATCTGGAGTAAATAAAACCCAAGCAACAAAGCCTCTTTTAGCCCATTTCTGCTCTTTTATCTTCCTGGTCTGATGTATTGGGCAAGAAATCAGTTGCACATTGAAATGAGCCGCAGTTGCATCTTCTCAATAGCTCACCAGATAGGCCATTAGCTGCAAGTCACAAACCCAGCTCAAGCCCAGCTGAACGTGAGTCATAGCATCCAATTTTGAGCAATAGAACTAATTCCTGTAGAAAATAGGTCATATAGGAAAACCTACCAATAGCACAAACTGGAATCAAAAGGCCATTAACAAACGAAGGAAATGAATGCCGTTCAGTGCCTTGCTTTGTCCTTTATTTCAAGCTCCCACCATGTTCATTTCTATGTTAATGTGAAGCCAGCAGTAGGAGGAAATGTTAATATTGAATTTGCTGCATTAGCTAGTCCTCAAACATCCCAGATTGCAAAATCCATCAATACGGATCGGTGGATCATCATCTTCTAAATGGGGAAAAAAACAACATGCTGTACCTTTGCATAACTTAACACCTTATTTGGCACAAGAGACAATTCAACTCACAACTCCTAAATAGTTGTTTTTTTTGTTTTTAAATTATTTCTGCACCTTTACTCAGAAAGCCCTGCCGCCACCATTTGCCATTCGGCTTTCCACCTTCTGTCTTACAAGGCTAAAAACAAAGACTGTGCCAAAGGTCAGCCACACATCACCTTGGCCATCTCTGCAGCTAATCTGTCCACCTGAAAGAAGTGCCAAGGGGAGCCATATGACAAAGGGCCTGTCGGTGAAAAGGCTGAAAAGCAGCAGCTCTTAACTGATATTCTAGTATCCATATCTACAGCAGGGACACAGCCTTGTGCACTCCCCCTCGCTGGGAGGAAGATTATTAAATACAGTCGGTGCTCTTCTTCAGGACAATGGATGTAGGTAAAACTGTTCCACATAACGCCTGGTTACCAACCTACTTTCAGTCAAACCAAGGATCAGTGCTTGTTGGAAAGTACGCTGAATCCCTATCAACCAATGCTAAATAAGGAATTTTGTCTCTGTCTTGTCCAAGTCTTTTTTTACGTCAGGAACAAATCACTGATGGTGGAGAATAAATGGCATGGTGCAAATGATTGGTGCAAGTTCATCCAACATAGTCCATTAATGTTACCTGTAAACCATCCAGGATAAAGAGGGATGACTATTATACTTGTCTCCAAATAACTTGGATGAGTGTATAAAGGTGGCTGAACACACAAGAAAAATTGAAGTGATAAGATACCATCTTCACACCATGTAAAGACACAGCTAATAGCCAGCCACGGGTCAGGTGGGAGATGCCTTTGTTTTTGGTCTAAAGGTGGAGGCGGGGGAGTTCAGTTCAGTTAGAAGCATGTGTGTTTTGCACTGACAGTGCATCCCATCACTTATAGCGGAAAATAAATTTGGGATGACATCTTTTCTCAGACACATTTCTGCAGCCCTCTTTAAGTCAACCCCTGAGTTAACAACAACAAAGACCGAAGGATTAAAAATATATGTGCACAAGAATCTACATGTTTTTATACACAGTAGCCTACTCTAATCTGAGAACCCCATCACATCATCCGACTGACAGTTACGTGAACAATTATATGGTTTACACATGAGATGCAACGACTGCTCGGCCCATAATGAAATCTGACAGTTTGTAGGTTGACCAGCTCCAACTGCTGACTGGCTAATCAGTGGATTTTTAAAAAGATTTCTTTTTTCTTGGTGGTAAGCACACCGTGGACACAGTGATGCAGAAACAAACCTCTGTTTCAGTCTGTCTGTGATTACATCTGGGATGTATTTCAGACCCAAAGCTTGCCATTTTAAATACCTGTAAGAGCGATATGATGCACACAGCGTGGGTGGAATGATTAGAAATGAAAAATCAAACAGACCATCAGGCGACAAAGTTCACTAATGTTTAAGTCATTGAACTGGACCTACATTTGTTGACAAACCTTGCTGCATTACTCTATTTTCACTACATCGTTATCAGTTATTCCTTTCATGCATTTTTATATTTTAAAATACGTAAAAGAAAATTGTTACTGGTGCATAAAGGGAAACCCTTTTTTTCCTCTTATATTGGTGACCCTATCAAAACTTTTTAAAACCCGACCCTGCTTCGAGCACCTAAAGACAGTGTAATGTTAACTTTAACATTAACCTGAAAAACTTCAGCATTTTGCAGATTACCGATGATGTTGCTAGCTAGCTTAAATCTCCCCCTGCTCCGTTTTTAAGTTGGGAAAGTGAACTCACCAAGGGGCAATTACGCGTTTAAGCTCCAATAATGTCACATACCTGCTGTTATTTCCCCATCGTAACTGCAACGGACTCAGACTGACTGATAATTGAGGATTTCTCACATGCTATTATCTTTCCATTTTTTCCTCAAAAGTTAAATCATTCCTTATTTAGAGTGATAAAATACCTGGAGCTGCTGATCGGACTGTTTTCTCACTTCATCTTCACTTAATATTTTAAAGAAATATGAATATAAATGAATTTTTCTCAGCACTTTTATACAAAGATTGTTATTTTTATCTGTATTTGAAGTGACAGCAGGTGTATTAGCCAGAAGACATAACTAATGCTGCATGTTTTACATCTGTAAGATGCACACACACCCCTTAACTCGCTCCTCAATGGTCAGCACTAATCAGTAACTGGATGATAACCACAGTAGCAGGCATGCCTGCTAGGTGTGAACCCAACCTTTCACCTCTCAGTTAATTACAATCCGATATGTATTACAGCTGCCAAATTGGCTACTTCCCAGCCATTTAGTATTCATTATTCAAAAATAATAAGGATAATTAGGATATGAATTAAGTTATCAGCAAATATATAATCCATTCCAAACAGACAACATATACACGGTATATAGGTGTAAAGCTAAATCAGCGTCTTGTTCCTCTGATGTTTCTTATTCAGGAAGTTTATTTTTCATAATCTATTTCTCAATAAATAAATAAATAAAACAAAAATCTAATTAAATAATAATGAATGCAAATGATCCCGCAGCTAACATCTGCTTAACTTCATGTCGGCAGAGGTTGTGTCACTTTGTGTCGCCATTAACGGTCTTGATGTTAAACTTCCAAGGAGGCAAAACAAGCCAGTGTGACAGCTACAGAAAATCACTCAGCTGCAGCAACAGTTCATTAAAAAGATATTTCCAAGATCATATTCATTTTCCACTTACCCTGATCAAAAAGCACTCAATACCCGACAAGCTGGTGCAAATTGGCTCACGGCAGCATTCAGCTTACAACTCTGAAAAGCAGGCTGGAACCTGCTTTTACCTTGAAGATGAACCCATTCAAACCTTCGCCACCTGCTAAACATGGGAACATATATACCAATGCACTGCTTCTGCTCTTCGTGAGACAAAATATATTTATCAAACTCTAAATATTTGGCTATAAAAATTCATTTATAGTGTTTTTTTCTAAATTATATTAAAAACCAGAGACACTCGTATATGAGGCAACACATTAAGAAAACATGCAAGCATATATATTTGTTGAATACTGCAACGTACCGGTTTGTGATATACCCTCTTTTTCCAGAACTACCTTAATGCCTCAATTAATTCTTCATATCACAGATTCAACAACGTGTTGTAAACATTGCTCAGAGATTTTGGTCCCCTGACATGATAGCATTACAGCATTAGCTTTGTGACATGGTGCATTATCCTATTGGAAGTAGCCATCAGAAGATGCTCCACTGTGCTCATAAAGGGATGGACATGGTCTGCAACAATACTCAGGTAGGATGTGCTGGTTAAACCATGCATTTTGGACAAAGAGGCCCAGAGCGGGCCAAAAAAATAGCCCCCTCATCACCATGCAACCAGCAGCCTGAAGACAGAATGGATCCATCTTCTCATGTTTACACCAAATTCTGAGCCTACCATCTGAACGGTGAACTGGTGTACCAAACAAAACGTGTACAAACAAATGTTTCTGCTCTCAAAATGATGTAGATTTTGCGTACGTTCATATTGTTACAAGAATAACTTAAAAATATTGTGCAGCCTTCCTCTGACCAGCTGCTGCAGGTTTCCATGTGCTTGTAGTTGCTGAGAAAGTTCAAACTAAAACTGTGTTGGCCCAGTGACAATTCTAGTTTTCTGCAATGTGAAGACCGCCTTTCATTACAAGCACAATCTATCATTCTCTGCCTCAAGAACAATTAATACAACGTTAGTCTGCCTTCTCCGTCCTTCTCCCTTTGCACGCTCACACTCCTCATTTCGTTTTTCAGTTAGACTATTTCACCTTTGGAACACCAAAACAGCTAAATAGATTGAGTCTCATGTTTCGTTATTAGCGCTTGCACAGGGATAGACTGACAAGAGCTACTGAAGGGAAAAAAAAAACTTATAACCACTCTGACTAATGCGTTAGATTCTAAACCTGCAGGATAAACAAAAAAAATACTTAATGATCATTGTGCACTCACACAAAAGCAACTCATTTAAACTCACACACTCAAACTCTTGTACTTGGTTATCTTGTAGCATTCACATCAGGAAAATATTGCAAGCATGGCAACATTGACACGACTATGGCTGCCTTCCAAATGGAAATAATGCCAATATTACATTCTTGTCCTTGTTATGTTCAAGAGAGGTTTGAAACACTGCAATTTATATGTAAATACAGGAGTATGAAGGTTAAATTATGTGGTATCAGTGCTGTAATTTCATCCTAAGAATGTTCAAGAAAGGGTAGATAAAGCTAGAGAGCATCCTATGTCAATCACAAGCAGCAAGCACACAGCTGCCTCTGCCTCCAGTCTGTGGCTTCCTTCCCACAGCCCACCTCTGAGAGTCTGAACCTCACCAGGCCTGCTGTCCTTCCAAGCCTCTGCATCGCTGCCATTTGAGTGACGACATCCCTCACAGGCAATGCGCTGGGGGCTCACAGCAGCAGCTTTGGGTTTGCTCGGGGCATGTAGCAAAAGTGTGGACAATGCAATCACATGCCAACTCCACAAGGCTTATTCCCACCCACAGAAGCAAAAAGAGGGATGGCAATGAATGATTTCTCTGGTGCTTTTAACACCATCCAGCCCCCCCCCCACCCCCCACCCCCCCTCTGCTTGGGGAGATGCTCAAAGTGATGCATGTGGATAAAGCATGGTTTCCTGGATTATGCTGTCTGTCAGTGAGTAGCTCAGTGACAGGCGGTTCATCTCGCTGAAGGGCAGTGTATTGGATCCACTGCCGAGAAGCTCAGGGAGGCCTGGGGTAACTGTATTGTCAGCTATCCAGTACGCTTTCTACACCTCTCCTTTTATGATTCCACTCTGGGTCATGGTAGCTCCACAAGTACTTTGATGGTTCCCTCCACTGTGGGGGTGCATAGGTTAGGGATAGAAAGGGAAAATATGATCCTGCTAAAGAAACCTGACGATGGCTAGAGGGACAACTGTTTGCGGCCCAGCTTCTGCGTGACAAAGGATTAAGAAGTGGATTTCAGCCTTTCACCATCTGAGGGTGAAAGGGAGCAAAACGAACAGTTTCAGTGGAACAAACAGGCTACTCAATAAGTTCTACTAATCAGTGGAGACCAGCACATATTGGTTATGGCTGAGAATTCATGCAGGATTAACAGAGGAGTGGAGCTGCACAGAGCAGAGGGGAGAAGATGAAGACAAAGCAGATTTCCATCTTGGACTATGTTGCTCCCATTCCGTGTTTAAATGACTCACGATCACTTTCTGCCTCATCATCCCAGGTAAAAATGGCAAGCTGTTTAGCTGCTCATCCGTCTTCACTTCCTCTCTCAGCCAGCGTTGAACCGTATGTACTCTGCTGCCCTGCTCTGACAGCTCAAGGTACTGAACGTGCAGCTCTTTATAAACAGTCTTACATTTGTTAGTCATTCTTCAGTGAGCAATACAAGATGTTAATATCTAGGTCACGATGCAGATGTGTGTTTATACTGCATATTTACCCTCATCCTACATTATTTTCTCTTTTTTTTAACACTTGTTGCAACATATTTTTCTAATACTTGATCCTACTTTTTCCAAAGTGGTTCCAGAGAAGGTCTGGAGCCAGAGAAAAACTCAGAACCAGTTCTTTCTGCTTCAACCTCCAAAAAGGACCAAAAATCTGGTGCTAAATTTTAAACAAATCTCTGGGTGGTTTTAAGATCTACAAGACCAGTAAAACCTATATTCAAAAATTCAGTTTAGAGCCAGTTTAACATCTGGTCTGTCCCCAAAAAAAGGAAAAAAATGGAAGCTGAATTAAACTTTTCCAGGTTAATACCACAGACTGACATTTATAGACCTTTCTCTAAATCATCTGCAGCAGCATTCATAAGTGCTGGTCAGCATTGCAAGGTGCATTCACAAACATGGTTGGTTACAACAGCTTTTACAACTAGACTAGTGATAATAAGAGAAAATGAGTCAAACAATGTGATCTATGTTGATCAAAAATCTCCCTGCACTGAAGTCTTCTGCAGATATTTCCAACACATTACAAGGAAATTAAAACTATTTACTGGAATTAACAATTAAAAGAGACCTGCTATTTGCTAGCTTTAGAAAATCAAACCAGTTTTCAGTCTTTTTATGGAGCCTAAATCTGATTGTAGCACCAGCTTTAATTGGTCTAAAATGGGATCCTGAGAGGTCTAAATACTGTTTTATAGGACAAGCTATTACGTTTCCATCCAACACTAATTTAAAAAAAAATAAACATGGGATTGTGTCAAAGGGAAATAAACACAAAAAGTTATGTTTTTCAAATCTCATAAACCCATATCTTATTCACTATTGAACACAAAAATGTTTACAGGAAGACATTTCAGATAAATCTTGACTCATTTTGATTTTAATGGCAGTAACAAATCTACAAACTAAAGAATATGGGGGGAAAAGAAAGTCGGAGGAGCTTTTTGTTGCTAATTAGTTCCATTGGCATCAGGCATGACAAGGAGCACCTTGGAGAGGCAGAGTCATTCAAAAGTAATAGGCAAAAATAATAATAATTTCTACAAATTGGGAAGCAATTTCTGAACACACACGCTCCTCAAAGTAAAACTGCACAAACTTTGAGTAATCCATCATCTCCAGAACAAAATAGCTCTAAAAGATTCCAGGAATCTTAAGATATCTGTGTGTACAAGAGGCACAGCTGAAAATCAATATTGGATGGCCATGTTCTCCAGGTACTCAGGTGGTACTGCATTAAAAACAGATCAGATTCTGTCCTGGGAATCACTGGTTCTGGGACACTTCCACAAGAACAGAATCTTATATCAAACCAAAATAGGATAAATGTCCCCTTCCAAAGGTCCAGCGGTTGGTCTCATCAGTTCTCAGACATTTAGGGACTGTTGTTAAAAGACAACGCTGTCCAAACTTTGTCAAATGTGCTACCATCATATTCAAAAGGAGCTATATGAATATTGGTTTATGAGAGCTTTGTTTTTTGTTTTTTCATTTACATTTTGCAAAGTGTCCCAACGTTTTAGAATTAAGGCTGTGCATTCATATTATCTTTATATCTCAATGTGATAAAGACTGATTTAAGGTGGAGCAGGGGCCTTGTTTCAGATCCTTTAATGGGGATCCTGAATTTCTAGCACCACACCTGATCTACTACAAAATCCCGCAAAGATCCGAGCAGAGAAGGAAGCATCGCCAAGAAATGAAATGGATAGTGTGTCCATGTTTGTTACGATGAGAATAAGATCTTTATCAACCAGAACATAGTTTAAATGAACTGATTAAAAAAAAGATGACGGTTCTGTTTGTATCTTGAAACATTTCTTTAAGTGTAGAGAAGGGGGGGCAACCCTGGAAATTACAGTCGCACCATCACATACGCGATCGATATGCATACAACCCCTCCTGACACTTCATCTGAGTATGTCAGCTGTGCATCCCCAATAAGATATTAAACAACCAGATCAATAAAATTCAAGGACGAGCAGGAGAAGCTAAAGTCAGACTTTTACGCGTGATATGCGTCACGCGTGCAAGTTAAATCGGGTGAAAAGCAAGCGTTTGTTTCATCAGCGTCATTGTGACCTTTACTAACTCCACTTGATAAGGTGTTTGGAGCAGAGCGTGCTGTGAAGCAGATCATATTTACCAGGCGTGATGGTGAAAAATAAAATAAACAAACACTTACTTTAAGACGGCGCTGTCCCCCTGCCTGACGGTGATGTTGTCCTTCAGTACAGAATCCCCGCTTCTGGCTGGAACTCCTGCAGGTACAAGGAATAACAATTTAAGTCCGAGGACGACAAGGCATTTCCCAGGCGCCGCCACATAGCCACAAATTCCCATCTTTTTGGTTTTGTTCCCCTTTTCCCTGCCGCTGCGCAACTTCCAGGAAAACTTAAACCGTTGGGTATTCCTTCAGCGTCTGGAGCGGCTCGCCGCAAAAATTCCCACTCCACGAACAAGATGCTGAAGACGGCTGAAACTGCGGTCGACCTGTTTTCCCTCCTTTTCTTTTTTTTTTCTTGCTCCGGATAAACACCCTTGTTATGAAATAGTGTCCATGTAGCCGAGGAGAGGAGAAGAAGCGCCTTTTCCGCTCCGCAGCCGCTCTCAGGAAACAGACTTTGGAGGATGGAAAAGAGCACCGTGTTTCTCAGAGAAAATGCGCACCGTCTCCCTCCGCTTCCAACTGTAATCGCCGTGAAATGGATGCTGTGGCAGAGATGCATCAGCCAAGTCTCCTGTATGTTTTCCCTCCTCTCCCCCCCTGCTCTCTTTTCTTTCTGTCGTCTGTTAGAGATGGTGTGAAGCTGTGCGTACTCAGAGCAAGAGGCTGAATTCGCTTCAGTATCTTTTTCTTTTTTTTCATTAAGTAGACTACAGCTCCTGAAGTAGTCTCTCTCTCTCTTTCTCTCTCTCTCTGGTATCATGGCTCACGTGCACCATGAGGACCATATGGTCATGCAGCACATAAAGCTGTAATGTTCACTGGGGTTATAGTGTAGCTGCCCCCAAACTGGGGTCCAGGGACCACCGGCGGGTCCTTTTAGGGGCATTTCTGTGGGACACTCCTATTTAGCAACATGACAACGATAAATACTCAACTGTATATGACTTCATCTAAGCAAGGTGCTGATTCAGTTTCAGGTGCACACATACAGGCAGTGAAAATAATATTCCCTCTCATTCTTATTTGGATCACTTGTAGCTCACTGACTCTCTAAGGACCCATTTACGCTTGGTGCTAATGTGTCCTGGGTGATCTGATCAAAAGTGGACAGGTGTTCAAAAGCATCCCCACAGGAGTTCTAAATGGGAAAGTTAATCGTTCTGTCTGCTTCTGTACGTTATACACGGCTATGAGAATAAAAATAAATCCAATCATAATAAATGGTCCAACAGCATCAATCTAAACTGAAAATTCCGATCAAATATCAATGCACTAGTATGACACTTAACCATGAAAACTCTGAGCCTTTTTTTGTTGCTATTTTTGGTCTGTTCCTCTTTTTAAGATGTAAACATGCATGTAAAAGCTCAGCTTTTTTTAACACGGTCAATGTAAAGGATTTTTTTTTAGGACAGCCTCAGATTATGAGTCTAATATGATGTAAATTGAATGTATTTAAATATATATAGCGGCATACAATTTTTCTTAAGTCTTAGCTTTCATTGAAACAAATAGACAACAGAAACTATTTACATATTTACACTTTCCCTCCGGGTGTTTTTGTTGGGTTTTTATTATTTACAATTATTCATGCTTTCAATTATACCTGATAAACTCACAAAAACAACTCCAACTCAGATCAGATGGTGGTGCCAAAACATCTTTTTGGCTTTATTCCAGCCAAAGAGGACCATTATTTTTGTTCTTTACAAGATGTTTAACTTTCTTGTCTCTTGTTGATTTTTGGCTGCTCCTGACATTACAGTCAGAATGTTTTTGTATTACAAAAATTTGATATATGATCGTGTTATCATGGATCAGGCATTGTGGATTTACTGTATAGTCTCAGAATAAACACTATATTTTGTTTTGCTAGATACGATAGATATTAAAACTCCTGGATGGGAAATAAATGCCTGGAAAACTTTTATAGATCACCAAAAAGTTTAGCTATCAATCACAATCTACAGTTACACAGAAACTGCTAACAATCGGGGGACCCAGCAGTCTAGCAAACTTTTAAGGATTAAAAAGCATGTAAAATTGTTTACATTTGCTTTGTTCTAACAACCAAGTCTTCAAATCAACATCCACCAACTTCCTGAGGCTGAGAAGCAGCCCTTCATAACTTTCTTTTCCAGCCCGGGGCATCACATGACATCTGCGTTTTACTTTATGGCACCGCATCACCCGACAATAACTGGATATGAACACACCATGGCTGATACAGCAAAGAAACCCAAGAGGAGATTATAAGAGGAGGGGAGAGAAAAGAAAGAGAGAAAATGACAAAGCGAAAAATAAGGCAAGAGTTAACGTCGGATTGACTTTTACTGGCTGGAGAGAGTTTAGAGAGGAGACAGGATGCAAGACGGATGCTAAATTAACCTTCGCAAGGGGGGTGATAACAATGGGGTAGCCACAGGTGTGCCGGTACCACCCACAAAGGCAGCTGGCACACCTGGCACTCTACTGACCTGACTGTGACCCCTTGCCCAGCAAGCATTGCGGGAACTCTAACTGCTGAAAACAGTGATGAAACAGAGTTCCCTGATACATTTTTTCAAAAAACCTTGACTTGACTTCAAGCCGGAAGCAAGTTTGACAACTGAGGAGGATGTTTCTCCATCCCCATCAACAAGCAGGGCCACGACCCCTCCCACACAGGCTAATGAGGCTACACCAGTGGGCTACACACACCATGGGGAATGATGCAGCTAACGTTACAGTGCATGTTTGTAAAAGAGCTCATGGAGAAACTGAACTCTGGTGAAATAATAAATGCGTTCAAGGCCAGGCCACGCCGTCTTGCCCTTTAAATTGAGAGCTGTACAGTGCGCACAGATAAACAGCAGTATTGTTGTGCCAGTTACTCTGCTGCTAAGCCCAAAAGTTGTGTTCAGATGGTATTCTTTGTTTTTGTTTTCTTTTGTGTCTTCTATTTGTATTTTTGATTTTGAAATTCCAGGTTATTTTATGCATTGTACAGGATAGGCAAATATAAGCTTTTGCTTCAGCCTATTTCTTTTTCAGTTACAGAAAAAATTTGTAAGGTTGCCCTTACAGTATGTGTTCAAGATTGTAACCAAAATAAACTAATTCATTCATTCATTCAAATAGCTTTGTTGATCATGCGTAATGTGGATACATTATGGCTCTATGAGAGAGTACGCATGAGTGTGTTATATTTCACTATGTTCATCTCATTGGGCATTGACTGAACTATTGTTGACTATTACTGATAGAACGCACACAACGTGTGGATATGTTTCTGTATTAATAATGTATTCACTCGTTAATGAAAAAAGACAACTAATGCCCCTTTCACACTAGCACCTAGTCAGCCCAGCCTTCTTTCAGCCGACACCACACCACCCCGGTTTCGTCTGTTCCCATTACAGTCGCGGCCGTCCTCAGTGTGGGCGGGGTCCT
>JBBBVU010000016.1:21597039-21611220 GCA_037177055.1 Atherinosoma microstoma
TCCATCCATTTTCTGTACCGCTTAATCCATGCAGGGTCGCGGGTGGGCTGGAGCCTATCCCAGCAGTTATCAGGCGAGAGGCAGTGTACACCCTGGACAGGTCGCCAGTCTGTCGCAGGGCCGAAAGTGTTTTTCTTTTTTTTAATTTTTAACCTATTGACAGTTGAAATTATCAATGACCCTTAACTTGTTCAGTTTTCTAACAAAACCCTGTCCCATTCTGTTTTGCTGACGCCATTTTTCAAGTTTTCCCTGAACTCATTACGTCATGTAACCCCCACGTGGTTCAAGCATGCGCAGAAACAACATCCACCACAGAAACGATCGGAACAACTGTATACATGGTTATTTTTTCTTGCCGATCTGATTGTGAAAAGGTTTAAACCCCGCCTCTTCAATTGGAGGCCCGCAGGCCACATGTGGCCCAGAACCAACTTCCATGGGGCTCAGCTCATGATTCTGCCAACACACAGCTTTAAAGTGTGGCAAGAAAATAATCGATTCGCGGGTGCCGTGCCTGCCGCCTGGACACTTTATTGTCCGTCCCCATAAAGTGTTGAGGCGGCAAATAGTAAATTGCAAAAAGATGCTGCAGAAATTCCTCCTGGGTACGTTGATTAAAGCCAAGATAAAATATAATAGTAATACTACAAACATTAGTCTGTATGCTGTGATAAATGTGGCGATAAATGACGACTAAATTAAACAGGTGTGACTTCTGCCCTAAAGAAATGTTTGATTTTACCCGCTACTTACTGGCCAGAGTCAATTTCTGGCCCAGTTAAATTTGTTCTTCTGAAAATCTGGCCCAGCCAAATGTGAATGTGAAAAAAGTAAAAATGAAAGCGCTGAGCATGAATCAACACCAAGAATCAGCTTCATACTCATCATTGGTTACTCATATCGGGTTTTTTTTTCCACAGTTTTGCTGATGTTTTGTTGAATGAACTGAGATGAGATCCTTGGGATAAATAGTCCTCACATGAAGAGTGTTTGCAAGTGGCAGCCATGACAGAAAACAGGTTAAAGACCTCTTGTAGTGCATGGGGATGGGTACTGTTCACATTTAAACCGACAAGGTACCCTTTCCACTACCTGGGAATCGGTACCGGTACCTAACAGTACCAATTTTCAGTACTTTTGGGAATAACAGATTTATTTCTCCTTTTCAACATATAGGCTTATCTATAACCAAAATATTTAAGAAACGTCCATCTGTTTCTATTCTACTACACTATTCAACACTAACATGATTCACTGTTTCACTAACATGTAAGCAGTTAACTACAGCAGAGCAGTGTTTCTTATCAATGATGCACAAATTAAAACGCAAGATTGAAAGAATATGTTGGAATGAGGCAAGTTGGATTTAGCTTTAGAAAATCAGACAGAGTAAGACATCCGTCTGTCGACGCCTGGAGAGCTCATTTCACCGTGTTACTGGATGGACTTTTGCCGTGGACAGACGACTTTTTACGTCTGTTTTGGCGTTCTGGAGGCTGAATCTTGCAAGCACTAATTTTATTGGGAGGAAATCCTACAGCAGGCGTTGCTGACACCGTAGTAGTCACAAGACAATAGCTGATTAATGTGCTCTCTCGCCGCCACCCAGTGGTCGGGGGTGTGAATTGCAATCTGTCAAAATAACAGACGGCCTTCAGGACTTTCCTTCTCCGTTTTAGAAAATGACGTGATAGGTACCGAAACATGGTACCGTTGTATTTTACGTTAATCGGTACTCTGTAGTACAGATGTAATTCGATAGGTGCCAATAAAAGTACAGAATTCGGTACCCTTCCTTAGTGGTGCATATAGTTTTAAAAACGCATCCTCATGAGTTTTATACTTTTTATGAAACAGACCAACAATATACCAACAGTTTACAGTGGAGGTTTGCAGCCTATAATGCTGTTTTCATCCCCTAGGATACAACAAAAGCTGAGCTGCCAAGCAAGAAAAGTAGGTCACTGCTCCAAGAAAGTGTGTTCTCAGAATTTAGTTAAATCTTTCCTCAAGACTTGCATTATTACAGTTTTGTGTTGGCATGTAGCATATATGTAAATTAAGCTTGGAGAAGGTACAATTTGAGCAAGCTTGGGGTCAGATTTTATTCCAGCATTTTTACCTCTAACTCATTTTTCCCTGGTCTCATCAGGGAGGTTCAAATGAAAACCATCAGCACAGTGTCCACACAGCAAAACATTTTAACCGCACTACGTCTGTTTCTTTCTGTTTCTGCTGTATATCTTTTTTTCATTATTTGTCCATGAAGAGTCTAAGCAGCTGTTCTTGAGGTTACCATCATGTATTCCAGTGCTCATGCACGAAACACTCACAGCTGTTGTAATAAGCTGTTTTGTTTTGAGTTCAAGTCCAATACACCAGAATATGGCGGCAATGAACTGGCCTTGGATACAGCGCTCTGTCCATGAAGTAATAATGAGCAGCTGATGAGTAAACAAAGAGTCATGTTGCTTTTATCTTTCCTATGAGAACAGTTTTTTTTTCTCCCAAAGATGATAGAATCAAAATTCTTTTGACTTTCACGAGTGAAATTTAATGTGATATTTGTTTAAAAGCTGCAAAACTTCTTTTTTACCATTCGAACAGAAAACTTGCATAGCATCATCCGTAATGTCTGACGAAAATAGCTACTTGTGAGCAGGGCTCTAAATTATCAGCCACCAAATGCAAGTTGAAATTCAATTTGGCAGGTGTTACCTCCTCTGGGGTCTGAGGTATAACTGACAGTTTTTCACAACTTTTTATTTTGTCTCTCTATTTTACCTTGAAAAGAGTTCATCTTCCCTTGTTTGGGATCGTTCCTTTCAGCAGAATCTCACAGGTGTGATTTTACAGTTTTCTTTCATTTTGACAAACTGTATTACTGCATTGGAACTAACATCACACAAAAAAATCTAATCAAAGTCAGAAAAAGTTTGATTTTTCTTTGTGTGAAACCACATATATATTTAACTAACCTTTTTTTATGAGTTACAACCACTTTACACCACTGACCGTTCACTGCAATTATAAATGGCTAATTAAAAAAAAAACTTTCCAAATTTAGCCAACAGCGAAGTTATATACAACTAGCCACATCAAAATCCAGGCAATGTCTCAGGTTATTTTTGTACAACTAATTACACATTAATAAGGTATCACCATAAGATGCCTCATAAATTATGTCCAAAAATCAGTTCCTGTTTCAACACAAGACAGATGAGCACATCACAGACCTGAGACTTCCAGGATGTGTTAGTCCTCCTGTCCACCTGGAGGCAACACTTCAATCTGCTTTTGGTGGGATTTGGTCACTGCCACTCCTAAAACCTCCTGTCTTCCACAGCAACCAAATTTGTCACATTGTCATACAATATTTTTGATTGATGTTGTACATAATTTGTCATAACTCTGGTTTTACTTGGCCTGTCAACACAATTTTACATTTTAGAACTGATACAAGTCATAAATTTTGGACCTCCCGGAGTATCCATTAACCCCAGAGGGTTAACAAAAACTGACGATCCTTATTTTGATAGACACTATTGTGGCCGATCACACGTGAGGAAGTAAAGAAGTAAAAGATTAATGTAAAAGAAAGAATAAGAGGGGTGGGGTGCATAAATTGAAAAAAAAAGGAAACTTTTGTCTGTGTAAAATCACAGATAAAATGTTTATTGTGTATTTTGGCTGTAAAAAGATTAGTTTTAAGTTACTAATTTAAAATTTACAAAAGCTAAATGTTATTTTTTTTTATCATATTCTTAAAGAGAAAATACACAGGTGTGTGTTGAAAAAATTCTTTTTGTTGTTTTTGAGTTTACTGTTTTACAGCTGGTTGGCTTAAGGCCAATTTCCACCGGGCGTGTGCACCGCCGGTTTTGTTCCGACCTCTGTGGTGCGCTAACTGACACCAGGAGCGTGTCAGGCGTGGAAAATTGCAAGACCACGCGTGATGTGGTCGTGTTAGGCGATAACCATGCTTCAGTTGGGAAGTCTGTATTCCAGCCAACCATTTTTCATACTTCCTTATAACATAACATGGTTAATTAAATGTTTTTCTTTATATCTTTTTCAGATATTTTCAACTTAACATGAGTTGTTTCAGCTCAAAGACATGAGTAGACTTGAATATCTATCCTAACTTTGCTAAATCTACTTTGACTTGCCCGCTTGATTTATACGTTGTAAAAATTAAAACATTACCTGAAGTCAAACTTTCAAGGCAACAGTCTGCACTTAGTGCTCTAGATTTCTGAGTTTTGAGGCCAAATCAAACTCTTAAGTCTACGGCCCCAACTTATTGTTTTTTCCCCCTTAAGATAATTCATCATTCACATGTATAAAAACTTGATATTTTGAATTTTATGAAAAGAAAGTTAGAACCCCTCCACAGCCTGGGCTCAAAACCAGTGAGCTTCTTGCTGTGAGGCTGCAGTGCTAACTACTACACCACCATCCAAGCAGTGTTTAACAATGCTTGCATTTAATTAAAAGAGCACCAACTGTTAATGGTGGAAGAAAACCCCTGAAAGATGCTCTAGTAGTCCCTGTTCTTTTGTGCAGCATGACACGTTGGGATGACATCCACTGTGGTACACTTTGGTCTAATGAAAGTTAGACCTATTGTTGAAACCAACTTTATTCAGAAAAAAAAATCAGATTTTGTTTGAACAACAACAATTATGAGTGTCTGATGCAATCAAATATTTTAAGTTCAGCTTAATTAAAAATCATATTAAGGCATGAACGTATGATGACAAAGTATTTAATTCTAAAAAAAAATTAAAGTTTTCTTTTTTACAGTGTAGGTTCACAACACCAAGAGCACTGCAGCAGGTTGCCTTACTCCAAGTTCACGCAACTTTTTTAAAAACTTTTTTACAGTGTACTTGAGCATACATAGCCTCCTTAAAGAGCTACTCTCTGGAGAAAGTACAGTTGAATTAGGAGTGAAATTCAAATAAAGTAAACGACATATAGAAGAGAAAAACCAACATGGTGATGGTGGAATGGTGTAAATAATTAAGCTAGTTAGTATCTGGTTAGTAATTACTTTGTTCCTTACTGGTAAATATAACATTCAGAGATGGATATTCAGCATTTTCACAAAAAAACAAAACAATTTAAAGAAACATGTATGTTTTTAAAGCAATAATTTGCACTTGTAATTTGGATTATTAACCTCGAATAAAATTTGGCTGGGGGAAATTCTGATTGGCCAGTAACTTTAGGAATCTACCAACCACACTGGCTGGTGATCAAAACAGTTTGTTTAGAGCCCTTCCTGTGAGTATTCTAAACCTCTTTCCAAGATGATGGGCCTCCGGTAATTTATCTGTTTTTACACTTAATATGAAAGAAAATTTTCAGTTCAAGCGCTTGAAGATCGGGTCGAGGAGAAGAGGTAACTTTGAAGGGAAAGCGTTAAAGATAATGAGAGTCTGAACTTCACTGAGCCACATTCGCTTTGTTTACTAATGTGCCCCCGCTCTGTTTCTCTCCACCCCAATCTGTATGCATGGAGGGCTTTTCTGGCCACCAGGGGATGAGTGTGGCACTCTGCTGCGTATCTAACAGCAGCTCTCAGGATTACTATGACAGCTTTTGGGTCTCATGAGAAGACCAAACAAGTTAATTTCTTTAACTTAATGTCAGTTTGGCACACTGTTAAGATATCAGATGGGGCAGGGAAAACAAAAATTAAAAATTGGACTGGATGCCATCAGTAGGGAGAGAGACAAGTAACACACTGTGTTGTTCTTGTCTGGTATCAAATGTTTGTGCAAGTGTGAAAACACTGATAGGCTGGTACTTGCTGCGGTTTGCATGCGCTTCATTAGACTCCTCCTTGCGCGTGCAGTTGACTTGACGTTAAAGTGTTTCTTTACGAGCAAATGGCTCTAAATTTGCAGAACAATCACCTTTTTTAAAGGTGACAGGCTTTTTAAAGATTTTATTACCCAATTTTGTGGCTGCAACACAAAATTTATCTTTAATAGAAGTTGTCTTTCAGGTGACATTAACTGTAAAACACTTCTTCCACTTTTCCTTTAAGTTTCATGGTTTCAAGCCAGACGTCAAATACTAGAAAGTCTGTCCAAAAAGCAGGGATACACAAGTCGTTGCTTGTCGAGACATATGTGCAGCCCTTCACCTTTATCCAAACGGTCGTTCCGTTTATTCAAGGGTTGTTACTGAGGAATTATTATGTTTTCTGCCAGAGAAATTGGCCAAAGATAAGACTTAATTAGAACTATATCGGCCTGGGATACAACACGAGTCCTGGCTGTGTGCACATCTTAATGGTTTTTAAATTAAAACCCCTCCCTGACCTCAGCAAAATCTAAGATATGTGGTCTTAATTAGAGTCAAGCATCGAAGGAAAAGGTGTGCTGAGGGCACTTATTCACAGACATCCCCCCTTCAGTCCATTAGGGCTGCAATTGGTCACGTGTCGTGGTTTTAACACTTCTGCCGTCGGTGCACAGTGAGAAAACAGGAGATTCCAAAACTCCATCATGAGAGGTCACGGAGAGTATCTTCCACGTGCTGTAGGTTCAGCCATCAGCTATGCAGAGTTGGTTTGAGGGTAAAATAAAAACTGCAATCTCTTTCAATCCATATCATATGCATGATGTTTTTGACCCTCAGCGCTCTGCCTTGCAGCAGGTCAGGTACATCTGATGACCTTGCCAAAGCATCAACAGTAGCGAGGATGCCAAGCATGTGGAAATGACAAATTAGGACGGCATTGTTCGTGCTCAGCCCACATGAATCATTCCTGAAGCATCACACAAACACAAATAATGGGAGGGGAGTAAAAGAAAGATTTAGCTCAGCCTTAAAATAGGAAGTAGAAGGACATAAACAAACTCATTTTACATTAATCAGCATCTTATAGATGCTCGCAACCATTTCTTTGTGTTTCATTTGTTTCATTTATCCATGCAGTGAGGTTCTTATAATTTCCTGCAGCAACACATTAACGCTGGACCTTGGGCGCTTTATTCAGACAATCCATCCTAATCTTTATTCATATCATGCAAGGATGGGCAGAGCTAGCAGACAATAGACGGGCCTCTGACCAAAGCAGGCCAATACCCAAGCAAAAACACGGGGAGACTGAATAAAAAGAGCTCATTCAAATGATTCAGTCATCTGCAGAACCTCAGATTCCTCTGGCGCACAAACAACAACATTATGCAACTAATTCATGAACTCCAGCAAAGTTTGGTGAGATTTTCTGACATGTACAGAATGTAGCTTTTCTTTTTTTTTTTCTTCTTCTTCAACAGCAAATCCAAAGTCTATCCACATAATAGTAATTATAGCATCTATTCAGTGGTAACTTGTACATTTAAGACAGATTTATGGGGTTAATTATATCACAGACATGCTAACCTCTCGGGCAGATTTCACTCTGAGAATCTGGAGAGATTTCCTGGAGATCAAAGTAGCTCTCTCTCCTCTTTAGTAATCAAATTTGGGCTCAAACTACTCGCTTTTTTATTTAAGAATGTATTGAAGATGATGAAGATGAGCAACATCCACACATGAAAGGAGACATTGAATAATTACACATAAAAAGAATTAATCCATGGAATGAAGCATAGCGGTGCAAATGTGAACACGGAGGTGAGATCTAGACTCAAAGAAACAGAGAAATACATCGGTTGCAGAATATTTCTAGTGGTTATGTTTTAAAAAGCCTAAACATGTCCACACCTCCACAAAACCCTGTAGGAAACGCTTTGTTGCCATGCATTATGCAAAATCCCAGTTTCTGCAGAGTGTGCATGTATGTGTGTGTGTGTGTGTTTGTGTGTGTGCGCATATTCAGAAATGTGAATTTGACCCTTATAAAATTGTAATACATATGATCAAATTATGGTAATTGCATTTATTTGATTACATAAACTCATTTGCCATTTAGCAGGTAAACCTTTTTAATTGCTTGTTGCCAATCACACGGCAGCAACTCTAGATATCTCGTCATGGTCAAGACGACTTGCTGAAGTTCAATCTGAGCATCACAATAAGCAAAAAATGGGATTTAAGGGGATTTAAGTAACTTTAAATGTGGCATGGTTCTTGGTCTGAGTATTTACTGGGATTTTCACACACAACCATCTCTAGGGTTTACAGAGAACGGTCTGAAAAAGGGAAAATATCCAGTGAGCAGCAGTTGTCTGGACCAGAATGTCACGATGTCAGAGGTTAAAAGAGAATGGGCAGACTGCTTGGAGATGATAGAAAGGCAACAGGAAGTCAAATAATTTCTTACAGGGTATGCATAATGGCATCTCTGAATATACAACATGTCCAACCTTGCAGCAGGTGGGCTGCAGCAGCAGAAGACCTGCTGTTGACTCCAGGATTTGTTTCAATTGAAATATAATTGGACTGCAATGAATTGGACTTTACCTGGACTATACTGGACTTTGTTTTGAATTGGCACTATACAAATAAAGCTGAATTGAATTGAAGTGAATTACTACAATGTTACTATAACTTTTATCAATAAGTTGAAAATGTTTGAGACTCTAAATAGAAATAAGTTTTAAACTATATCATGTTTAAATGACAATATAAATTAATTATTTCAGTTTTCTTTTCTATAAACGTTTTAAAGCTCAGGATACAGAATGTGGTACAGTGTTTTTGTTAAAAGAACAGACTTTTTTCAGTGTCTCAGTGTCTCATTCAAGCCAAAATATAAAAAAAATTTATTTAGGATTTAATATGAATGGAAGTGATTGGGTTAAATCAGCATGCAATATTGTCTCATACGGATCGCTGATAATGATTCAGAAAAAATGAATCATGTTTCTGTGGGTTTTATAACATTATTTTGTACGGACATTTACACCCTGACATGCACATACACCACGTGGCCATGTTTTGAGCCTGAGGACAGCGTCATCAGTCTGCAGTTATGCAACTGGAATGACACTTGGCCTGCACTTTTCTGGCTAGTACCCAGCAGGGCAGTCATCCCTAGCCCTGAGGGCTCTTGCTTCATGGCTGTGGGGGCTGTGATCGGGGCCGTCCTCTGGGTGGTTGCATAGTCACCCATGCAGTGGGCTGCCTGGGTTCCATGCTCCACGGTGGTGCTGATTGCTGCAGTCTGGACCAATTTTGTCTGCTTTGATCCGTGGAAGGGGCGTAGTTGCATTTGCATGATCGCTCCGATCATTAAACACAACTCATTCCTTATATTTTGCATTCACACTCACACACTCATTCAAAGCCTTGGACCTCTGTCTCACCACGTCCTGAAACCATGCTTGGTTTTATGCTTTCAAAAGTGAGATTCTCACCATAAATATTCTGGCTGAGTCCTATCCTTCCATGAAGCCAGAGTTGAATAAACAACATATAGCCTTCCTTTTTTTCTTCTTAAAATAGGGATAATCACAATGGCTCTGAATGTTCAAAGTCTCGGAGACCCCCTGTGATCTTTGGGGGACCCCCCTTTGGAGGTTCAGGACCTCCAGGTTGGAAACTACTGCTTGGAGTCATCTTCTTTTTTTCCCTTTAAGTTGTAGCAGCTGGATTTCTGTTTTTCATGCAATTGTATCTTTGTCTCCTTTTTCTTGTCTTCACTCACTTCTCTCCCTTGTTCCCTTGTCAGGTCCAGCATTGACAAGTAATCCACCAAAAACTAAATTACAAAAAATTAAAAGCAATATTCAAGCATCAAGGGGATCCTTAAGCACATCTGAGCTGCCAGACCATCATCCTTCTTGTTTTATGCTGGACAGCACACTTTTTTTTTTCCTCAAAAAAAATTACAAATAAAAGTAAATAAATAAATAACCTAAACTTGATTTGGCCAGATCGAAGTTGTTTTATATCAGGCCCCAAACCTTATCCAGCAAATATATCTACTACCTAAAAGCTTGACACTGCGATGCCAAATAACATCCTAATATGCCAGTCAGTGCAAAAACTATCTGCAATCTTTTCAACCTTTTTCTCTTTTAAAGAAAATCTTAACATTCTGTAAACTGTCGGTGTATTTGTCACATTTTATTCTAAAGAGACACTTGCTTGTCTGCAAAATGAAAAAAAAAAAAAAAGCTGCACCCACAACATTTCAATCATATTTTCAAACCGAGTGATTGTGTCAGCAAAGTGGCCAATTCCACAAAAAATAAAAAGGTGTTTTGTCACTTTGTAAACTGTAGCGATCAAGTGTTTGGATGTTTGGGTTTTTTTTTCAGCATGCCAGTCAACCTTGAGAATGTTTCCCATTTGTATATCTACGCTTTGCTGCAGTTTTTCCTGTTGACACCGACAGCTTTCTATACAAGAATGTGACTTTTGTGTGTCTGAAAAGCCGGTCTGTCAGAATGTGGTTTTAAAATTTTGATTTCAAAGCAGAAAAAAAATAGAAAATAACATGTGAAAAGTCTATTATAAAATTCTGCAGTGCAAAAAGGGGTGAACATTTTGTTTGTAGGCTCTAAATTAACTTTTGTTGCAATGTTTTACAGGTACTGTGGAACCAGTTCACCTTTGGTCATATAATGAGAACTTGCCAAAATTACTTTAATGCCAATAAATAAATAAAAATTATAATAATAATAGTGAGAAATAACTCATCAGTATCGATTTCTGACCTGTTTCTAAACAACAAACAGCTCCAATTTGCTTGAACAAATAGAAAACAAAACATAGTTATTCTTGTGTTGACAGATTTGTTGTTTCCAAGCTGTCCTTGAATGCAGCACGGCTGGTCTATGAGAGAATCATTTGTCTGCAGACCTGGAGAGCCGCAGATTCAGACCTGCAGTTGTGAACCCCTTGTTTTTCCACACTAATGTCTTCTAAATACAATCCGATGATGATTGGAGAGTGAGTATCAAACGTTAATCACATAATTTTTCAAATGCCATCAAACTATTTTGTGGACTTGAAATCGACAACAAAATGAAGGTTTTACTATGATAACGTTTAAAATGATTGACACTATTTACCACCACAACCTGGAAGGTACACCACATATCAATCTAGGTTAAGCTCGTAGGTTTAGCTTCTTGGAAATTAATGGTTTGATCTGCGTGTTTAGTTTAATGAAACAAACAAATTAAACATGAATAAATTATTAAAGTACTGAAGTGGATGATATTAGAAAAACATGTTTAGGTCAATGTTTTCATAAAGAAAATGAAACAGTTTACATCTTGTGAATGGCAGACACATAAGCAGTTATATTGTACTTTATGCTGAAAGTTCATTTTGTGATGTATCAGGCATTATTATATGTGTAACTTTTTTCCTTTATTATTCATATCATATATGCATATATAATTATTTACATTTATATGACTATTGACCATATTCAGTGATTTTATTTTTGAAAATATCAGCTGACTGATTGGACATGGCAGTGCAGCCTCACAGCAAGAAGGTCACTGCCCATAGCACGGGGTCCGGCCTTTAGCTACAATGCTACATTAAATAAAACAGCTAAACTTTGATGTGGTAATGTTTTCTAATCAGCCTCTGACATTACATACCACAAGTCAATTGTTTTAAAGTTACTAAAACCATCTTGACTATTCATCATTTGCAATTGTTCGTAGCTAATGCTAATTTATTCCTCTGTGGAAAATGTAGTGTTCTGTTTAGCTAATACAGCAATTAACCAATCAATGACAACACTAAAATGGTCAATATGAAAGACTCCTTGTTAAGACAATTTTTTTTCTAACTTCTGTAACCTAACGAGACTAGCATCCACCTAACCAGAACAAAAAAAGGAATTTTGGCAAAACCTACCAGAACGTGTTTCTTAAGGTTAGACGTTAAGTTTTTGTCGCTGAAAAGTTAGTTTGTTTTGGTGGACAGAATATACTGCAGAGTTCGTACTGCTATGTGTGTGGTCTTGTGACTGCATGGCTACTTCTGATTGGTGAAATAGTCATGCGGAAGATCCACCGGCGGCAAAAATAAAGCATCTCAAATTGAAAAAAAAGGAAAGAGTCAAGTGTTGCCCAATGTAGCAGAGTAAGAGTAGCGTTGATTTCAAAGTTAAAATCAAAAGTATGTTGCTGTGAAACTACTCTTAGAAATGTTTTTTTTTTAAATTACACACGCAAATGCAACAAAGCAAATGTAACTGGTTTTTACCCGCCTCAGAAGATCGTGGGCATGTGGATCACATAGGTCTGCTTTATCAAACAGTTCAAATCTGAGTCTAAAGTTTTCATT
Organism: Atherinosoma microstoma; assembly: GCA_037177055.1. Lineage (NCBI taxonomy): Eukaryota > Metazoa > Chordata > Actinopteri > Atheriniformes > Atherinidae > Atherinosoma > Atherinosoma microstoma. The sequence continues at coordinate 21,609,265 of JBBBVU010000016.1, forward strand.
TTCAGTATTTTTTTCTGCTAATTACAGAGAAGGGATTTTTGAAGATCTAACACTGGCCGCACAGAGACATGAAAAGATCTAAACTGTCTTCATGTGGTGTTTTCAACTAACACACATGTAAGAATCTCTCATTAAGTTAGCTCCAGTATCTTTTCCTCAAATAACACTGTTTCTTGCTGCATGGAGACCCCCAGCAGTAAATTCCTCGAACAAATGAAAATCTCATCAATACAAAGAAAATAAAAAAGAATGATTCCTTTCTGGTCTCCAGCTTGATTTCAAAGTGATCTGAACCCCAACTGCTGAAGTCTCATATTAGCTTTTGATTATCTCTGCAATACGCCGAGTCCGTATCACTGACAATGAAAGGCTTTTGCATTTCTTCAGCTCCTTCTCACGCTGATAGCATCATATTTGGCAGTTTGTCAGGAAGACTGGTGTCACATCAGAACAGAGGGAAGCTTTCACTTTTTAACTGCGGTGAACATGGTAAAAAAAAAAAAAGTGAAACATTATTGGAGCTAGACAATTTATGTTTGATCACTTTTCTTTGTTCTTTTGTGCATCCACAGTGGGTTCAATTTCATTCCATGCCTAGTCTGTTTTGGCATCGTGTTAGGGGTGTCAAGTGTCACGTGAGACCTTCTGTCACCTGAGTGTTCAGTTTTTAGGCTCCTCACGTGTGGAACAAACTCCCAGAAAATTGCAGGTCTGCTGAAACTCTATTTGCCCCCTTTTATCAAAATAATTGATAATCAGCTTTTATTTCTTGCATTTTATCCTATCTTCTTTGAGAGTTTCCTTCTTTTTTTTTCTGTTTTATCAAATTTATTTAAAAAGTTTGTTTTTAATATGTCTTAATGCTTCTTCTGCATCCTGCTGTAATGCTTAAAATGTTTTTATGTAAAGCTCCTTGAATTGTCTTGTACATGAAATGCTATGCACGATTGGCTGGGTGCCCTTGCCGCTGGTTATGACATAATGTTGATGTTTCAGAGTAAACATGATTATGATTTTTGTCGACTGACAAACCGCTCGGTTCTACAGTAGATTGACGAGGCTTCCCAGCTTCAAAATTAGAACAGCCGCATATTTTGGGGGAAGAGGAGTGCAACAACACTTCATGGACGCTTAAGAAGGCACCACGTCTTGTGGGAACTAATTAACTAGAGTTGCCACGATCAGCCGTTGAACAGCCAATCCGCTTCCGCTTTTCACAGCGCTTCTGCTTTCAGTGGAACCGAGGGGTGAGAAATAGAAACAAGGCTGAAAGGGTGAATATGAATGGAAGCAAGTATGTTTGATCATTCCATCCTGAAACAAATCCAATCAAAAATCGAATGAGGCAAAAAAATTTTTTAACCCAGTTAATTTTAACACTTAGCCTTTATATTCACCTTACTTCTCCACTACTACAATATTTTATAGTTTAAATGTGATTTTAAGGGAAAACAATTAAAGTATTTTCTCACGGTTATAGATAAATAGATTAGATTGATTATTTTTTTATTTTTTCTTTTGCTTATGTTTTTGTTTAATTGTACTCATTAACTTTTTATTTTTAGGGGAAAAAACTAATTTAAAATTCATCAAGGTAATAGACCCTTTTCGTAATTTATGCACACGTCATGCGAGCATGTGCATTAACCACGCTGCAGGGCAGAAAGCTAATAAGCTGTTAAGTGAAATAGCCTATGTGTACATCTTTACCAAGGAAATAGAGAAATTTAAAGACCCACTATATAACTTATGCTATTTTCTCAGTGACGTGCCCCCTATCGATGGTTAACCCAGCATCCATCTTGGATCCTACCTGTAGTGTGAGCTCTCTTTAGACAGTAAAAAAACAGTCTTTTCTCGACTCTTGTCTTATCTCTTTCTCTTCTTTGGCTCTCCTTAGTTTCCTCTCTTCCTCCGATAATGTCTTCAAACGTTTCTTTGCTGAATCCGCCGACG
>JBBBVU010000016.1:21628918-21639845 GCA_037177055.1 Atherinosoma microstoma
GTAATGAATCCAGAATGTATGACATTTTTGTTTTTTTAATTGCATTACAGAAAATAAAGAACTTTATCACAATATTCAAATTTTCTGAGACAGTCCTGTATATTGCATGGTAGCACAGTCATGAAAATTGTGACTGCCAAAAAACCTTCAGTGACAACTGTATGCAGCTGATACAATCAGAAACATCTCATATATGGACAGAAAGTTCTGGTAACAACCACAAAAAGCAGCAAATTAAGTGGTCATTGCTTGGGCTGCTCACTGCACACAAAAAAATGGTCACATTCTGTGAGAAGGAAATTTGTTCAAGATAAAAGTTAGCTTAGGTCCGGTTAATAACTCCACAAGAAGCTCCGTCCGTGACGGGGCGGGGATTAGTACGAGGGGAGTCTGTGCCTTTATGTATTTTTATATTTATATATTCATGTACAATGAACAATTGACGCTGTTATTTCATATTTAACTAACGTCACCCATGGCAGGGTAGGTGTGTGCATGCAGCCGTGTGTGTTTTTATGGGTTTTTTTCACATGTTGTATTCATTTTCATACTCTCTCACCACCTTGATTTGAGGTTCATTAAAACTAATCAACTTTGCATCAGCAGAAATGCAGAAGTGACAACTTTCCGCTTCACGCTGTTTTCCAGGTTAACCACGCCCACATCAAATATCCGACCAATCAAACCTGTTACATACTCCGCGAGAAGCGAGAATTTTGTTATTGTTCTCAGTGCCACCCTGGTTTCGGAGCATGAGCTGAGCAGACCTTTCTTCTAGTGAGGCTCCGAGAGGTATTGTGGGATTGGTCAGACATTTGAGGTGGGTGTGGTTAACACGGAAAAGCGTGAAGCGGAAAGTTGTCTCTTCCACATTTCCAATGATGCGACGTTGAACAGATAGTTTTAATGAACTGTTAAGCAAGGTGGTGAGACACGTGGCATCGTAAGACACGTACACTGCTGCGTGTACAACCCCGCCCTGCCATGGATGAAGTTTCAGGTTAAATCTTAAATAACTGGGTCAATTGTTCATTGCACAAAAAAACACAGACAAAATGACATCATTTTGTTCTTGTGGCCTTAAGTACAAACAGGAAGTTCTTGCTTCTCGCAGAGTATGTAACAGGATAAAAAAACAACTCTGCAGTCCACAATGCCGAAAGAAAAACTAAACAGATCCCTCGCATTGTTTGGAAATGTTTATTATTTAAATTAAATAAATGAATAGAAACGCTGACAAATTAATGCTATTATTTTTGGGAAAAACTTCAGGAAGCTGATGGAAGAATTTTATGTACCCTGAATGTGGACTATTTAGAGTATCAGCTGAATGTCTGAAGGGAGCTCATCTGATTTTCTGATTTTTAGCTCCCCTGTAATTCGAACCATGCTAACGGCCATGATTTTGGACTGTATGAAGAAACCAAAGTACCCAGTCCTAGCTGAGGAACCGCCACACCACCGTGCAGCACTCAAAAGACAAAGTTTTCAAAACTGGACCAACACACTCAGATTATGCCTTTGGGGGAATCACTCAAACGGGCCTACACACTCCTCACATCCTCCAAATTTTCATATTTTTCTGAAAGCTATAATGCATATAAATACATATACACGGCCAGATTCCAATTAAGGCTGCTGTCTTTCACATATTTTTCTGTTTTTTTCTTCTTTAATCAGATAGCAAAAGCATTAAAAATTGTGACTTAAAAGCAGTTCATTAACCCAAATCAAAACATTTTGAAACCCTCACATTGTTCTTTTCATATCCTGATTTTGTGCTCTGATTGTCCTGTGTTTCCTTACAGTCTACAGATTCACAGCATCTATAATTTAAGTCCTCTCTCACATACTTGGACAAGGTCGTGGTCCAGTTAGATGGGAAGGTCAAGTTAATTGTAGCTTAACTCAGCTGTGCATTTAACCATGTTGACTGTATACCTAGGGTAAATACGGCTGTGAAGTCATCAACAGAACACTGCTTTCTAAGAAGCTCTCAAATTGTGTTGAAACATGAATCTGAGCTGTTTGACAGCGTCAGATATCAAAAGGTTATTCTAAGCAAAGAGAGGCCACCTCAGTGTCAAGTTCAAGCACCTTTTAGCATTTTTCAAAAGAATGGAAAATCAATACATCAAGCTTAATGCTCCGAGAGATACAGTAGAAGAGAAACTTATACAAAATTCATTGAATGAGGAATTTAAAACTCCAATCTGCACATGTCCTGTCAAAGTGTTGACTGGTATTGATTTTTCAGTTACCTGACCTCAACCCTGCGGAACATGTATGGATTCCAAAACTGAGAATGACTCTTGACGACACAAGAAGCTTAATGGAAATCTGCAGATTTGGATTCAGATTAGTTTGAAATGATTTCTCACATCAAACATGACCGCATATCTGTCAGAGATATTCTATGTTCAAGTCAGCATTGATGATGTTTGATTGCAAACTTCTTAGACTGGTGGCAGAGCTAATTGCCCTAGTGTGTTTGCCATATGATCAACTGATGGACATACACAGCAGATTAGGCTGTGTATGTTAACAAAAATGGAAAGTAGCTAAAATCGTACCACTGCCTAAAACCAGGAAACTACCATTCTCTGGTACAGTCGCCCAATCAGCTTACTGCTGCTCTTAACTAAATTAATGAAGAATAAAGTTAATCAACAAATTGAACATTATTTGATCAACATGCCTCAACAAGATCTCATTCTTTGTGTACATAATGTTGCTGAACCTAGACCTGACCAACTGCAGCAACCCCAGATCATAAACTTCCCCCACAGGCTTGTACAATAGGCACTAGACATGATGGCTGCATCACTTCATCTGCCTCTCTTGATTCTCCCATCACTCTAGAACAGGGTCAATCTGGACCCATCAGACCACATGACCTTTTTCCAATCGCTCCAGAGTCCAATCTTTATACTTCTTAAACTGAATCTTTTTTTATTCTAGTTTGCCTCTCTGATTATTGGTTTTCTTATGGCTAAACAGCTGTTCAGTTCCAATCCCTTCAGTTCCCTTCACATTGTGTGAAAATGTTGTTACTTTAACATACTTTAACATTCTACTGTTTTTCGCTGATCACAATCATGCAGGATGTTTTTCTGACCACATTTCTTCCTGGAAGACAATGGTTCCCCACTATCACTCCAGTTTTTAATAATATGTTGGACATTTCTTAACCTAGTTTTAGTAGTTTCTGAATCTCCTTAGATGTTTTCTCTGCTTGATGCCAACAATCTGACCCTTCTTAAAAAGACTAACATCTTTTCCACGACAACAGGATGCGACTTTTCACATGGTTGTTTAAGAAATGAGAAGCTACTCATTGCATCAGTTGGGCTTAAAAAACTTGTTGCAGCTGAAAAATAATCGCCCATGCAGTAATTAATGTATGTATGTGTGTGTGTGTGCATATGGGGGTAAATTGGCCAAGTGATAGAGAAGTGGACTTGGGGCTGGGACTGAAGTTGAAATCCCCGGATGGGCAATTCATCCATGCAAAAACAGTATGCTTCACTTTCTGTGGCACCATAATGAGGGTAAAAGCCTCTGCCTGGCCTCCAGTAGAAACAGTTTCTGGGTCCTCCGCTGGGACGTCACATCATTTTTTTACCACAGCGACAAATATAAATAAATGGCTGTTTATTCTTAAAAAATGGGTTTGAGGAGACTTGGGTGGGCCTTATTAATGGAGAATGTGATGCATCACAACTCAAGACATAATTTGATGTACATTTCTCTGTCAGCTGAGTTACAAAGTCCTTGACAGTATGTCTTCTGATATATTCACACAAAATTCATAAAAAAAAAGAAGGTTGCAAATGATGTAAGTCAGCACAGGCTCTTTCATGCACTAGTAGACATGATATTTGCTCCCTTTGTTCATAAATATCCTAATCTGCCTTCATTCAACAAGAGTCCCTCTCATGTCAGCTAATGATGAATTATCCTGCCCAACCCTGAAATGACTGAACTGGCAATGATGACAAATGTCACAGTAGGAAGGACTTGTGGCGCCATAATCCTTCACCGTCATAAAGTTTGCCTCACCCAGACGACCCTCCCCTTGAATCTTTTTCCTGTGGTCAGCTCTGACTTATAGCCGCTTGGTCATTTAACATTTATAGATGTGAGAAAAATTGTATTCTGTTCTTTTTAATCCCCCACATTGCTTGACAGCTTTCCCCTAAGAGCTTCATCCTCATAACACTGTTTAGCCAATATTTTCTGAGCTTCTTCCTTGCAGTCTCAGCCCTTAATTTACAGCTTTGACACATCCAGGCCAAAAAATAAATAAATAAAAATGCCACACTTTAAAAAGCATAAACAGTTCATCATGTTTGTCCCACCTAACTTGCAGAGAAAAGATGCTCAACATTAATGGAATATCACGCATGAGAAAAAGAGAAAGATGGGATATTTTCATCTTTGCCATATTTATTCATCAAATTACAATATTAATTGGGTGCTGCTGAATATCTTTACAAAGAGCAAATGGCTTTAATTTAAATTACATTCAGAATCACCTGTAATTAATTCTTCATGCTTCACATGAACAGGTACAGAGAACAGGCTGTCAGGAATGGTTGTCAAATTAGCCTCCATTGACATTAATTGGATGCACTACTCCCACTTGTAATTATTTTTTTTCTTCTTTGGCTTTTTTTTTTTCTTGAAGTGGTATCATACGGTGTTAGCTCATTTCAGGTACATGGAAGAACCACTGATATTATTGGCCCATTACCACATTTTAGTATAATGAGAAGAGTGGAGCTGCTTTCTAAGACAGCATGATGACACAAAACATTCTTTAATTTTCCGATTAGCCGTCGATGCACATTGGAATTGTCTTCCGCTCTCCTGTCACAACTTTCAAAGCGATCGGATCTTCAAACTGTCGACTGCTAACAGTGATGCGTGTAAATCAGAGATCCTCAATCCTGGTGAGCTGCTGGTTTTCAGCAGTTTACCTGCTGCAAAACTCCAGATTAAGCTTGACATCCAGGGGCCTGTTCCAGAAAGCAGGTTATGTAGAAAACTCTGAGTATGTTAACCCTGAGTTGGTGGTAACTCTGGGTTTTCTGTTCCAGAGAGCGAGGTAAATCTTAGCCTGAGTCTGTTACCATGGTAACTGACTCCATTCAGTTCACTCCGGTTAACCATAAAGTAACCCTGAGCTTCTACCCGTCTCCTCCCACCTGAAGCAGCCGTCAGACATTTGTTGTTCATACTAACGCGATTCCAGAGATTTAAAAGCTGAATTAATACATAATAATTTATGTAGGGAGAGGACTTTTTACAACTCAGACAGACGTGTTATTATTTCCTGATCAATGTTTCACGAAACGGCTCCGTTTAGCAGTCACTCGGCTTTTCCAGCTCCTGATGTCCAACATGACAGCGCATGCTGCGTGCATGTGATGACCTCACAGCAAGATTTGTATTCTACGTTGTGAGACTTTAAACTTCTTTGTAAATTAAACCTTTCTTTATAACGTTGGCAACTGGAAAGATTTTAGAGAGGCAACGGTGCAGTCATGAGGAAAGTCCTTACACATGTATGAAATCATAATTCCACAAATGTGTAACAGAGATCTACTGTCAGCCTCCTCATCGTCCTCTTCCTCCTCATGTGAAGGAGATTAATCTTAGTCCATAGCAATATCTAAAATAAAAAATACAGATAATAGGTGAGAGGACGTGTACTGTATGAGTTAAAACAGCATCTGTTGGGGGGTTTAAATCGCTAGACTGAAATTATAAATGAAAATTATTTTGTATATTAGTATGAAACTGACAAAAAAATGTATAATTATGGTCTAAAAGCTACAGCCTAATATAATACTTTCATAAAATATATTATTTAACTTCATTTTCTGTTGCCTCAATGTGTTTTTCACCCTTAGCATTAAATAAGATTGTTCTATCCAGCAATATTTTAACCCACATCCTCCACTGAAGATCCCCGTGATAAATGTGATGCATATGCCTTTTCTGTTAGTTTCTCCTTAATAATCAAAATGACAAAAATACATAGTTCAAGAACATTTCATTGAATAAGTTTTAAAGAACTGAAAATTTTTCCCCTGTCATATATTCTGCATTACATACGAGAACATTTTTTGAAAAACAAATCATGAAACCATTTCTACAGATCTGGTTCCATGTTAACATCGTCCATCGCCCATCATTTCAAAATCTTTTATTTCTTCTGCTTTATGCTTTTAAACACAGACCCTACTCATTCTGACTAAAATGACATGTACATTCATTTGACTTATGTACAAAATTTGATCCAAACAATATTTATTGAAAATTTAAATTACTTTCATATTTTTGATTTAATTGATTTAACAAGGTGTCAATTTTATGATTTTACCGATACGCCTGTGTGCTTTCTTAATGTTTTCTTCCGATTATGACGACTGATCCTTGGAATGTTTGTTGTTTGTATGTTGTTGTGGTAAAGCTGCAACTGAATTGCGTATTTAGGATAAATAAAGTTGCCTAAACTGAGACAAACCTTCTTTGATATCAGCTTAACAACTCTCTCAACCACTGAACTTAGAAATCCAGTTTCTGCCTGGATCTGGATGTCCCACAGGATTTCAAGTGGTTCAGGGGATGATGGTGGTCACACCATGACTTTTTCTTTTGTTAAACCCAAAGCAGCCAAAAAGTATTTTTGCAGCATGGCATGGAGTATTGCCTTTACTCTCGGCCAACCAAAAGGGTCCTACCATCTCACTTCCCATTATTCCAGCCCAAACCATCACTCCACCACCACCTTGCTGACGTAGCAGCCTTGTTGGGACAACCACCCAGACCTCCATCCATCTGAACCATCCAGTGTAGCACAGCATTCATTAGTGAATAAAATGTTTGCTGTGGGCTCAGAAATACATGAAGACTCATTTTCAAACATTTGTCTTTGTGAGCATTGGTTAAAGGAGGTGCAAATACAACTTTATGCACAACTGCAACCTCTGGAGTTGCATGGAGAGGTTCACCAGCAGCTTCAGATACCTGCTTGCTGCTCATTAGTGGCTTTTTTAACAGCTGTTTTCTTAATACGATGCATTTTCCTGACAGAGACTTTCCTTGATCTGCCTTTATCTGAACCAACTTGTTTGCTCTCTGTATCACAACTTTTCTAACAGTAAGATCTAGCCTAAGTTTCTGTAAAATGTTTCCTCAAACTGCGACTTGTTGGAAGGACCTCCTTTAGTAGTTTCCTTCGGATTCAGCTCACCTCGCAAACTAATGATCAAACCTGTCCGAGAATGTTATCCGTGATGTAAATAGACGGGAAAAACAACACAAGCTGAAAATTCTACAGAAAAATTGAAACCAAAATGTTCAATTAACTAAAATCCCTCATGGATCGTTTGGAACACAGTGTACATCCTGCAGAGTTCATGCAACCTTCTTTAGGACAAAGTAAAGAGCGTCAACTGCATAGAAATGAGTCTCAAGTCTGAGTCATGTGCCGCAGTAATGTGCATCATGGCAAATGTGATGGAGCTTGCGAAGATAAGCTCCTGTCATTTTGAGATGCCGCTATCTACCCACAGTTTGTAGTGCTCAGCGGAAATGTGGAATGATCCGAACGCCTTTAAAGAAGACAGATTTTCTGCCCATTATCACCAGCTGGACAAACTGACAAGTTGCCCATGTAAAACAGCCAAGGGTCAGAGTCAATCAAACTCAGCCTTTTGCAACAGACTACTCGAGCATGTTGTCATTTCATTTACAATAACATGTGCTCATAGATCAACAGCCATTTATCTGAGGGAAGAGGGGCTTAAGAGTTTTCATCTGGCAAATCCAGAACGTGCTTCGAATACAATCTGTTTGGGTTCCAAAGAAGCGCTGACCACATACATAAAGCCTGCATATGATAAGATTGAGCTCAACTCAGTCCCTGCACGAATACTGCAGTGATTTTTTCAAATTATAAGGGGAAACAGTTTTTAATAATTTTCATGCTCTTAAAATGGAAAGTTCTCAAAAGCTGTTATCAGTGATAACACCTGCAACCAAACTTCGTAAAATGTGCAAAGGATTAGAGTAATATGTCCAGGGTTTGGTGAGGCTGACTGCATAAAGAGTGGCAGCGCAGATGGAAAAAGACAGAGTGTGATACTTTGCCAGGCGTCACATTTGACATCCGTCTTTAGGGACACAGCAGGGGTCACACGGATCTAGATGTTCCCTCTACAGAGACGTTTTTCATACTTACATAGGCAGCATAATAATGCTATCCAAAGACACACTAGTTTACATTTATATTTATAAAATTGTTTGGTGTCACGTAAAATAGGAAATCATAGTGTACAATTATTTTTGAATAATGTCACTATTAGGTGAACAAGTCCTGGTCAGGAATGAATAAATGTATGAGGAACTCACTAGACCCGTATCATGCACACATATTGCATGAACTTCAGAGTATTTCCCACTTACCAATCACAGAAAAGATTTCATAAATCCTAAAGTCTTTGACTCTATAAAGGACTACAATAGAAATATATGATCACATTCATCATACTGATATTAGTCTAATTGCACAGCACTGAAGAAGGAAATTAAACCCTAAACCTAATCCTATGCCCCATTTCTCAGGAAGTGAATGGCACTCTGAGATTTAGCCACTGCTGATGAATTGGTGCTGTTAAACTCTAGGACTGAAATGCTCTATCATTTCAATGAAGTCTCAAGTATAGTGGGTGGCAGAAGCTAGACCAACAACATGGCATTTGCACAAAATCAAATGAAAGGGTAGGCGTGACCTTAGATGGAGTCTGGGTTGTCTCCAGTGAAATGACCTTGGCAGACACAGTCAGGGCTAAACTGGCTGCCAAATATTCTGTCCGATCCAATCAGCACTTTGCTCACAAGCAAAGACTCGGACTGTTTTGTTTCCTCTCTTTTTTTTCGTCCCGTTTCTCTTGGTTCAGGATATTGCCAATGCCTCTGCGAGATACAGCAAAGCCTAATAGAATTTGGACTCATCAGAGCGAATCCTTCATGAAAGCCGTATTTGTGTCCTTGCTAGTGAAAATGAAAAGATTCAATTTACAGCAGTTTATTCCATTCTATAAGTACGGCAGGGTCTTTGATCTCCAATATGCACATATTCACAGGCAGCATTGTGAGATACAAGAAAAGTCAGACTGAACCATTATTCTCCCAGAAAATTTCATTTATTATACAAATGTATAAAATGAAAGCCTTCGGGACAAAAAATGACATTTTATTAAGTGGATGCATTCTGTTGTAAATTCTCCAGAAGATAAAGAAAAATGCTAATGTTTCCTATTTTGCTTCAATTTTGGGGTTATTCTTAGCTTAACGCTATAGAATTAATTAAACATATAGATGTGGGGACGTGTCTTAATTCCTACCATTTATCCTAGTCAAGTAAAATTTTCATTTATTTACACTGTTGCAGTTCTGTTTTATGAATATTTTTTCCCTCTATACAGGAAAAAATATATAAAAACAACAGCATTGGGATTCATTCCTCAGCAGAGCTGCTATTTCTTTTGTAACTTACCATTCACAGTGTTATTTAGGCTATTACTTGAATAAACTATGTCCCAGGGAACCCATTAGAGCTTTCAGTTCTTGAATGTCATTTGCCTCAGACCCAACTAAAAGAAAAATCAATCTGCTATACGACCTGGCAGAGTATCACTGAATACGTTGATACAGAGGCAGCAGTAACCTAGAACCAAGAGAGAGAGGCTGAAGAATAAAAGGCTATACACTACAGACAAAGCTGCTGTTGGTGGTTGCTCTCGCTATTGTTCATCATTTAGAGCATAAAAATGATAATAAACATGTTGGGGTCAGCTCTCATACTGCATCTAGATAAGAAGACAGAGTCCTTAAATGTATCAATTTAACAATGATGTAAAGCAAAGACAGCATGCAGGCAATGACCATCTTATTCTCTCATTCATTTGTGCTCCATTATATATAAAGGGGATGTAAGTGATTTTGAACGTGGCATGGTTGGTGGTGCCAGGCGGGCTGCTCTGATGATCTACTGGGATTGTCACACACAACCATCTCTTGGGTTACAGAGAATGGTCTGATAAAGAGAAAATATCCGGTCTGGACCAAAATGTCTTGTTTATGTCAGGAGAATGGGAAGACTGGTTGGAGACGATAGAAAGGCAACAGGAAGTCAAATAACTACTGGTTCCAAACAAGATATGCAGAATGACATCTGTGAACAGCAAAATGTTGAATATTAAAGCAGAAGGGCTACATCTGTCGGCACATCTGGTGCCACTCCTGTCTGCCTGAGGCCACAATTCACAGCAGCTCACCAAAACTTGACAATAGAAGATGGAAAATGTTGCCTGGTCTGATGAGTGTCCATTACAGCTGCAACATTCAGATGGTTAGGTCAGAAGTTGGTGGAAACATCATTAAAGCATGGATCCATCCTGGCTTGGATCAACAGTTCAGGCTGCAGGTGGTGGTGGTATAATGGTGTGGGGGATATTGTTTTGGCATACTTTGGGTCTCTTAGTACCAACTAAGCATAGTTTAACTTTAACAGCCAACCTGAGTATTGTTGCTGACCATGTCAATCCCTTTATGAGCACAGTGGAGCATCTTCTGATGGCTACTTCCAGCAGGATAGTGCACCATGTCACAAACCTCAGATCATCTCCAACATGACAATGAGTTCACTGTACTCCAATGCTCTCCACAGTCACCAGATCTCAATCTAATATTTCACTTTTGGGATGTGGTGGGACGGTTGATTCTCATCATGGATGTGCAGCCAACAAATCTGCTAATTCAACCTTATTGTATCTATAGGTGCGTTTCCATTACCCCTAGAATTGCGCAAAACCCAAATATCGCAATAAAAATCTGGTAATGGAAACATCTA
>JBBBVU010000016.1:21639928-21663239 GCA_037177055.1 Atherinosoma microstoma
TAATTTTACAAGTATGTAGCATCTGGGCCATACTTTAATTTGAAATACTCATGTTTTTGCTGACACCCTCGCTTTAATACAAAGCAATTCAATTCAATTCAATTCATATAGCGCCAAATCACAACAATGTCATCTCAGGGCGCTTCACAGACAATCAGTTTGAGCCAATCTGATTGTCCTGAAGCACAACTATTTCTGATTACTTCCAATTAAAATATAAAGTTTAATATTCTCAATGTTGTTGTTATAATGGAGAGTGTGTTTTAGTAACTGAAATACAAAGTGTCATCACATAATCATTAATTCATCTTTATTCTAACACAAAAATGACTATTCGTGGATTAATAAACAATTGTAGAAATTCAGTCCATGGATTTCTTGTGTCTTCAGTTTTCTTGTCTAAGCAGACACAATCCAGCGTGACACATTAAAACATACTGAAAATAATAAAGGTATGCTGAGGCATATGTGCCACTTGTCAAACGTGAGTGACAGATTTAATTGCAGACCAACTCTGGCATATTTTTGATATGTTAATTTGCTAGGTTCACAGCTTGAAGCTTACCAAATAGCTTATTATCAAAGAAAGATGCTGTGAATTAAGATGGTGTTCAAGATGTGTGGCTTTGCTTCGACTGATCTGCTTTGAAAAAAAGAAAAAAAAAGAGACCCACACTTGTGAACATGTTTTGAAACTAGGAATAAAAATAGCACCTAAAGTGACCTGATTTACCCCGCAAATACATGAGAGACACGTATAATACATCTGATTCAAGTATCAACTAAGGGAAAAGTATGTATACTCCTGCTAAGGTTATTTCATCAGTCCTTCGTTAATTAAAAAAAAATTACATAACTGACATTTGACCATCTTATTGTAAGTCATTACTTTATGGTCATTGAGGGAGTACAAGTCAGGTCCAGCTGTGGAGAAGGTTTTTTTTTCTTTTTTATTCAAACAAACAAGATTTAACCATATAAACATTGGACTTGTCTGCTGAAAGCAACCGTTCTTCTGTCTCAGAGGGAGATGTTATATGTGGGAGATGTGGATTTTTAAACATTGTTTTTTCAGTTGATTTTCTTATTTCAGGATATTTAGTGCTGGTCTGATTTCAGAGCTCCATGATGCATCAGAGAGAGCATTTAAGGTGGTTAATGTTATAAACAGACCTTCTACATTTCATTAGCATCAAAACTAACCAACCAAGCTGCATAGCTGCATTTCTGACATCATGAGTGGCTCCTCTTTTGGACCAACCCCTCAAATAAGTTGACTAAATGCTCCATCACTTCAACTGGCTGCTAAAATCTTTTCCAAGAAAGAAACCCTCATGCACATCTTACAACAGGCTAACAGCATAATTTGATAAAGTGGTTAGCTAGAAAACTACTACCTTTGTTACTAAAACACATCTTCCCCGGATACCAGAGAAGCACTGCTTACTTAAAGGGACATTGTGTAACATTTTCTGTTGTTTACTGGCCAAAATCGATATCTGCATAATGTGTGTTAGCATTGGTGTATTATGACCTCCATTAATGATGTGACATGTTCTCGTAAGCGAAGAATTTTAGATTTTTTCATACATATAACGGGTAAGCCGGTAGGGAAGCGCCATTACAGTCTGCCATCTTGAAACTACAACAGCCGGTAAGGGACAAATAGCACCAACGCAGAATAACTCAGCAGGACCGAGATACAAACAGGCAAAAAGCAAATATTGTTTTCTCACCGGTCTGCCGTTACTGTAAAACCTCCCGATGGCCAGCGGATCTCTGCAGAGTAACTGGCCTCAACACAGCACCAGCTTTTTGTCCCACTAAAAGCTAGCTTATACTTTAGCTCAGTAAAACCTTCCCACCATGCCCCGCTTTACTGAAACCCAACGTTATGACTGAAGGCGACTGAAATTAGCAAACATACAGTTCCTCCAGGCAGGGGTCACGTTAACTGAATATTTTCCGCCATTGACCGGTTTTAAAACAGTGAAGGAAAAATCTGAAGGCCATCCCTCATTGTAATTCAAACCCCTGACCACTTTGTAGCGAGTGAGCATAATAATTGTCTTGGAGCATGTATGTGACCGGTGCAGCTGAAGGAGTGCACGCGGGATGAAGGAACCTCTCTTTCAGAGAGTCTTGCCGATTTCTGATCACTTCATGAGTGGAATGTTCCGTGATTTCAAAACTTTGGCTGAGGCAGCGGCGCGCTTGTAATTCCAGTCTCCAGTATGGAGCGTGTAATTCCAGTCTCCAGTGTGGAGCGTGTAATTCCAGTCTCCAGTGTGGAGCGTGTAATTCCAGTCTCCAGTATGGTAGCGGAACGCGGATTCCAAAAAGCTTCTCTGCTAGAACTTGAGCTGCAGGGGGCTTCAAAGATTTCACAGACTCCTGACCTGGACAGATGTCTCACTCTGTCGGATTTCCTAGAACTACATTTAACTATTCTCACTCCAACATTTTCTTTCAATCTTAACCTTTTAAAACTATTTTCAGCTTCCTTATTCAGTTCTATCAGGTAGGCTACAGCACACACAGCATTTTTGAATTTTTTTTCTTTTGGCCTATTCACACCCACTAATGATGGGATGCAGTTTGGAATATTGATTAAATCCCAGACCTCTTCACCCGAGTGAGCACTCCATGAACTTACGATTGGATGACATGATTTTGTCAGTGTTTTCGAGGCTTTTTGACACATGGCGGCTACCGTTGTTGCAATACATCTTTGAGAATGTGAGGCGCTGGAATGCAGATTGTGATTCATGATTATAATGTTAAATGGCAGTAATTGTTACACACTGTCCCTATAATGGTGCAGTGTGAAACAAAAGTTCAAAATGAATATAACTAAACACTGTTTGAATTCCCAAACACTTCACTGAAAATAATTGGGTTTTTTTTGTCTTAGAATGAGCTATTTATATCTGCTTGCCATGGATCCAGATGGACTTAAGCAGACTGATGTATTCCTGCAGCTTCTACGTAACTGTTCACCTCTTTACTATTTTATCCCTTTAAACGGTTTATGTAAAACAACTCTGAGGAGGCCTTTCTCCTGCTCAGATTATTACGGCACTAGAGAAAGTATAGCACTTTTTTTAATCCCAGAGGGACTTTGTGAAATGATTTTCTCCAAGCAGAGTTAGACACATCTCCAATATGGACTAGTAGAAAACAGAAATTATTTTTCTGAAAGAGACAAAACCAAAGCCATTGATCTTGTCCTCCATAACACACAAGTGTTCATTCCATCAAAATTTCAAGAAACTGAGGCAAAACATTTTTTTGGAAATTTAAAATGTTTAAAAAGATTTGTAAAAAGTTTGAATTTCTTTTTGAAAATTTAAATTATGAAAACAACACAGTAGCCAAACCATCCTTCTGCTTGCTATAATGCCAGACAAGTAAAAAACGTAAAAAGAAACAAAAGGAAAAACATTTTCTTTTAAGTTTTTTGGGAAAAAAATTGATGATAAAAAAAAATACATTTAAAAATCATGAAACAAAAAATTGTGATATTTATCCCACCTTTAATACTTGTAATGATAAGAAGAAGATTCAATGATTTTTATTCAAAGGTGTAGCCTGTAAAAATACCAAAGGTTGATGAAAAAAAGTGAAATAATTAACAAACATATTTCTTGTTCATCTTTCCTGGTAAAAAATAAATATAAACAATTAAAAAAATAGTATTTCTATTGGTTATGGTATACTTATCACGTTATGAAAACAACTGCTACTATTATGTTTTGTATTTACTTGCCGTGAGTCCACATACATGGCAGCTGCCACCAATTTTACCACAGTGCCTCTGAATGGACATTCAACTTTGTGTATGAAGTGAGAACTCTCTGAGCTTTAAAACAGGCAATTTAATGGGTGCTAGAGCAACGTTTGGGAGAGGTAACGCCTTAAAAGGCAACAAGTGTAGTTAGCTGTAGTGTAGTCATCACTGCACCTGAGGCCACTGGATCCATCCACGGATGAAAAGATTTATGTCTGAAAGAGTTTTGGCCACTCACAGCCACCGTCCAATCACA
The DNA here is from genome assembly GCA_037177055.1 of Atherinosoma microstoma. Lineage (NCBI taxonomy): Eukaryota > Metazoa > Chordata > Actinopteri > Atheriniformes > Atherinidae > Atherinosoma > Atherinosoma microstoma. Next base: position 21,643,975 of record JBBBVU010000016.1, read on the forward strand.
GTTGTGCTTGGCCTTTGAAATAATTTTAATGCAAATCTTTACCACTAGATGTCAGTAATTCTCTCTTTTTTTTTTTTTTTACACCTGTCTAGTCCAGCATTGTAGCAAGCAGAATGATTGTCTGGCTGCTGATTTGTGCCGAGCAAATTTACTTGGTCAAGTAGAGCTTTATATGTATAAAGTCCCTCTTGAAAAGAATCTTTCTGTCCCCGGAAAAAAAAAAGAAAAAAAAGACCCACCATACAGAAAACAATGCAATCCATCCAGTAATCCAACTGGACTACAAACGGCACATTACGCAAATACACACACACGACCGAGAATATCCCATGTTTTTGCAATGAGGCAAAAGATTAATGAAAAAATAATGTCAGCAATTCTTACACACTATACCTCTATACAACAGAGGAATATTTGTGTAAAGAAGAAACTAATTTTAAGAAATTTAACCACTTTGGATTTAAAAACCATCCACCATTATTTCCACCAACAGCCTTTCCATGTTTGCTTTAAAAAAAAAAACTATTATAAAACAAATAGGTTGTGTTTATTAAAGTTCCGGAAAGTCATTCGCAGGAAGCGAACTGAATATCGTGCTTGCTCGCTTCAACTGTTACAAACTCTCACCAATAGAAACAATTACCAAATAAATTAGATGCTAACTGCTTTTTTTGGAGGTCATCTCATAAAGTCCGGAAAACGAAGCTTGCTATCTTATGATAACGCATTACATTATGCGGCCATGTCGAGAGAAGGCCAATTTCTTGAGATAATGAGAAGAATTAACTTTTATTCTAAAAAGAAAATATAGCTTCATAATCTGGAGGCTGTGGAATAATTAACTCGTGATGTCAAAATAAATGCATAAGAAATATATAATTGCAGGAATGACCTCCCTCAGTTTCCATGCATGGTGGCAGGTATTACAATTACAGGGCAGCAAGTTTCAGCTTTTTACGCTGCAATAAGCATTGCTACAACAAAAAGAAAAAGCTGAATTTCATTAAAAAACATAACCCTGTCAGGGTGGTCCTATGGATGATACCAAACAATTTATTTATAGTAGCATCTAAACAGGATGAATGCATTCTGCATATTTTAAAATGGTGGCAATCAAGATCAATTCATCATACTTCTCCTAGCTTTCAGTTTTAATCAGAGAAAGAAGTCAAGCATCCCCCCCAAGTTCAACGGCTTCACTACGAAACATACTTTATGATACTAATATTTCAGAAATTACTACACTATCAGTAGAAATCAGTTTATTTTTATGGATTCTTCACCATTTGTAAATGTTTATTCTAGCACTTTCATATAAACTGTTGTCATATTCAGCTCCAGATATAATTTTTACCGTTGGTGATTCATGAGTTTTATTTCTGTTACCATCATCTATCCCGCATATTTGGGCCATATTGATTTATTAAAACGTCTTTTGTCCTCATTTCTAAATGTTGACACCAACATGCACTTTATAAAATGTTAAATGGCATGTTTTTAACCTCCTCTGAATGAGGCCTATTTTTCTGCCTTCTGACCGAAATAACATACCCCAAAATAAATGAAGTATATCTTCACAACTACAAGGGCTGTATGTATAATCTTGGTCTCAAAAGAAAGCTGAGACATGTGAGATTACAGAAGTGTCAGAAGCAAGAAATGTGTTACTGTGTCAGAATGAATTTACGTGGAACACAGCAGAAGATGTAAATGTTATCTCTATTACTTTCAGTGAAAACCAGACGATAGCCGCCCAGTTCATCTAGGAATTAGTAAAGCAATGTCTGTTGAGGAACTGAGCAAAAGTAGAAGCTACTAAAGTGATTCTGCGTAGTTTTGCTTTAATAGAGGTGTTACGAAGGGAAATGTATCATGTTTATAATCAACTATCAATGTTAGGAGTCGCAAGAATCATCAATGGCCCCAAAATTACTTAAGAAACACCAGGAGGATCCAGAGAGGTGAACCCTCTGAATGATAGAAAGAATGAATACTTCACTTTAAAACCTCCTTCGTCTTCATGGAAACTTTCAGGACTCATTTCAAACAAAGAGTCATTGGAGAAGAGAGTTTTTTTAGGGCTGGAATAAAACGTTTTTACCACAAAACAGCAAAAGACAAACATGATTTATGATTGTGACTGCTAGCTCAGAGTTTTTGTCCCACAGTGATGAGACCGAGATCTTAGTAACCAGCAGAGTCTCTGCTTTCATGTGACACCATGTTGGGGAGGTTTGCGTGAAGTGGAGAAATTAGCAGCAGCTCTAAAATGGACTGTGCTGTTCTCATCTTTTTATTCCCATATAATTTGCATTGAGTTGGAATTGTGTTTCAATTTTCAATTTTTGGTGAAGTTTTTTAGCTGAGTTTCTACGCCTCATTTTGGTATGCTACATGGTAGGATTGCTGCTTCCTAACGTGTACAAAACGTTTCCATACTACATGCATTTCATGCTTCCGCGTGTACAAGGGACTCATCAAGAGGAGTTTCATCACTGTTATTTGCCAATTAAATTGATCTCATATTGTGTTGACAAGGTACCCAAATACTGGATTTTTATATGAAAATATAACAGTACCAGTTTAATCATGCAAGCATCCCTACAAATTCATTGAGGAATTTCTGTTCCATTCTGTCTTTATTACCCTTCGTAATAAATTTCTGCTGATCCACTTTCCCACTTGATAATTCTATCCTTGATTTCTGCACCACTGTTCTTGTCTTATGATCTTTTGTGCCATTTTTTTCCTGACCCAATCAGACCATAGTCCTTTTTTCTTTAAATGCTGTAATTTTCTAATTTTTTGCCTTTCAGACATGTCTTGAGTGCAGCCCTCCTCCTCATCTCGGTTCTTCAGAGCAAATATCTCAACCATCACCACTAGCATCTAGACCCTGAGGCGTGTCATTCTGATCTCCAGTTATCTCTGTTATTGAATTCAAATGTTTCATTTTAATCCAAAGTATTTATATTGAGTATCACTGGTTCACCATAAAAATCCACTTACATTTAATTGTGCAACTTTCCCAAAATGGGCAAAAATTCAACATTACATACATGTATGTATGTACATGAATGTACATTCTTCGTACATTGTGTCTTCTAAATATGTGATAAGACAGTTGACTCTTATGCAAAGCTATTCCAACAGATGAAAATGTGTCATTCATTTATTTCTTTGTATTTTTTCCTCTTATTGAATAATATTGAAAAGGATGAATGCTTCAACCTTTATGGTGCAATTTGTTGGAGCTCAATTTTTGCTAATGATGGAGGTGGTGAATGTGACAAAGCTCTATGAACTGCAGCTGCACGAGTTCCTTTACAACATGGATATAAAGCAGCCAAGAGGAAGGTTAAAAAGGCACACCTCCCACCATCTGTCTTTGCGTAACACTTGAATCCATTCTTGTGATTTGCAAGATCTGGCCTGATAACACTTAAATGTTTTTATCATAGTCTGTGTCTTGGCTGGCAAATATAGCTTTTAGCCAACTACAGACAAAGTGGTTACCAAGGGGGAATAAAAGAGAAAAGCATATACAAGCAGATGGAAATCAAACAGCATCCTTAAATTTAAATTTCACCACAATTGTTTCTGATTATAAACTCCATCACAAAAATGACTAAGATTCCATTTTTTTGTATATAACATCTTTACATTATGGGTGTAACAAATCTACATGAATCATCTTTAATATCAAAGATGTACTGACATTGTTAAATTGACCCCTGGATCAAATCAACCTCATCCTAATAGGCCCATTTTATCTGCCTCCTGAATAACCAAAATAAATGGGGAATTTCTTTACAACTACCTGGGTTGTATAATCTTAGTATATAGATTATGTATAATCTCTGTATATAATCTCTGTATGATCTTCTACACAAAGCTGAGACATGTGAGATTACAATAGAGTTTCAGAATCAAGATATGTGTTACTGGGTCAGGGTAAATTCATCTGGAACACAGTAGAACATGTAAATGTTATCTCCTCCTAAAAGAAAACCACATTACTGTCAGTGAAAACCAGTGAAAATCTTTGGCTGCTAGCTCACAGAGAAATGTGTCCCACAGTGATGAGACAGACATCTTGGTAACCAGCAGAGTCTCTGCTTTCATACGACACCTTGTTTGTGTGGTTTGCTTGAAGTGGAGAAATTAACATGTCCATATAATTGCTTGGGGTTGTTTTGGGGTTCCGCCAATGCTTGGTGGAGTCTTAGCTAAGGGTCTTGTTATTTTGGTACACGTTAGGTTTGGTGCTTCATAGATCCTTTAAACCGCACGTCTCATGCTGCACCATGTACAGGGGGCTGTAGCCAACAGGCTAAACATGTCATATAATGGTTAGTGGCTCAATTGTGTAATAAAAATGAGGTATACCAAGGTTTTTCTGTGAAGAATACAGAGCCAATCCAAGAATTTTGCACCAACATAACTGCAAAACTGGAATGTACTGCATTACAAATGCTTGTGCTTGCATAATGAAAATTACATCTGGTGGTCAAGGTTTACAAAATGTATTATTATGCAATGTGATATGATGTAATATGTGGAAATCGCTTGGATTTTATGAAAAGGAGAGAACATTGAATTAAAGTCTGCTAACTACAGCCGAGATCTAATACTCAGCTGGTGAGACATCACGGTGAATCCTTGGAGATGTTAAATCCAGAATATACAAGCAACAACCAACAAGACAGAAACTGATATTGAAACCTTTTTTCCAACCACAACTCTACTAGGTAATTCCATCATCTGTTACTTTATTTATTACTGTAGATTTATAAACTTACTGTGGTTGAAAGTCTAAGTCTGCCAGACTAAAAAAATGCATTTATTTCTGTGCTATGAAGTACCAAAATACATAGAATGCACCAGGTATTTCATTAGAGCACACTGCATCAAATTAAATCAAACCAAATCATTGTGTTAGAAATGAACTGTGGCATGTATTGAACACCATGTACACACTCCCATATGTGTGTGGGCATACCTTTGAGGCAATGCGTGCCTGGGAATATCACATGGCTTAATAGGCTGTCTTGTCTGTATGCAGATCAGAGAAAAGATCTGGTAAATTCTTGTTATAATATGAAACATGATCCAACTCAACAATACAGCACAAGGTTGGAGATGCTTTCACATCTTTCTGTGCTAGACTCAGAGAGAAGCAAAGTTAAGGACAGATGGGCTTCCAAAAGAAAAAAGTAATTAAGGTTTTGTCAGAAAGTTTCAACATTTTCTGTTTTGTCCTTTGTCCTAAAAGTTGCTAAAACTTGTCAGCGACATGTTGGAAGTTTTCTTACAGATTTGATGTGTTAGCATTGGACTGGGGGGGGGGGGCTGATGAAGCATTGGTGGACAGAGACAGTGGGGAGCCAAATTGATGCGCAGCATGCAGCTCTCCAATAGTCAGTCCCTCCAGGATTTTACAGCATTTTTTTTTTTTTTTATGATTGTTGCCAATGGCGTTGCTGGACGATTTTCCCGGGGCTTCAACCGTTAGATGGTTTTGAGTCCAATACAGTCCGCTCTGATGTTTCTCCTCAGCCACAGGCGCTCGCTCGCTGCCTCATTCACAACTGGTGCTGCGCTACAACACGGGGCTGTCTGGGCTGAGGCATGGCGGGGAGTCTGGTCTGATCAGCGCTGTTGCTGACGTCAACTAATGTTACTGGGTGTCATGCTACAGTACGTTGCTACGGTAGCAATGTACTGTTGCCAACGGCACACGAAGGATAGTAAATTGAAAAAAAAAAAAAAAGTTGCAACTCTTCACCATTTTCAGAAGAAAACAAAAAATGGAAAATAAATGGATAGTCCACAAAGTCTGACTTTCTGGTTTACACATCATTTCTGTTTAACTGGCTCTCCTTAGTAAGCACTACTTCACACTTCACTCCAGGTGACCCACTTTTTTGCCACTCGATCTGATCATGATGGCATGTTCACAGATCCAAGGATAACAGTGAAAGATTCACCAACTACCTGCTCAAATTTAGCATGATTTTTAAGTAACCAGGGATTTTTCAAAAAGATAAGTTTGTATACATGATGGTCTGACTGTTGATGTGTGAGAGGACAGATCAGGGTCTCTGATCGGCATGATTGGATCTTTTTCACAGCGCCGTAACAGACAAACTAGGTCACCTGGAGTTCCTGTCAGTCTCACTGGAAGATCTGAAACTGCCAGTTTTTGACATTGATAGACCATAAAAAAACCAGATATGATTCATCTGTGGATATATTCTTCATATTCGTCATTTTACTCACCACAAAAAAATGGTGTTTGCAGATTTTATTGTACTTTATTTTTTTAACTTTATTATGTATTTTTCTACCATGTCTCCACTTTGGAGGAATATACATTTCCAGGCCCATATACTGTATATATATATATATATATATATATATATATATATTACTGCCACCAAGTGGTCTAGAGAGAGGACCAGAATGTTTATGAGAGCCCGAGTTGTCAAAACATTAGTTCTCCTGCTACATTTTCCAGATCCCATGCAACCCCCCTCCCAGGGGGGCCTGCCCCCCCAACTTGAGAACCACTGGGTTAAAGTGAAATAAAATTGTCCAACCCTTGTGAGGTTGTGCTGATTAAAAAATAAAATTAACCAAACATAGGTATGGTAAACCTCTTTTTAGGTGGAATCTAAAGTCAAATCTATTCTTGAGTTGTGAGCCAAAGTTTAAATGTCAGTTCTGGGGATAAACCCCTTTCACAGTGATAACAGCCACCACTCAAGCAATAAATAATGTTTTCATTTGGAACTAACCTGCTTCTGTCTGTTGGAAAGGGTAGGTCTCTTGTACTTTATTTTAATGTCAGTAGTAAAGGTGGTACTTAAAGAGCCTCATCTCTTCTGAAGTGGAGCCCACTGTAAGAAAGTTTGAGAACCAGGATTCAAACCTGGGCCAGCAGTTTCTGGGAGTGAAGCTCAACAAGCGGAGCTAAACAGCTCCTCAAAGGGTGGGGAAGTGTCAAAGGAGGATTGGCTGAATTTGCATTCATAGTTGTGATCGCCAAGTTGCATCTTCCTGTAAAGATTCGGGTGGATTTACAGGGGGGGCCCTTCAGAACCCCTCTCCCCCCAACTTTGGTTTTTAAATTATATTTGTAAAAACACATCATCTAGAAGACCAAAAGCCTCTTAAAGCATTGAAATAAAAGATTAATTCACAAAAGCATAAAAGTTATAAATTTAATAGTAGGACCCTCAAGAATGTAGTTACGGCCCTGCATCAAACCTCATCTGACTCCTGTTGCGCACCGCGGTCGCACACGGTGGTGCGTTACAGACATGTAAGTCTGCAGAGTGGAGCAACTGAGCCTCCCGGCTTTCACAAGTCAGTTTCCACAGGTGATGTTTTACCTCAAAGTTGAAGTTAAATTAAATATGTAATGAACATAATGTCTGCTGAGGGAGACGGACGGTCGCAGTTTGATACGTCCATAAACAGGAGTAGGAGAAAAAAAATCGATTCACATAAAAATCTGGATTTTTTGTTACCCAATTTTTTTAAACCAATTTTTTTTTCACCTATTTTTTTTTACATTTCTTACTTGTCTTGTCGGGTATTATAGCAAGCAGAATGATGTTCTGGTTACTTTGTTGTGCTTTCCTAATCTAAAAAAAAAAAAACATTCACAAAATTATTTTTTGTAAAAATTATTATTTTTTTACTTCACAAAAACCTGCAATATCAAAGAATTGCAAGAATCGCAATTTAAATTAAATCAGAACCCCAAAAAATCGTAATAGAATCGGATCGGGAGTTATTTGTCCCAGCCCTATCCACACCTACCAGTCACTCAGGTGTGACCCGTTGGAGCATTCTAGTAAACAGGACAGCAGTTTATGTAGAATTTAGACCAAAAAAAGTTCAGAGTTTCTGTTTCAGGGGCTGAAGCTTCAGCGAGAGCTCCGTGAGATCAGTTAAATCAGGTTACATCCTGAATGTGAGACGGGAAAATAAAAAATAGGCTTCGATAATAAGTAGTCTAAATGGATCCATCCTTTACACCTGGACCACATGGGATGTTTGTTTTTCTGTGTATAAATCCCACTGCAGACATTAGATGATAAATAATGATAAAAGATGTTTACAGTAAAAACTTGCAGCTGTGTTATAAAGTCAGATATGTGAAACTTTGCTAATGTAGCCAATTGATTTAATCAGTTATGATAAAAACTAAATGATGCAAATCTTATAACAGAAACACTGAAACTCTATTAGATAATTGTGTCACTGTTTATTTTTCATACAAATATAATCATCTGGGTAATCTAGTTGTCCTCAGTGTTGCAGAAGCTCTAGATTGAGATGTTTGTGAAAGGTTTGGCTGCACAGCACCATGACCGCCATCATCAGTTCTCCTAAAATACATGTTTACATCTGTTAAGTAATTCAAGTTTTTTCTGAACTTATCTTTAGGAATATTTTTACATTTTAAGCCTGATGGTTCTAAATGTTTCAAGTGTTTTTGTGGATCCTGTTCTGACTCATTTACATATCGGGGATTTCCCCCACACTGCACTGAAGAAGATCAACAACTACCTTTATATTCTGACTGAAATACATCAGAGATACCTCCTGACATGTTTACATGGATACTGGACACTTTAAGCATTCACAACGTATACTGATACGGAGAAAGAAAAACACAAAAAAGTTTTGATCAAATATCTGCTTGAACAACTCAAGATGCTCAATAATCTAACTTATTCAGTTTCCAACTAAAATGTCTTCTCCACAGTCCTGTTCTGTTTTGCTGACGCCATTTCTCAAGTGACAAACTCAGTCAAGGAAAGAGCAGGCACTACAAATCGGCAATAACGGACCACTGCCAACAGGAGAATCATATCATGGACTGGGGAAAGGCCAAAGTCATCCGCACAGAGCACGATCGACATCAGCGTTGGATCAGGGAGGCAGTTGAGATCAGGAAGCGAGCCCATACAGCCATAAACCGGGATGAGGGGGCTTCTTTGCTCTCCCACACCTGGAGCAACATCCTCCAGTAGCAGGCCGTCGACGACCGGTCATTCAGACAAGCCGCACAGTCGCCTCGGCGCTGCCAGTGATGTGGTTACGTCGGCTTTGGGACGGGGTCGGCCTAAACACCGCCTCCAACAGAAAATCAGCTGATTTAACCACGTCACACACCACCCAGTGACACCTCTGAGGAAGACGGAAGACAGCCGTTGAAACATGGAAGGTAGGAGTAAGAATTGAAGTGTCTGATAATATAAGAATCTAAAAAGAATACAAAGTAGAAAGTATAGACACTATGAACATTATTGGAGCATTTCTCTTGTATTTCTTGAAACTCATGTCAACTAAACCTCCACATGGTTCAAGCATGAGCAGGAAGAACACAGATCACAGTAACCATCAGAATGAGTGTAGACATGCTTATTGTTCCTCCTGATCAGATCCTGGAAAAGTCTAAACCTTCCTTCTTGATGGGATTGAATATTCATTCTGAGCTAGGCCAATTGGATAAACTTTAACATGACTCTGTCACTTAGCAGAAGCATTGAAAGTAGTCAGGCAAATCATTTTTAAGTCTTTTAAAATATTGATTCTTGGAAATTTTGAAACGATTCAGAATCTTGATGAACAAGAATCTCGATTCTGATGTGAATCGATTTTTTTTGGGCACCAAAATTAAATAGTCTAGATCCGCCACTGTAAAGACTGCCTAGTAGTTTTCACTACTTTGGAGCCCTTCTTACATTGTGTGGGAAATCCTGAAAAAACTTTCTGGTCAGTTTGAAAGTAAATCATAGACTGTTGTAACAGTATGTGCATTAATACTGTAGTAATTTGTTGTTCAGCTACACCTCAGGCCTCTTCAATCCACCCTAAACTCAAGTTCACTTTTTCACAGTTTTTTGTTTGTTTGTTTTTTTTTTGGTAAAGAAACATTTTTGGCATTGTATTGATAGGAAAGTTGCATTTCTTTTACTTTTTATTTATTTTCTTTTTTTAATGAGCTGCCAAAGCGATGTGTGAAGTTGCTGCATGCTGCCAAACTGATGTTCTACACAAAGAGGGAGGCTACCATCGGGTAAAGGCAAACCCCCACCATATGGTAGAAATCTGTGCAGCTGATGTAGAAATACTGAAAATGAACTTGGAGAATACAGAGCCACAAGAGGGCTCCTTTGAAGGATGGCTTTCTGTTATATTAGGTTGGGGAAATTGGAAAATACTTGGCACATTCCCTTGATCTCCCCTGACTTTCATCAAAGGTTCTGAACTGCATAGAAAGATAGCGGGATTATTTCTGAGTTTTTGTAGGCTTTGGTGCTGAATAAGTTATGGCTTTGGAACACAGTCTTCCTACCATCTAAAAACTACACTTGTCCAGAATTTATAGGACTCGTGCAGATGTATATGGGATTATGCTGGTGTGTGAAGATGGAATCGGTTCACCACAACAGAAGACCCCCTTGAATGCAAATTGCTGGTGATTATGAGTACTGGTGTAACATTTAAGCCTGTACGCGCCCTTTTCAGAGATCATTACTTCAGAGAAATTAAGCATGACTACTGATTTGCTTTCAGTCCCAATTTTTACAATTCAAATACATTTCTGGGAAAGTTTCCACTTTAAATTATAATCATGAACTTGTGCTCGCACAAATGTGGTTTTCTTAACATCTCCCAGCATGAAGTCCACAAATATATTTGTCTACAAGCAGGAAATCAAACAGGGGCAATCAGGAGGCATTTAAGATGGAGAAAAAAAAGAGAACAAGTTGTACACAGGGTTTCCTTTCATACCAATCAGGCGACAGGTTTACCATTCACTGCAATTATCATTAAAGCTACCATTTTAATAAGTGACACTTTTTTAAATACAGTTTTATCTCCAAATGGCAGCGTTAAGTGAGATTTTTCACTACAGGAAAAATACTGTACATACATTTACATAGTTTATGCAGCTTTATACAGCAGGGCTCCAGTATACACTGTAACTTTTTGCATTGGTTGCACTGGTGTGCCTAACGTTTTAGTTTGGGTGCACCGGCAAAACATTCAGATGCACCCAAACTTTCCCAGCATCGCTTTCCGCACCACATCTTGATCCATTTTGATGATTGCTTTTTTATCATAACCAATAGACACTGATGGTTATTTAAAGGGATACTGTGTAACTTTTGGCCACTAGGGGCGCTAAACCTGTAACTTCCCACAGGCCACCAGACACTGTCGCGGAATTAAACAGTCTCCATCCGTTTTGGAATCGTGTTTGCAGACCAGCTCTGACCAGCTGATAGGGAAGTAAGTAACCATAAAAGTAAACCGAGCCAGTTTGTAATCGTTCTGCTACTTATTTGATATTTACATTAATTATAGGAAATGCATTTATTGCATGAAAACCAGCCCCACCGAAATGTTTAGGGAGTCACATTAGCTTTAGTCTGTAGCCGACTAGCTTCAACTAGTTGCATTTAGCTTCTACTAAACAGCAAAATAAAGACACAGAGGTATACTGTAACGTTCTGCAGCTCATCAGGCACTTACTGTCATTGTTTTGAATAAACTCTGGCTGGAAGATGTGATAAAGTTCATAACACTTTGGTACATTTGTACAACAGACAAAGAGCTAACTTAGCAGTCTAATAATACTGAGGCAAACAGAGCAGGTTTTGCATCCACACTGCTCTTTTATCAGACTCCAAACCGTGAAATCTTTGCCGAGGTCTACTTGTGTCTTTCCTCTGGAGCGATCCCTTTCCCGCTTTCTCTTTCTGGCCTCCTCAGACACCGTTTTCACCTTCTTCCTTCGTTCAGCCATGACAAACTTTAGATGGAAGAGGAGGAAAAGATAGCACAAAGCAGAGCCCTCTGTGTTTACAGAGGGGGAACCATAAAGCAAAGCGCTCCAGGTCACATGATCCATGAGAGACAGATCCGCTCCTGCAAAGTTACAATGTCTGGTTTCTGAAGAGGGCTGGCCCCTCGGAGGGCCGACACGCGTCATCACTGTATATTGACCCCAGAAATCATCCATTATTACTCGCATTGGGCTGATATTTGGGTCAAAAGTTACACAGTATCCCTTTAAACTATTGTGAACAAGAATGATGATTGGGAACATTATTTCATTTTAAGAATGAATACTAAACAGAAAAAAAAACTAATTCTAAAAACAATTTAAAGTGTCAGCTTCACTGAATAAAAAGGTGCAAACTTCCCTCACCCAATCCTTTTCACGAGAATTATTTACTTGGACTTGAATTTCGTGAAAGGCAGTAATGTGCCATGTTTATGGCTGCTCAACCAGCCATAAACATTCTTTTCCTTTTTTCTTTTTTAGGACATGCTACAACAGCCTCTCCTATCGGTAGTTTTGTCGACAACAACTGTTTTTTTCTTCCATGGATCTTATTTAGGACAGCCTCCAGGTGCAGCTAGAACACACGGGGTAACTGTGATGGAGGCTGCTCTGGTTTTTTTAGTGTCTCTCCTTGTCAGCCAGTATATTCTCAGCCTGATGTTTCACCACAAACACATGCAGCTATTTTATTAATTCTAGAGCCACTTGGGATATCATCATTTTTCCAATTTTTTGGACAACTTAGGTGTTTCTGTCAGCTTCTAAGCCACCGTTGAACTTCTGGGGGAGTATTGAGCCCTGTCAGTGCAGGTGTTGTCACACTTGATGGGAGGCTGTAGGTGTTAAATACGTTTCACTCCTGTCTTGCTTTTCTTGTTTATTTGGCTCAGAAACCATAAAAAAAACTCTGAGATTAGTAGGGAAAGCACATTACGCCCTCATATAAGTAAATTCCACAACATTCCACATCAGTGTTTTACAATTTTGATACAGTTGCATGTGTGACCAAAATGGTTGCACTGCAGAGCCATACTGGAAGGAAACGGAACACCATTTACTGTATTAGTGTGATTTGTTACATACAATCCTGTATTGTAACAAGACAAAAATTGCTTGGTATATTTATAGTTAATAATCTGAATACTTTTGACTTTTGCAAGTCAATGGCATATCATTGCATTTTTTGCTTATAAACTAAATTAAAACTGAACCTCTTTCCATTCTGGAAAAATTAGCATCCGGAATACCTCTTCACCGGGATAACCAAAGTATAATGACAGCTGTGTTAAAACAACATGTTTGAGTTTGGTCTTTTCTGAAAATGAGCACTAATACTTTTCTCCTAAACTCTTAAAATCAGATACTGTTGTAAAATTGCACAATATTGATATCATATATAATATATAATATCATCGATGCAGATGTTTAGGCACAAATAAAATATTTCTCATGACTATTCATTTTCTGCAGCCTGATCCCATTATAACCAATTTGTTATAAAACACAACTGAAACTTTCTTTTTTATATCTTAGCTATTCCTTGTCCTAACTTGATCATTACACCACATGAAAATAGAATTTAGTATAAATAGATGAATTAATTATTTTTATTGTCAAGTGTCCAGAAACAAAGTTATTTCGGGTTCCATTTTAAAATTTAGAATTTAAGAGAAGCTGATTTTGAGCACATAGGTGCTTTTCATTCTCCGTTTTTCTTTAGGAAGATTCAGATTTTTTTTCAAGCCTTATATTTGAAGTTTTCATCCATACTTGGTATCAGCAGGTATCAAGCATAAGTAGTTGTACTCAGTTTTCAAAATGTGGTATCGGTGCATCCGTAGTTAAAACAGGGTTCTATAAACTCTCAGTTTCAATAGTGAAAAAATTTAATTAAATATAAACTGTTATTGAGCTTTGTTGTCTGGTAACTTTGTCACTATTTGAATGTGTAAAAGGAAAATACTAATACAGTTGTAGGAATAAAATGTAATCTAAAAAGTATGAATTCATTGACAATATCCTGAAAGTATAAGTCAGTTCTTAAAGTACAATTTTCAGATATTTCTGCTGTGAAGTAGTGAAAGTCTGATAAGAAATACATAGAAAGACAAATAAAAAGGTCATTAAATGTATGTTTGAAATCATGCGCTAACTACTGTATTTATAATTCATCATGTCCCATTTGGATGATGCTTAGTTCCAGCCCTTCATATCTTATTTCTCCTCTGCAACTCTCTGTGCCCACACACTGATTTTTTAATCAAGCTGTATTCCCTATTAAAATGTTCTCATTCGCATATTTTTCTGTTTCTGTTGCCAGAGGATGAAAAAGTTCAAAACTGCATCTAAAAATGGCCCATTAAGACTTAAGTGTTCAGCCGTGGACCATTTGAAAGCACTGCAAGGCTTCTGTTCCAATCTTATAAAAACCTTCATTTTATAAGCACAACGACCAACCGTTCCATCTAAAGACAACATCTGTGCAGACATTTCAGCTACATTTACTTGTATGATGATCACTCAGAGAAAAAGTGAGAAATGGCAGAAAGTGTTCAAAGTTTTTTCTGAGTTAGATACGCCTGTCAGTTACTCCACTGTTTTTGAACTCATTAGGAGATTCATTACATTTTTTTTCCGTAGTCATTTCTAAATAAAGCAGCTGAAGGGGGTCTGAAAAGTAGATACACTGAGAACAAAGCTTTCATCCTGGTTCACCTGCCTGTAACTCAATACCTAAACACTGTGTCACACACTGCTGTACTGACAGCCATTTTCCCAACAGAGCACTTCAGTGTCAGACTGCAGGTTTATTTGTGGTTCCCAGAGTCTAACAGTAGAATAGGAAGGAGAGCCTTCAGGCCGCTCTCTGTGGAACCAGCTTCCAGTCTGGGTTTGAGAGGCAGACACCTTTCTCTATAAGATTGGGGTTAAAACCTTCCTTTTTGATAAATCTTATAGTGATGGATGGTTTAGCCATCCCTTAGTTATTCTGCCATAGGCTCAGACTGCTGAGAGACTTCTCCTGATGCACTGAGCCAGTCTTTCCATTTTCCTCTCTGCTCTTTATTATTACATCCACCAAGGCAGAGGTTATGTTTTCGGTGGCATACGTTCATCTGTCTGTCTGTTAGCAACATAACTCAAAAAGTTTAAATTTACAAGAAATCTCCGAAATGGGATAAGGAACAACTGAATAGATTTCTTTTTTTTTGGGGGGGGGGGGATTTTGTTTAAAGGATCCTTTACTATAGGGGTTTTGCCATTACAGCTTCTAACTCAACAGATAATGCCCAGAATTACAAGATGGCATCATGGTAGAGGTTATAATCCAAAATTGTTTGACCTGGATCATGTTGACATTCTGGATCTGGTGATCCAGAAGGTTCAAATTTGATGGGGTACATGGTGGGCTGTTGGGCCTTTTGGGTTTTTCTCAGGTGAGTCACCCTATGGCTTGGCAGAGGTCTGTGCTCTCTGACTGCTTCTAGTTTTCCATGGATAAATGACCGTATTGTCGTCATTAACTTGTATTTCTCTTTTCTCTCTCAGAAGGTCTCCCTAACTAAAAGTTGTGGTGCCTGTTATCCCCTTTTCCTGTCCTCTCCACCCTCAACCAATCGAAGCAGAAGACCACCCTCCCTGAACCAGGCTCTGTTTGAGGTTTTTCCTTCCATACTCAAAGATTCCTTTTATACATCTAAATTTGATCTGCTCTGATAGATTTGTACTTGATCTCACATCTTCAAATAACTCCTGTTTTTGTTTCATTAGGCTTTTGCTAATGTCAAAATTCAAATATGCCAACCAATAAAACTTTCAAGTATCACTTCTTTCAAAACCTCATTGTAGGATTTTCAAAGCTTATACTTTTACCTCAATGAGGAAAGAAAAAAGTCCTTAGCAGTCTCAGACAAGCATCAATCATCATATGATTCATTATTGTCCAAAAGGAAAACATGTATGTGATCTCTGTAAATGTCAACGTTGTCAGATTTGAGACAGGTCGCCAGCAATTTATCGACTATAACAGGGCCATGTGGTTTTAGAATATAGACAGTAACAGTGAGCTGTTGAACCAATGTGAATCACAGCTTTGTGGGTGGAACCAAATTGAAAGAATCTCACATAGTGATTCAACAGGACAGCTGGCGTGGCTTTTTACAGCGTGAGTAATAGTTCTGACGCCTACATGGTCGGTTATCTCTCTCTCAGAGAGCCATTCGACATATCAAAACAATAAAACGCTGATACACACATTTGCTGTTATGAGAACACTGAGGACTCGCAGCTTCGTTAAAGGTCAGTGAAGATGTCATCCAACAGTTCTGGACTCAACACTCAGACTAAATGTGAGGACAGTTTGTCAGTAGTTGAGTGACACTGTAGAAGTTAAAGCAATTCTCCAAAATTTGCTAAACTTCATGTCTTGTTCTTAATGAAATCCTCTCTTTTAACATCTTGTTTATTACCCCACTGTTTATTGCCTAGAAAATATTAATCATAAGCTGCTTAATGGCTGATCCCGGTAAGAGTTAGATTCATTTTAAAATTGTTGGTCAAGAAATTCCCAAAGCATTACCTCTACTCTGAGGTTTTCTTGGAGGTGATAAAAGCTCTACTTACGGAAATGCTACAAGCTAAGTACCTATTCATGGATGATTGACAAGGTTAAGAAATGTTTCTGACTGAATACGTCCGGATGATGGTGATTACATTTGAGGTCTGAGTCAGTCTTCTGACTTATTCCCTTCACGGCTCAAAAATGGAAAAAAAAAAAAAAAAAAAACGACTTTTCAAGCTATTGCTGAAATGTTATGTGCAGGTTTCAGACAGGATAGTTCACATGACAACTTATTATTTTGTAATTTTATTCCTTTAACAAATAAAAAAAGAAGTGATAATACAATATTTCGAAAACCTTACCAGACGGTTTGTTTGACTTACACCTACGACTCAGATAAAGGGAAATGATCAGTACTTGACAGTATTAATTCAGCAACAAGTCAAATCCCCCCCCCCCCTCTTCAGGCTACACACACATCTGAGGTACACTGACATTTTCTCCAGCCTTTTAAATCTGATAGACATCCACTAATGTTAGATTATATCGTAAAACATTTAAAAGATAAAATGTTAAGATACTGATGAGGTTAATAAGTGTCTATCTCAATTCTGCCTGAAGAGAGCTAACAAAAATATCATACAGACACTGAAATGACTTGGAAAAATATATTAGACTTAATAATATATTATGTACTGCAACAAAAAGGAAGCACTGATATGAAAACAAAAATTCTGTTGGTGCATCTCATAGTTCTATTCATCATTTTAGATGTGATTTAAAACAGTTTCTTCACAAAGCTCACTGAAGAGGCAAAGAGAGCTATGTGGAATCTTTCATTTTACACCAAATACATTCTGTATACAGCTAAATGTGCCTTCCAAATACTTTTTTAAAATTTGATCATACCACAATGGTTGGCAGGTCTCATAACCATTGCTTGATTTAAGAAATTTGTGTGCGCGATTCCATCTAGCCATCCATTTTCTCCTGCTTATCTGAGGTCAAATTGTCCAGGCAACAGGTTCAGGAGGGAAACCCAAACATTTTCCTCCCCAGCAATGCTCTTCAGCTCTACTGGGGGATTCCAAGGCATACCCAAGCCAAGAGGGATATAAAACCCTGCCAGCATATCCTGGGTCTGCCCTAAGGTTTTCTCCCAGTTGGATCCGCCTGTGAAAACCTCCAAAGGGAGGTGACCAGGAGGCATCCTGACCAGATGACTGAACCATTTCAGCTGATTCCTTTTGATTCGGAGGAGCAGCAGCTCTACTCCCAGCTCCATGACACTCAGGCTCCTCACAGTCTTTCAGACTGATCCCAGCCATCATCCACAGGAGGCTCATTTCAGCTGCTTAGATCTGTGATCTCATTCTTTCAGTTCCTCCTCAAATCTCATGGTCATAAGTTGGGGTTGGAGTGAAAATATAACAGTAAATTGAAAGCTTTGTCTTTTGGCTCAGCTCTTTTTAAAATGACATCCCAGTGTAACTTTTTTGTGACGGCCGACAAAGCCCCAGTCTGTCGGTCCTTCTACCTTTTCTGGTTGAGAACCATGGCATCAGATTTGAAGGGGTTGACTTTTAACTGGATAATTTAACACTTGACTACGATCCGCCCCAAATAATCTGCAAAAAGCACAGAAGTCCTGACATTTCCAAACCGGATACCTTTCTCTCTGACAACTCCTAAAACCCAGCCCATCAACATCATACACTGGATCAGTAACAAGGGGCATCCCTGGAGGAGTCTACCAAATGCAAGGTTGACTTCACAACAAGCAAAAAAATAGTTTGCTCTGGTTATAAAGGGACCAATAAGTAACACTAATTCTGGTAAACCATCCCACAGCACCCCCTCGCAGAATCCCTCAAGGGGACAAAGTCCTGAGTCCTCTCCAGGGCCATAAAACCCATGTAGACTGGATGATCAAACTCCAAGAGAACTTGAAATATCTACTGCCTTTTATCAAAACAACTAATTAACTTTTATTTCTTGCATTTTATCCTGTCTACATTGTTTGTCTGGAAAAAAAATCATTATGCCAGGACACTGGCTCAATGACAATAAAGCAGATTCTGATTCTAAAACTTTTTCATGCTTCTTCTGCACCCCACAGTAATGCTTTTAATGGTTTTATGTAAAGCACCTTGAATTGTCTTCTACATGAAATGTGCTATACAAATAAACTTGCCTTGTCTTGAACATGACAGAGCTCACTGTACTCCAATGACCTCCACAGTCACCGGATCTCCCGAAACAATCAGGTTTGTTTCCAACACCTTATTGAGTTTATGCCAAGAGGTAAGGCAGTTCGGAAGGAAAAATAGAGTCCACCTCAGTGCTAACAAGCTGGAGCTATTAAAGTGGCTTGTGAGTGTATATTTTAAGGATGCTTTTCTTTGCAGGTTCATAGTCTTACATCTTTTTTTTTTTTAACATGAATTATCATTTAAATTCTTTGATTACACTGGTTTGTTAACAGCATTTTGCCATCACGTACAGTACTTTAATGCAAGTTTTAGATGTTATGGGTCCCCCAGTGATGAAGCTCAACTTGGATTCCACCCAGGCTTTTTACAAATTCTAAGATCGTCCAGAATTCTGCTACCTGTCTGCCCTTCATCATCCACGTTTCCTCTGATTCTAAATCAACTCTTTGCTGAAGCTCACGCATAACTTCAAAATTCTTTAAAGAAAATCTTCTACACACAGTCTTTATCAACCCCTCCCCTTTCTTTATTTATAATTTTTTTTTTATCTATCTTTAGCTGTGATTGAGCTCTTTTACTTTTCACCTACTGGCGACTCTGAGCATCAACACAT
>JBBBVU010000016.1:21681555-21731141 GCA_037177055.1 Atherinosoma microstoma
AACCCTCAGTGAAAATATCACTTGTTATCATAAAAGGCTGCAAATAGAAAAGTTTTCAACCCTGATTTAAAACTGCTTAAGAGGTGAGTCATGTTGTAAGTGAACTGGTGTTATTTGTTGCACTGTTAAGGAAGCATATTGTATTTAGAGAAAAACCTCAAAAAGCTCTGTTTTTTTTAAATGAGAATTAGAAAAAAATCTTTTGTTGACTTAATTTACTTAATTGGAATCTGTGAGACAGGATTTTCCACATGAGTTCTGAGTGTAGCACACATTCACTGTCAGAGCGTTTGGATCAGCTTAAGGCACTACATTCAACTCAGTCCGGTTGCATTAACTTTTTACTAAGATCTTGTATTGATGATGGGAAAACCAGATGACTGGCAGAGATCAGAACCTTCAGTCCTAGGGCTGGAGTCCTGCAGGTTTTAGATGTTTCCTTCCTGCAACACACCTGATTCAAATAAAATGGTTCTCCAACAGATTGCTATCTAGTTCTGCACAAGGCTGTTAATGACTCATTGATTTGAATCCAGTGTGTTGCAGCAGGAAAACATTCAATACCTGCGTCGGTTCTTGAGGACCGGTGTTGCTGATCCCTGGAGAAAAGTCTGCTATTGCTTGTTCTCCAAGAATCCCAGTATTTTCAGCTATATCCTGAATGTCTCCTTTGTCACTACGTAGCCTGAATGCACGGAACAACTGATCCTGGAGAAACATGGCCAGGTCCAGCAGACCCGGCTGGGCTTTCCACCTCAACAACTGTAAAGTCCTCAGGTGTTTGTGCTAAGTCGACAATCTCCCTGTGTGTCAAACTGAATGAAACTCAACTTGAAGGAAACAGAAGTGTCCCTTGTTTAGAAGTAACCTGTGCTTCCATACTGTTCCCCCCCCCTTTTCTTCAAGCTGTGTTTATAAAGTAGAGATGGGAAGTTTGGCTCTTTTGACTCGGCTCCCCGAGTCGGCTCTTTCTGCGCCTAAATGGCTCTTCATTTAGTTTCACTGAGAGCTTCTATTTTAGTCTAATTTAGCAATTATGAGTGGTAGGTATTTTCTTTTCAATCAAGAGCTGTATCTTTGTGCATTTGTTTCATAAGAAAATAGTTATGTTTAATATTTAAAACAAACCTGTTGTCATCCAATCAATATTCATACAAGCCAATTCATACCAGACTAAGGAAACCAACAGATTGCATCAAATCTCGACTTTGATCCAATCCCCCATCCTGAGCATGCTGGGAGCGACAGTGGGAAGGAAAAACTTGCTATTAACAGGAAGGAAAAACCTCCAGCAGAACGTGGCACAGGGAGGGCGGCCATTTGACTGGTTGGGGTGGACAGGACAGAAAAGAGAGATCAACAAACATCCCAACTTTTATCAAGGGAGATCTGCTGAGAGAGAAGACATGAAAAAGGTTTGGAGAGTTGTTTCAGGGGCTTAAGCTTCAGTGACAGTTCTGTGTGATCAGTATCAGCATTGAGGCTGATCAGTTCAATCGGGTTACATCCTGACTAAGAGATTGGAAAATATTAAACAGGCTTCAATGATTATAAGTAGTCTAACTGGATCCATCCTTTATTCCAGCTGGACCACTTGGGGCGTTTTTTTCTCAGTGTAAATTCCAGTGTACACATTAGATGTTCCGGATTAAAATAACATGCTTTCAGTAAAAACCTACCGGTGTGATATACGCTCAGTCAAGCTTTACTTATGCAGCCAATTTAGTAAGGGATTATGACAAAAACTAAATATGATGCAAATCTCATAAAAGAGAAACACTGAGAAACTATTACATAATAAATTGTAATTGTCACTATATATATATATATATATATATATATATATTTTATTTATTTTTTTAAAATAAAAAATACAAAAGATGATCATCTGCGTAATCTAGTTGTCCTCAGTGTTGCAGAAGCTCTAGATTTAGATTTTTGTGAGATGTATTGCGGCACAGCAGCAACTGTCATCAGCTCTCCTAAAATAAATGTTTATATCTCTCCTATACTTTAAATTATTTTCTGAACTTATTTTGAGGAATCTTTTTTAGATATAAGGTTCAATAAGGTCTGTGTTTCTTTAGAAGGATAGTGAAACGATTGTTTTCAAGTGTTTTTGTGGCTCTTGCTTTGACTCCATTTACATATAGGGAATTTTCCCATGCTGCACGGACGACAATCAATAGCTACGATTACATGGACAAATTTTTCTTCTTTCTGGCTGAAATCAATCTGATCAGATATTCCTGCCGATATGTTTGCATGGACGCTGGATAAAGTGATCTGATTAGCTGTATGTTTACATGCTAGAAAGATTTAATACAATCTCAAAGCTTTAAGCACTAACAATGTGTAATGATTTGTAAGAAGGAAAAGAAAAAAAAAGATTTATTTAAATATCTGCTTGAACAACTCATTTCAAGTCATTCCAGATGCTCAATAATCTGTAACTCTTTCAAAGTTTCCAAATAAAACGTATCCTTCACAGTTCAGTTCTATTTTGCTGATGCCATTTTCAAGTCTTTCCTGAATCTCATGTCATCAAACCCCAGGGGTGGTTTAAGCGTGTGCAGAAAGAACATACATCACAGAAACCATCAGAATGATGTAGACATGCTCACTTTTTTCCTCTTGATTGGATTAGAAATTAATCAAGGCCGACCAACTAACGTTTACCTGATGCATTTCATGCTGTTTGAACATTCAGATCATAAGCGCTCCATGTGAACGCAACTAATGCCACCCTGTCTAGACCTGCTTTGAAACCCCATGTAAAATTTCCAAGATCCGCCACTGCCAGGAAGTCCCTTGAGACTAAAAACCTGGCCAAGAAGGCACGCTATAGCAGTCATTCAGTGCCTTCATGGGTTAAAATAACAGACATCCTAAGATCATATGTTGAAGGAAAACTGAGTCCAGCTTTTTATGTTTCATTTCACCAATGAACAGAGTGATGGAGCGATGCATCACATGACTGGGCCTGCTCAATCACCCAACCTGAACCCAATGGTGTGGAATGCATTGGACTGAAATGAAGGGGGGAAAAAAGAAAACCTGCCAACAAGTGCTCGTTGGACTGGTGGAAAAGCTCTATGTGATGGAAAGCTCCAGTTTTCTCACCCGAGGAAGTCAGAGGAGAGAACAGAGAGCATGCACAGCTGTTACTAAGATAGATGAAGTGGAAAGATTTTCCTTTGTTTACTTCTTGCTTGATATGTTAATGCGAATGAGGGATTTCGCAAATGCAATGTATGTCTTAGCATGCGATTGAAAAATGAATACCCTTTTGAACTCATAGTTGTGTTCAAATGTTTCTGTTGCAATGTTCAAAGCACTCTCTAAATGAAAGTTATTACAATTTACTGTATAATATAGCATGTAATATCCTGGCTTTGTGCATAGAGCTTTTGCCTTTGACAGCATCACAGTCTCCCCACTTCTTTGTGGGGAAAAAAGCAGATGTTCAGGCTTCTTTTTAAAGCTGTGATCAAGGTAATCAGAATCAGTAAACCTTGTGAGCACACAAACATTTGAGAAGTTACGCATGGGCCTTAAAGCTTCGCTTGACATTGTCGCATTTCAAAGTCAAGGTCAGCTTCACTTCAGTGTTTGCAGGTAACTCAAGCATAAGCCATTTTTCATTCCAAAACAACAAAAAGATATAATTAGATGCATTTGTGTCATGCCAAATCTCAAATACCGCCAGCTCTTGTATCAAAAGCTTATTCCTAACCTTTTGCATGAGAGATGCAAATTTGTTAGCATTTGGATCATGGATTTGGCTCTGAGGAGGAGGAGGTGCAGAGGGGAGAGAGCAAACCTCAGCCTGCTGAAATCACACATCTGCAGCTCAGCGCTGTCTGTAAGTCTCATGTTTGCTGGCATTTCCTTTCTCGCTGCAAGATCAGTCACGGTTTTCAGTGATTAGGTTACAAAAACTGCCTTTATGTAACACATGCCTTTGACCTCACGGTTCTTAATGCGGTGCATAGCATCCCTCGTTTTGCATGCGTGTGGTTTCACACATTCAGTATAATTGAACTACAACTTACTCTAGCAGAACAGCAAAGCTATTTTAAAGTGCCAGCATTAGAATAAAGCGCCTTAAGCAGACACTCGGAATGATTTATCCGTGGATAGATGTGAACAATTTCCAAACCTGCCCTGTGTTTACAAAACCCATAATTTAACACACAGCTAATTTATAATCAGTCAGGGTCATTGGTTATTTAAGTACATCTACCCACGCTGCACTTCTCCACCTGGTACTTTTTCTCTGCAGTGAGTCGATTAACCTCTCTTGCTGAAAGCACAAGTGCATGAGTCTCTGCCTAGGTTACGGGGCTCCGATTCTCAGAGGTCAAAACTGCCCCCTCAGCGGCCAAGCAAGGCTGCTGATTTTTATTTAAAGCTCAAGCAAGCAAATAACTCTTCAGATTAAAACTCTGGGTCACTGTGGAAGAAAAAAAAAAAAAAAGACCTGAGTACAGGTTATTCTAAATCTTTACTTTGTTGAGATGAACTGCAGTATGTAGTCAAAAGGAGACAGGAGTCATATAAACAGAGCATGCACTCACATTTGTGCCACTTTATTTACCTGTTCTTTTAAAGGATGGCCAATGAGTTATCAGTCAGGACGAGCATTTGACCGGGGCAACTTAGAATAGATTAATGGTGCTTTTAAGTTGCGTAATTACAGCTTTCAAGATAATGAAGGTCATTGCTTGTTGTGAGGGAAACAGAGCGTGCTATGAAAGTAGAGAGGAATTAATTCAACTCCAGAAGTGGATTAAAGTCTTCCACTTAACCCCTGTCCAAATAGCTTCACAGTGGTGAACACTACACCTAAAGAGTTGCAGCTAATCGGTCAGGAAGCACCTCTCCTGCTCACCACCAGCTCTGCTACTTCCCATTTACATGCCCTTAGTAGGCGGGTCTTTGGCTAGTGACACTGAGTGTTTAGCTTTTTCTTGTTGGCTCCCCATTACATCCAGAACAAAATTTAAAATCCTCACATATAAAGCTCTTAGTGACCAAGCTACATTGGATTTTAAAGATCTCAGAGTTCCATGTTTTCCCAACAGAGCACTTTGGTCTCACACTGCAGGTTTAATTGTCGTTCCAATAGTTTCTCAGAGTAGAATGGGAGGCAGAATCTTTCATATAAAGGCCCCTCTCATATAAAACTAGCTCCCACTTTCTGTTTCTCCTCCTTTAAAGACCCACCCCTTAAATTTTCGACATTAAAACTCTGCGTTCCGGATTCGTTTGATGGTACATTGATGGCCCAGCAGCGTCCCGCAGCTGAGAAACCGCACTATACAACTTTTTCATCCGGGACGCTGCGCAAGGTTGCAGTTAAGTTTCGCTCTGTGCATGCATCACATGCGAGTAAGCCGATGTCAACACAGCAGCAGTTTTGAATGATTACCGTGGCAGATTTAGCAAAGAAACGTTAGAAAATATTATGGGAGGAAGGGAGGAAACAAAAGAGAGACAGAGACAGAGCAAGAAATAAGACAAGAGTCAAGATAAGACTGTTTTTCACTGTATGGAGAGAGCTCACAGCTAGGATGCAAGATGGAAGCCGAATTAGCCGTCGATAGGGGCGCGTCACTGAGAAAATGGAAAAAGTTAAAGTAGTGCATCTTTAAGATTAGGTTTCAAACTTTTCTTTTTGATAGAGATTATAGTTAGTGTTGGCTTGGTAACCCTTCAGCTTAAGACATACTCTGCAAGAAACAAGAACTTTGTTCTTGTTCACGAGGCTGCAAGAACAAGAACAAAATTTGTTTTGGTCCAAACAAGATCCACAAGAAGCTCCGTCTGCGGCAGGGCGGCGTTGTGCATGTGACTATGTCCATGTCTTTCTATACATGTTGTATACGTCTTTGTACTCTCTCACCACCTTGATAAGGTTCTACATTTCCGCTGATGTGAAATTTAAGTGACAACTCCCTGCTTCACGCTTTTCTGTGTTAACCACGACCACCTCAAATGTCCGACCAATCACACAACTCATCTCGAAGCCCCACCAGAAGAAAGTTCTGCTTGGCTCATGCATCGAGAAAAAGCTGTCCGATGTCCCGAACCAGGGCCGCAAAATGACATCATTTTTCTCTTGGCCTCGAGAACAAGAACAAAGTTCTCACTTCCCGTGGAGTATACGGCATCCCTTTAGTTTCGTTGCCATAGGCTTAGGCTGATGTTGAATGTCCCATGATGCACTGGGCACCTCTCTGCACTTTTCTTTTTATTCTCTATTTCTAAATATATGGTGTTTTGATAGTACTTCTTTCTCAGCTGGTATTACTGGCTTAAAGTTACAGTGCTCTTTTTCATGTTGTCTCCACTTCCAACTAGTTGAAGCAGATGGCCATCTTCCCCAGTTCTGGTCCTGCTGGCGGTTTTTCCTCTCCACTGTCACCCTATGCACGCTTAGGATGGAGGACTGAATCAAAGAGAAAATTCATTGCAATTTACATGAACACAGTTATAAACTGGAGCATTTTGGATTATAAAATGGATTTGTTCTAATTTATAATTGGACAACAATGATTTGGTTTGAATTGGATTGTCTGTAAAATGCGTTGAGATGACTTTGTGTTAAATTGGCACTAAATAAATACAGCTGAATTGAACAGTAAGCGTAAACCACCAGCACACCTCTCACATTTCTGCACACACACCAGTGCAAAGCTGATTAAAGACAATGACAAACCGGAAAAACCGTAGATAGTTTGCTTTGTTTCTTTTTGTTCCTCGATACAGTATATTCTTCCCAGACAGCATTCACATTTGGATTTATAGTTGACACAGGGAGTTAATAGAAGTCCAACTTTAGATCCATTTGGCTTAGGTTTTGATGTATAGTGTAGTATTCGATTTCTGTTCTACAGTGTTTCATTGCCATGAGGGTGATATAAAACTAACTGCCCTGGAGAGCATGGGTCACAGTAAGAAGAGGGTCTGGAAGGTTTGTGTGAGCTGAAGAGGAAATGACTTTGTTGTTGTTGTTATGCAGTTACTCACAGCAATCCCTTCAACAATTTCAGGTTTGCTAAAAATATACATATGCCAAGACTCACTAGCTTTATGATCAAACCATCCTTCTAAAGTGCAGCGTTGGCCTTGGGCAACATAAAGTTTGTTTTTAAGCACAAAGCCCAGTATATTTTAACTTTAAATGATGTTAACCAATCAGAATGTTTTAAAAGTATCAGCTTTTGGGGGGGGGTTCACTTTCAAGCAGCATGTCAAGCAGGACACCCTTTTCTTGCACAAGATATGAATATTTGGCCTCATAATCATATTTAAATTTCTATAAACTTCTAATTTATTTTCAAAAAAGGAATTTTGTCAGATTTTATTATGTCTTTCTGACGTTCTTTTTTAAGAAATATTTTTTTTCTTTTGGTTGCCTAAGGGCAATGTTGTGCAATAACATCGTGCATCTCCATCTTGAGGGACACTTTGCTAAAGGTGTGTTTGAGTGCAATCATATATTTAATTGTGCACAAAACTATTTGTAATTGCATTTTTATTCATATTGAATTTGACTTATCAAATTTTGGACATAAAAGTTGTTCTATGGGAGGACGGCGCATGATCGGCATGTTTGGGAAATCACATCTGACAATGACGACAGTGACAGACTGCACTGACAGTGAGGAGGAGTGAGGAGAGAAATGTTTGAGGAAAACAGAAAATGGGATTTTAATTTTATAAAGCCGACAGCAGCTGTTGTTCTGGTTATCCCAAATCAGGATGTCTGCTTGGACAATACATCATACGGGTTAAACAATGTGTGACAACAGGGGACGATGCAGGGCTTCTGTGTGTATAAATTGTGCACCTCTGTTTCACAGCACAGATTTGCAAAGACTCACACATAAGGACAGCTATGTCTCACAGCATGAGAATCAACGTGACAAAGCTGAGCCTGTATCAGGTCATATATGGAAGTATATCCCCATCTTTAATCTAGAGCATAATTGTTCTATTTGAGAGCAATATGTTTTGTTTTCAAGTTCAAATATATTGCTCTCTCTCAAACTCTCACACTCAAAAAGTTCCTTCTTGCTGTCAAATCTATCGTTCTTGCTTTCAAAACTCTGCTCCTGCAGGTTGCAGGTAAATAAAACATTTCATATTGGGTTTTTTCTCTCACAAAATATATAACATGCAACTTACCAGTATTTTACAGTATATATGTTATTTTAGATAATAGATTTTATAGGCCGCCACCTTCTTGTAGTGGAGGGTATGAGCATTCTATTGATCCTAGCGGCTATGTTGTCGGAGGTTTTATGCCCCTGGTAGGGTCACCCATGGCAAATAGGTGTCATGGGGAGGAACCAGACAAAGCGCGGCCCAAAGAGTCCTATGATGAGACAGAACAGTGACACAAGGTTTCCCTTGCCCGGACGCAGGTCACCGGGGCCCCTTCCTGGAGCCAGGCCTGGGTGTGGGGGCAAGCGCCTGCTGACCGGGCCTTCGCCCATGGGGCCCAAAAAGGAAACATGGGCCCCCCCTTCCTGTAGACCCACCACCCGCGGGAGGGGCCGTAGGGGTCGGGTGCGTGGTGAGCTGGGAGGCAGCTGGCGGGGTCCAATCCGCGGCTGCAGAAGCTGGCTCTAGGGACGGGGAATGTTACCTCTCTGGCGGGGAAGGAGTCCGAGTTGGTGCGCGGTTCCGGCTAGATATAGTCACACTCATCTCGACGCACGGCCTGGGCTCTGGAACCCGTGTCCTCGAGAGGGGCTGGACATTCTTCCACTCTGGAGTTGCTCACGGTTGAAGGCGCCGAGCAGGTGTGGGCATACTCGTTGCCCCCCGGCTTGGTGCCTGTGTGTTGGGGTTCACTCCGGTAGATGAGAGGGTAGCCTCCATTCACCTTCGACTGGGGGGATGGGTCCTGACTGTTGTTTGTGCCTATGCACCGAGCGGCAGTTCAGAGTACCCACCCTATTTGGGGTCCTTGGAGGGAGTGTTGGAGAGCACTCCCCCCAGGGACTCCCTAGTCCTGCTGGGGGACTTCAATGCCCACTTGGGTGACTACAGTGAGATATACATTCCTACCCTCACCTATGGTCATGAGCTCTGGGTACCGAAAGAACGAGATCGTGAATACAAGCAGCCGAAATGAGTTTCCTCTGCAGGGTGGCCGGGCTCTCCCTTAGAGATAGGAGGGCCTCAGAGTAAAGCAGCTGCTCCTGCGCATCAATTGGAGCCAGATGAGCTGGCTCGGGCATCTGGTCAGAAGGCCTCCTGGACGCCTCCCTTGGGAGGTATTCCGGGAACGTCCCACCGGGAGGAGACCTTGGGGTAGGCCCAGGACACGCTGGAGTGATTACATCTCTCGGCTGGCCTGGGAGCACCTCGGGATCCCCCCGGATGAGCTGGCTGATGTGGCCGGGGAGAAGGAAGTCTGAGCTTCCCCTGCTTAGGCTGCTGCTCCCGCAACCCGACCCCGGATAAGCGGAAAAGGATGGTACACACGGTATGGATTTTATAGGGATTGCTATTTTGGGTTATCCATACGCGTTTACTGATGATCCCATTTAAGTACTGATTTTCTGAGTTCACTGTGTCAATTAAAACAAGCGTACCTTGAGGTATGCTCAGTCAGCATTTATCTAGTATTCTATTGGCTGGAGAACGTTTGACAGACAGCTCATTCAGAGGAAGTTTTGAGAGTACAGAGAATGTGTACTGAGAATGTCTCAGTGAGGGAAAGAGATCAAGCTGGAGCGCAGGAGATTTGAACCTGCAACACTGGGCAGAGTTTTGAAAAGAAGAACAATCTATTTGACAGCAAAAAGTGTCTTTTTTGTGTGAGAGAGTTTTGAGAGAGCGCAATATATCTAAACGTGAATACAAGAAATCTTGCTCTCAAATCAACTAAACTAAACTAAACACTAAACTAAACTAAACACTCTTGACTAAAGATAGAGATATACCCCCATAGTCATACATGTGTATGTGAAGTATTTTTCAATTCTTAGTTCCATTTTTTTTTTAAAGATTGTTTTATGCTTTTTTTTTGTCAGCAACAGTCTTATGATCTACGGATTAATCATTTTGTCTTTTTTTTTTTTTTACTATTGCTGCACAACGTTGCACAAAGGAAAATGAAAATCTCAGGGTGGAATTAAAGTGGCTCAAAGTGAATCAGTAAATCATGCTGAATAATTTCTTCAAAATGTGTGCAGTAGAGGGTACTTTTTTAACCAGCTGTCATCACATCAATAAATATTAATAAATGACCTACTTTTAATCAGATTGTCACATATGAAGTCTGTTCAGACTGTAGAACTATAAATGTGGATAAGAATGAAGTCAACCCCTCACCTTCCATCTTTCTGTCTTGGAGAGGTATGATTGGTCTTCTGTATGTGCTGCTCAAAAACTATTTTTGCTTCGTAAGACACTTTAGATAGACTCAACAACTCCTTTTGAGCAAGTATTTGACAGCAGAGTAAATCCATCTTTTTAAACAGGAACATAAGTCCAGCACAATCAGAATCAGGAAGGGCATCCATCTTTTTGACCAATCGGGTGAGGTGAGACATCAAACCTAGAAGATAACAGTGTTCAGCCACTCAGTCTAAATACACCTTCTGTTCCCTGCCAGTCAACAACAGATTTATTTTTCTATTTAAGTTATTCATTAAATTTAAACCTGAAGGCTTGAATGTATTGATGCTTAGCCACTTTAGCATATTTATTATTCTCGTAATTTTGGTTATTTAAAATGTTGCGTTTATTGTTCCTTTAAAGGCTTTCATTCATTTAGTTGACAAGAAGACATCACAGACTCGATTGATTTATGTATGTGGATAACACACATTTCAACACATCTTGTTAACACTAATAGGCTGAATTGACCAATAAAACAATTTGGGACATCATAAAAGTACATTTAAAATGAAAAATTACATTACTTCAGACAAACGAGTTGAAATTACAACTTTTTTTTTCTTTTTTTTATAAATCTTCTCTGAACCACACAAAATCTAAAGCCCATTCTCATTACATTTTCATCAAAACCCTCGGGTCAGTCACATATATGCAGAAGGGAGTCTTTAACATCAATTAACTGAGGGTAGAGTATTTGAATAATTTCAGGTTCCTGAAATGTTATGTGCAAATTGAATGTAGAGAAAATACATCTTTTACTTATTCTATATTATTTACTGCCTTGTTTATTGCCAGTATTTCAGCATTTCTGATGCTGTGTGGTTATAATGAGAATGTTTTTTGTTCTCAAGCAAGATCAACTTTGTAGGCGACGTATTCATGAGCTTCTGTCACGTTCTTGCAGGTATGGTTGCCAAAGACGACTTATATTATGCAGACAGATGAACAGTTTCGTCCGTCTCCTGCGTCGGTTACGCTTGTAATTTGGTCAGTTTCACCAAGCTAAGCCATCCGTTGCGTGACACCGAAAACGGAGTAATACCACTGGAAATGGTGGGGGGGCAGAGTTGAACAGAAACAAACCAGAGAAGAAGAGGAGGAACAGAAAAAACAAAACAATGGTGGAGGTAAATCATGGCAACGTGAAAGACGCATGGAAGTATGAAGACGGCAACGTATGAGAACGTTTGAAATGGATGTCCCTATTTACGTATGTACGTACGTATGTAAGGGAGTATAAATGGGCCTTTAGAGCTAGATTGTGAGAAACCCCGCCCCTCATTACAATACAGCAAAACAAAACTACAGAAACGAATATGGAAACAAATTAATATGACAAAATTAACAGTTATGTTCAAATAAATATAGAAAAATATTAATATATACTTTGCTTTTTAGCTTGTTTGTTGTTGAATTAATGATTTTTTCTTGCTCCACATATTACTGCATGGCTGTTATCCAGGAGAAACACAGACTGGATCACCCAATTCTCCAGGTGAGCCACTAATATCCCACTGATATCTTAACACAGACTTAGGGAGCTTATTTCAGTGATGACCAAAATAATCTACGAAAACCAGTGCGGATTAGGTTGGGGCTTTGTAAAAGGAGACAGGAGACTGCAGCCTCTAACTTAACTACTTTTTCTTTAAAGGAGCTTTTCTCCTTTTAGTTGAGGAAAGTTTTTGTGACAGAATTAAGGTGATCAACATGGGAAAATCTGTTCATTTTAAGCACAGCAGATGACCTTTCTGTCTAATGCCCTCAATCCACTCATCTGCCCAAACATCACTGCAAACCATGGGCTCTCCTCAGATAGAGGAACATTAGAGCCAGGATACGAGTTCAGATAAGACGGATTCCAAAATAATGCAAGTCCTTTATCTAGCCTTCCTCTGGCAAATGTCCACTTACAGGAGAATAAATTAATAAAGTACGATTGAGGCAACGGAAAACCAGAGACTTTAGTGTTTACAGAAACCTGGTTTTATCAAAGCATCGATGAAACTGTTACACTTAATGGGCTGAACTTGCTCTGCACTGACAGGACACAAGATTCCAGTAAGACGAGAGGAAGAAGGGTTGCATGTTTCCATCAATCATGGCTGGGGCATAAATGTCACTGAAGCAGTTGCATGGTGCTCACAAGATGTTGATATATCTGGGCAAATAGAATAGGTGACAACTCACCAGTATGTTTGCTGCGGTTTACAGTCATCCAGATGCAAATCCAATACACTTTTTTTTTCCTCAGTCGTTCATAGTCTAACTACCAAATTGTATTTTTTAAATGTCATTGATAATCATTTAAATGAAACAGACCGGAAATCAAATTCACCAAAATTCAAAGAGCTTGTCCACATCACCAGAAACACAAGAAACATCTTGGATGGTTTTTATACTGGCAGCTCCAAAGCCCTCCCATGTTAGCAGTTGGTCCATTAAACCATATTCACCTGCTTCTCCTTCCAACTAACTCCCAGCTGATGAAAAGAATTAAATCATAAGCAAAAACCACGGCATGGCGTGGTGCCCTGCAACGGCTTCACATATGTTCAGAAATGCTTTTAATCAAAACAAACACATACATTTTGAGAAATAAACAACTCTGCTAGCTTAAATGAGCAAACACAGTTCAGAGATATATACAGTGAAGGTGGGAGGTGAGCAGACGGCATTCACTGCATGCAGATAAAACTTCTCCTTGATGCCAAATCAGTTACTTCCTTATCAAAAGCTTTCACTGTTTTGGAGCTTTTTGGTCTGTTTACAAGATATCAACTAAATTTAAATAAAACTCTCTCTGCTTAATAAAGCAGCCCTCAAACTTAATTACACAAGTCTTCCTTTGAGTCTACATGTGGGGAAAGACTATCTCAGCCCTCATGGGATCCAGTAACCAGAGAATTTAAAACATTATTCATATTAAATCTCCTCATTTTTGATCATGTGGATGCTTTTGCACACACTTGTATGTCTGAGAGTTCCAGCATCCTGCAGATTAAAACAAAGAGCATTTGAGCAGGAAATATAAGGCAGGAAAGGGGAAAAGGCTGTGAATCAATACAAGTAAATCATCTTTCAGTGGGTAGTTAATAGCTATGGTATTTCAAAATGTTGTATAATGGAGCTGATGGGTTTCCTGAGCTTTTTATGAATTAGAAGTAATATGAACACATTTAGGGACGGGATTGTAGCAGGTTGTAAATGGATTCAACTGAAATTAAACAGATTTGATTAGACGTGTTGATTTTGTTCACTTTTTCTGTCAAGTTCTCTGATTACATTAATACTGAGGTGGTGGAACATAAATAAACTGAATATAAACTGAAATGAACCCTGAAGAGTTGGTTTAAATATGCTTGGCTCTTATAAAACCCCGGTTTAAATCAGCTGTTAATGTTAATTTCCTTTTATGGCACAAGCAATTCTTACTAATGTACAAATGAATGTACAAAATAGATTAATTGTAACAGTGAAATTAGGTAACTAAGCTGAAACACATTTTTGTAATTATACTAAGTAGGAATGGGTGGTTTTTTAAATGTTTGAATAGCGTACTCATTTGAACGTATGAAATGTAATAGTTTGTGTTTATCATCTCAAAATGACAGAAGCCGGTAGTTATGCATTACTACCATCATAAGGCGGTGTTAATTTACCCAGCTGATTGCCAAGAACCAGAAAAAGAAAACTGTCACTCTGGTACAAAGTGTGACGTTGTGAGATTTGATGCTAATGCAGTGGAAATATAAGTAGTATGCAGAGCCAAAAACAACAACCTGCACAATGTTCTTCAAGAAAACAGGGCTAGGTTAAGCTAGCATATCAGCTTGCCACAACGGTATACTATCATTTGAGCTTAACATCCCACTGAAGGTTTATCTACAAATCAGCAGCCAACAGCTAGCACTGAACACTTCCTTTTATTTCCTTATTTTTGCAGTTGTTTAGATATAACATTATTGGTGTCATTAACTTGTATTTCTCTTCTCTCTCAGCAGGTATCCCTGGCTAAAAGTCCTCTCCACATCCAACCGGTGGAGGCAGATGGCCGCCCTCCCTGAGCCAGGTTCTGCCCGAAGCTTTTCCTTTGTGTTAAAAAGGATTTTTTTTTCTCCTTTCTACTGTTCCCCGTGCATGCTAAGGAAAGCAGATTGTATCAAATAGAAGATTCAATCCGATCCATTGCTTTCCTTAGGGAATAACTTTCTATAAACTGGCTCGTATAAACGTCACATGTCATTACGTACTCAACTAGAATAACCACAGACCAAAGCCATGAGAGAGCGGCATACTGCTGAAAACCTTGCAAATGTGCTTTCCACGACTACCGAACACTGGAGACTAAATGGAAAAGTAACAGCAAGTGTATATGACAATGCTAACAAAATGGTGTTAGCCAACACTAAACACCTGTAGGGGTTGGAGG
Source organism: Atherinosoma microstoma (assembly GCA_037177055.1). Taxonomy (NCBI): domain Eukaryota; kingdom Metazoa; phylum Chordata; class Actinopteri; order Atheriniformes; family Atherinidae; genus Atherinosoma; species Atherinosoma microstoma. The sequence continues at coordinate 21,696,413 of JBBBVU010000016.1, forward strand.
GGACGACTGAATAATTCTCTAAAAGCATAGTGTTCAAAACGTAAAAAACAATCTCCTTAAACTTCAAATACTTCTCTTTTTGTTTGTTTTCTATATCTCAGAGATAATGTTTTTATTAAAAGAGGCTCTTTATTTCCTCTGCTGTTATCTGTGGTCTTTATGGCTTTTTTTATATTAGAAAAGAATTAAATGGGATTAAAAGAAAAGCACACGGGTGGTAAAAGGCTGAACCTGCAAAATTATTTTGGGGAAGGAGAAAATTCAAGCTTCATGCAGAGCACATCCAGCATTACATCCCTGGTTTAATCCGCTGAATATGACAGTGCTCGTCTTGTGCGTCTCAATGTTCTGGAGGCACCAGTCTCCTATTAGTAACTTCTTTAAAGACCTGCCAGGAGCCAGATGAAGAGGCTATACTGCCTCGGCTTATACATCCACCGCTGTTTCTGGCAATCTCTTTCCTGCTACCCATCTCTTTATCTATCACTCCTCCAATCTCCAACTCCGTCTTTTCTTCCACCTTCCATCTCTCTACCAAGTCCTTGCATCCTCCGTTCCCTTCAGATTAGCTTCAACAGAGTCTTTCAATCTTCCATCTAATTGCCTTGTGGTAGGTAAATGATTGACTTGTGAATCAAACCAATGTCAGAAATGCATAAATATTAATGCGTGGGTATGAATGTGTGTGCACCTAATGCTTTTCTTGAATCAGGGAGAACAGCAGCAGGGCCATTATCCTCCACTCTTATTTCTTTAACTATGTTTTTTGCGTATTGCACATCTTGTCATATAAAATCTTAAACACAACATAGATCCATTTGAGAGCAGCAATTTTGGATGACACTGTCATTTACATTTACCCACAGCCATGCATGTCAGTTTCATCCCAGATAAGTGGAGTGTCGTAAAATGTGTACATGCTGCTCAAAGCAGAGGTAGCATTTATTTCCATATCATCTGTCAGCATTAGTTGCATCAGATGAATTCAGACAAACGATCTCTTCCCTCCTCCTGCTCGTGCCCAGATAGCAGGCATCTGCAAGAAGATGGTGCTTGATAGACTGCTTTCTGAAGCAAACACCCTAAGCATATATTGGGTAGCGATATATTATAAACAAATAGCTAAGATGAAGTGGATTTTCATGAAGTCTTAATCTTGCTTTACAGTCTGCCTCAAAGATACAGGCAGAGCAGGAAGGCAGGAAGTCAGCTGCAGGTCAGCAGAGAGTTTGCTTGAGGGAGCAATCTGGTTTCCAAAACAACTTATTGCCAGCACTTTTACACACAGTCGTACTTTGACATCCCAACACTGGCTGCTGCCTTTGGAGCCACGATTGAAAATAGAGTATTATTGTATGTGTTTGTACAGATATCTCAGGGGATGTTTCTTTTGTCCTGTGCTTTCCTCCGCTGCAGTAAGTAAAAGTGCTTTGTTTACTGCTCCATCCTATCTCAGCAGCTCCCCACACATGCTCTAACTGTAGTGCAAATTAAATAAAAATTAATGCCATCAGCAGCGAGCAGATGCAGTTAGGTGGTGTTTATTTGCTCTTTCGGTGCACTTTGTGGTTGAGCAAAGGAACGCTTTTGAGAGGGAGCTGTGGCTAATACTTTGAAAGACAGAGGTTGCTGTTTGTCCGGGGAGTCAGCAAGCCTCTGCAAGCCAAGCTGAGCGAGGCAGAGATGACAGTCAGGAAGCTAATCCTCTGAAATAATTTGGTCGGCAGTCTCTGAACTTCCACATTATCTTTCTCTGCATACGGCAGATGATTTAAACGCCTCAGCCCACTTTTGACAGGTGAATACAAGCCTGAACCGGCTTTTCTAATAGGAAAAGGCTGTGGACGGGGTCCATGTTTTGGCCTACAGTTTAAATTTCTTGTATACAAATGGTGCAAAGGACCTTTATTTCGAGATAAGGGAGCTGGCAGACGGAGGAGCCAAGGCAACGGAGCTGAAATGTGCTTGCACATGGCTTTCAATGTAGTGACTGATGCTGGATGGCATTATTTGCTGGTTCCGTGTTGCTACACAAACAACATCATATCTTTATTTCATATAGTCCCTCAAGAATGCTTGTGCCACAAACCACCTGCTTGGCACCAGAGAGGAACTGTTTATCTAGTCAGGCAAATAAATACACATGTTACAAAAGCAAACAAGATTGAATTAACTCCCAAAAGTAATAATAACACTGCACTCTTGAGATGAGAGATTCACATGTCAGGTTTTTCCAACTTTATTCTTGATGAAAATAAAGTTGTTTTGTTTTTTGTTTTTTTAAACTAAACACAAAAACAAAACATGCTGGTGAAGCGGAGTATAAGCAGCAAAAATGACACTACAGATTAAGACAATCATAAAACCATGTTACCATCCTGAAAACGGTCTCCACAAAGACTCTTAGATAAAGTGTTTCTATTTCTATGAACAGATGGAAGACTTAGTAAGGATTGCATCACAGACCTATAGCTGTGAAACTTGGAATATTTTCAGAACAAAATAAACTTTTAAGCTTAGTTTTGTGTAGCATTGGATTATCCAACCAGTGTACTGTCATCCTTCCAGCATTACAACCCACAACCAGGTTGATATGCTTTCATTTTAAAACATTCCTGCCAGAGAAGTCTCTTTCAGTAACAGGGGGAAAAAAAACAAAATAAAGCATAAAATTACCTACTGCCATGTAGACGGAAAGCTACTTCCTTGTACACCTTAAAAGCTAGTTGCAGCCGATTTGCTGCTGCTTTTAAATCTTGTTAATGCATCCCTACATTAAAAGTAACATTGTATTAAATGGGGGACGGGGCCTTTTCTGTTGTCAACCCCCACCCTCTGGAACTCCCTCCCATCACAGTGACATCACAGACCCTGCCACTTTTAAATCCCTTCTAAAAACCCACCTGTTCCAATCTGCCTTTACTCACATAAACTTTACTTATTGTGTTTAGTTTCAACTTTGTGTTTTTACCTGTTTTCTGTATTTTGCCTTTTTAACTGTTTTATTCTGTAAAGCAGCTTTGAGTTTTTTTGAAAGCACTTTATAATTAAAATGTATTACTATTATTAGGCTACTGTTACTATTATTATTATTATTATTATTATTATCAAATGTTTTAAAGGGAGAAGAAAATTCAACAAAAGGAGCAATTAGTGTCGAGAAAGGAAGGAAAAATAACTCAAACTCATAAGAGCTAGTTGTTCCTGGCTTGCTAGCATGTTTGGCTAGCAAGTTTGCCAGTTAGCTGCTAACTAGCTGCAGGAGTTCCCCAGCTGGACTTGGTTATCCCTGCTGGTAGCTTTACATTCCTCAGTAATGTATGAACTGCTGCTGGACAACATATGTGTTCATATTGTTACCTGAAATCAATGTAGCGGATACATGTTAGGTTAGTTTTTAACGCACTGGGCAAACCCGGTTTCTTTCAAATAAATAGCCAATAAATGCTCAGATAGAGGTGTAAATTGCAAGATTAATCCTGGTATGATATTGTATTGATTAATAAATACTTCACAAATTCTGCCACAATTTCGATTAAACTGAGGAACCAACTGATTTGAGATCACACACTGATTTAACACAATCACTTGAAACACTTTTAGATGTCGACAATTTCCTCATCAAATTAGAATAAGACATTTAGGTTGTTAGAATAAAATGTAAACTTCTTAAGGCCATTACACATGTAGCCTACGCCAAATATTTGGTCCGAATAATTTGCACGGCAATCATTTTTATCAAATCAATGATGAGTCAACGGGAACATTAACATTAGAGCCAAAATTTCGTCCAGGGATTTTGTGAGTTTTATTTTTTCAGACCGAGGTTGATTTTTTTAACATTCGCATTGGACAGATACACAGCTGACAGCGTCACCAGAGCCGAAGTCACTTTTTCATTTCTTTCAAACTTTATATGACCACTCACAGCAGCACTCATGCTTTTTTGACAAGCGAGGAAAAATAATGGCTGTGACAATTATCTCACAGAGGATGTTGTGGCGTTGTGTGCGTTAAACATGCGGGTCGGGTTGCGGGTTATATCACCGGGTCGGGTCGGCTCCAGTTTTGACTTTAGATAACAGAGGTACCGTGTTGGCTTTGGCAAATCTTTTGCTTTTATTCCAATATCATCGTTACTAAATCCTGAATCCATGTTTGTTTTTGCCACATTGCAAGTCTTTTTTTAGAATCTTCATCCATTATTGGCAATTTAGCATCGGACTCGGTGTGCATAGACAAAACGTTGATTCATCATCGCCGAATTATTTGCAATTTCGTGTCATTTATTCGCTTCGGACCCAGTGTGTAATGGCCTTTAAGCATGTCTTTCGCATTATTGTCTCATTGTTGTGTTTATATTTTCAATTTAGATTGATGCTGTTGGATCACTGATGCATCACTGTGGATTGATCTATTGCAACACCCTTATACTATAGCATGATGAAGAGACATTCTTAAACCTCATCTAAATCTTTTAAAAAACAAGTCATTTTAGTTCCTTAGCCGAAAAAGAAAATGATGTTCTTTGAATCTAAATAAAACAGTGTAACTGAAAGTAATCAGGAAATAAAGGGAAAAAAAAGGATGTGGAAGAATGTATTTTTTATGGTAGGCTCAAATTCTTTTCATAGGAATTTTCAAGAGTTGTGATTACCCCAGAACTTTTTAAAGTAGGCCTTCTTATGAGCTGTCAGTGTTATACAGCGATAAACAGATATTATATAGAGATCATACAGAGAATGCAGCATCACCAAGACATGGGTGTATGAACAAATGCCCGACCCTAATGTGTATACATGCTGCTTTAAGACTGCATGATCCGACTGAGACAACAAGTCTGAGTTAGCGGAAAGCTAAAAGGAGGAGGTCCTGTAGAACTTTTCATCTTGGACATGTCTCGGAAAAGAAAAATATATGTATATGGGACATTAGGGAGTTTTTGTCCATGTTGTCTTTCAAGAATCAAGACTGATCTGGAGTCCCTCTAAGTGATTGTCCTGACAAGAATGCTTCAAAAGCTGCTGAACATAGTGACAAATCTTCACATCCTCTACATAGCAGAGAAAACAGAGTGTTCGGTCAGAGGCTTCTTCATGTTGCTACAAGACTGCAACAGGAAACAGCCATCAATCTTCCAGAACAATATGATGGAATAATGAATTAGATTAAATAAATCAAATTAAATTCCCACCATGGGGATAAATAAAGTATATTTCATTTGGTTTCATTTTATACCTTCAGCAGCCAGCTGATGGAGCGTTCTCAGTATGAAGAACTACTCAGAACCAAACCACCAGGAGAAAATTGTTTTCAATTCTCAAGAATGTCATACCTGTGCAAATGCTTTATTGTATATTTTTACACTGTTTCACTTGTCCATCAGACACGGATGTGTGTAAAATAGTTGTGACTCAGTGACTAAACATGTACGTTCTGTGGATCAAAGTGTAGTGATGGAGTATACCGTACAGTCTGCCGCAAGTACGAAAGTAAGAGCTCAGAGGTACTTAACACAGCCCCACTTATATACTTTCAATTAAAAACAAAGAACAGAATATCCCATTAAATCGAAGCACAATATTTGACGTCCTGGGAATGAGAATGGGTTGGCTGCGTGGGTCATGATTAGCACTGCTCCTGTGTGCATGTGACCATATCCCATTTTCAGCCGAGAGTGATAAATTAAACTGCTGTTTCACATTTCTGAAAATTACTGGGTCTACATTCCTCACGTCCTGGCAACTGGGCTGGATTTTAACGCCAATTTGTTCATTTTTATCCTAATCTTAAATCAGGTGTTTCGTTTTCTTCACTCAACCAAGCATCATATCAAATGTCACAAAAGACAGAGAGACAGAAAATGCCAGTGACAGGCCTTCCCCAAAACGTTGATACAGAAGGTAGATCAAAAGAAGAACTATTTCTCACTGGAGCTGCACACGTGTCAGTCATCTGAAAAGCTGTGTGTTAGATCCATGAGCCAGCTCCTGACGAGGCTCCGTGTTCTCTTCCATAGCACCGATCTTTCTGCATAAATGGCAAATAAAATGGTAAAATGGACTGCATTTATATAACCCTTTTCTGGTCTTGTTAACCTCTTAAAGCGATTTTTTAGTACAAGTGAAGATTCATTCACCCACATCCATACAGCACTCACCTCAAGGTTGCTCCAGCATGAGCCTAAAAGAAAAACCAGAAGTATAAGAAAGCCACACGAGGCACTTAGCCACTGTGCAATATTCAAAAGCTTGCTGCTTATAGTCAGACCTGAATTGTAATTCTACACCAGAAAATGTCTCTGCATAAGACTGTCTTCTCGTTATTGCATGAATTATAACTTCCAGTGTAATATAAAGGCTTTAAATCTTCATTTAAGGTTCCCTTCCGCTCTGTACGTATCTCACTCCTCAAGCTAGTGGGGATGCAAGCATCCTGCTTATTACCACTGATGCACAACCCGGAGAAGTCATTGAAATGAAAAAGCCTGTAGCCAAGCTGTCTGCACATATACTCAGTCTCCATCTTGGAAAATATTTGCATTGAATTAGATGGTTTAGAAGGTTCTTCAAACTAAAAATGAACATCTTTTGACTCCTGGGTACGTTGGTACACCGGTGTATGCCATTACAGCAGAAACAAACTGAGAGGGGGGGGAGTCTTAATGATCACAGACCTTTAAAAGTGCCAGACTCCATGGGTTTTAGTATATCAAGCACAAACTTGGTTGCATGAATCAGACACCACGTCATGCTGTCTACTTGGCAGCTGCTGTGCTTTTCCTCTCCTCCTCACCTCACCCTGACTCCAAGCAATGCAAACCGAAGCCTTGGGAAGTCCCTCGGGTTACTTATCTCTGCAGTATAGAATATTCACAAGCCTGCCTCTTCCTCTAAATGACTCAACTTTTAATGGCGTTCGGTTCTGCTACTTGCTGTGTATCTGAGAAGTTACACAGGTTTTGTTTTTGGCAAAGGTTCAGCTTACCAGTGAGCTGAATTATGAATTGCTTCTTGATGTTTAGAAATTCATTATTTAAAGGCTGCACACCTTCACAGTAGTTTTTTTTCTTCTTTTGGCAGAGTGTGTGTGCTTGTGATGTTAAACCGTGAGAATACTCAATTTGTAAATGATCTTTGTTTACACTCCCAGTGTTGGTATTAACATTCAATTTCATATTAATGAATATGAATGTGGTCGTCCAAGTGTTGCTTAACTTGCAGTCTTTTCATTAGCCGTTGTATTGTGACAAAGCAATGAGGAAAGCCAGCTCTCCAACTCATATTTGCATGCTGGAAAAAAAGCTTTTAATACAGACTGCACGCTTCATCTGTGAATTTTTTATTTTTTTTTACTTTCCATTTAATGTGCAGGGTTTTACTAATCAAAAGCTAAATATTCATGAAAGATCAAAAAGGTTATCATAAAATCAAATACTATTAAATAATCTTAAGTGTGCCCTTGAAAAAAATTGTGTCTTAGTATCAGTTTATTTTAGATACAAATCTTTACAATTCTACACGATTATACTCCGGCTAATCCTAACAAAGCAGAAGCAGTTTTTATCATCAGTTATGCTCTCTGATTCAGCCTCGACTGACAAGGTTTTACTTTTGGTCTTGTTGGTTTCTTTCTGATCTCTTCATGAAATATGAGCCATCTCAAACTTCCAGTCTCAGAAGAAAACATAGTAGCGCATAAATATTGAGACGATTACTTTTTCATGGTTTTGTGTTTTCTGGTAACATTATGTGATCCTGTAATTGTGTACTTGAGCTTAACTTTGTATTTATTTTATGCTAAACACTATCAAGTGGATAATGGTTTGTGTGATGGGGATCTAACTTGGTTTTCCTACATGGCAAGCCATGGTACAACACCATTATCCTTCCTTATAGCTGTTATAAATGTGGAAAGCTCAACAGGAAGGGTTCTTCCTGTGAGACAGGGAGAGAAGTTCGGTCATCCAGAAGGGGTTCAGAGTAGAGCCACAGCTCCCAGATGAGGTGGCTCAGGCATCTGATTAGGATGCTTCCCTCGTGAGGTGTTCTGAGCATGCCCCCCAGGGGGAGACCCCGGGTAAACTTTAGGGCATATTGGTTGATCTGGGAATGCCTTAGGATCTTCTTGGTGGAGCTAGAATTAGTGGCCAGGGAAAAATAAGTCTTATGCTGCTGCCCCCATGACCCGACCTTGGGAAAGTAACAAAATGGATGGATAGATGGATGGATGGATAACAGACAGGCAAAACAACTTTGAAAGTTTCTTGTTATCCAAATTGTGAGTATACTTGGATTTTAAAAGGGTGATGAGGATGAAAACAGAGCTGAGGTGTCACACCCCGACAACTGGATATCAACACACTGGTTGTTTTAAACACACACCACAGCTGATTTAGTGCAGAAATGCAAGACGATATTATCAGCAGAAGCCAGGAAAAGAAAGAGAGGTAAGACAAGAGTCAACTTTAGACTACACAAAGGCTTCTTAATATCACTTTATGTAGCAGAATTTAAAACAGTCATTCATCAATGATCCACAAAGTTCCAAAAACATTGACCACCAACCTTTTCCTTTGAAAACTAGTATTCTTTTTCTGTTTTTCTGTTTATGAAACTGCTACAAATATAATATTGTACAACTATTACCTGTTTTACGTTCAGATTTGCATCATGTCACCTGAACCAGCTAAAAACGTGATGAGAAATTCACAATTACTGGGCCTAAGTTGTTGCTATATGTTTTTGGCAATGTTGACAAAAATTGCACATTTTCTTGGGAGATGGAGTGACTCATATGTGCAATGATCAGTGAGGACATTAAAAGACATTGATGGGTTAATTGAGCATTACTGCAAACCTGCATCTTGGTATGTTACCCTGACATTCTCCATTTATCTAAATATTTCTGCAAACCAGTGACACCCCACACGGCAACACCTCTCCTTTATGGCTACCCACCTGCAGGACATCACCAAGCTCCACAAAAATGTCCTTTTTCGCAACAAATGTGTTTTTAAACAGTTTCTTTTTAACAGGAGGACATGTGCTAAAACAAGCCAATAAAGTCTTTTCATTGTAAATGGATTTCTCATCAGTCCAACGTTTATTTCCCCGAAGACCGACGTATCACTATGACAACATGAAGGGAAGGCATTATATATTATCCTGCGGGCCGTGTGTCAGGCCAGTTTACTGCATTTTACTGGACCATGGACATCAGCAGCTCACAGCGCACACACAAAACACTTCCAGCTGTCTTGACGACAGGAAGGAGGGAAATGAATAAATAATACCAGTAAATTAAATTCATTTTTGTCTTTAAAGTTGTTTGTATGTTTCAAAGCCTCCATTTCAATACATCATGGTCGGTAGATGTGCGTTTCTGAAAGAAAACGTTGTGTTTGCCAATTCCTCTCGCCTTGACTGCAGCATACTTTGTAAAAAAAAAAATAAATAACTCAGAATCGTGGGAATGAAACAACCAGGTGCTTGAGATGAAGTTGTTTAAAAGCCATTTCGATTGCAGAGTCATTTGATTTGGGACACTTTCATCAACAGCGAGTCTTAGTAGGCATTTTATATCCATGTATTCATAACTACTAACCTGGGCATTCCCCTACATTTTTTATAAATAGGCTGTGGCAAGACAATGTGTGAGCATGCAGGGATCAGACACTTTACAGACTTGGGATAGTAGAATTCCACATTTTCATTTATTTCATGATTCAGCACATCACAATTTCCTGCTTCCTTCTGTGAAGACCAACCCACCCAGTCTGCTTGGCAGCACCTCCTATATAAACACACCTTGAGGCCCCACCCATCTTAGTTCAATAGACTTCTGGAAAAATAAATCAATAAATTAACCAAAAGCATTTACTGAACATGATTAGACAGTTCTGAGAATTCATTATTCATACAGGATCATCAAGAAAAACAAAAGATTTATACAATCCTCAATTTCATATGTTCACACCTAATCACATCTTCTCAATTATTCAATTAAGGCCATGACACACCCATGCAGACTCTCAGAACATCACTGTAGGCAGGTCTTCTCATTTAATGCTTAAAAAATAAAAAATAAACACTTTCAAAAGATAATAATGGACATTATTAAATGAAAAACCAAAAATGGAATGTTTAACTTTGCCAGTAACCATTAGTTTAATATGATTTTCTACACAAGAGGCACCACAAAACTTAAGAAGGAGCTAGTGCTTCCTAACATAGGCAAAACATTAAAAATGTCCCTGAATTCAAATATTTCGGAGTCAAGCTTGAATCAAACCTTAGTTTTAATATTCTCATTAAAAACCATGTTGAAATTCAGTCTTAGAGATCTAAAACATTATATTGACTTGTAATGCTTCAAACATGTATCTTAAACACCATGATTGTTCTGCACCTTTTATTCTGTATAACGACTTAATCTCAGGGAAAACATCATTAAAACGTCCAACACCCCTGGAATAACAATACAAGAGCGCGCTCAAAATTCATGATAAAAACCTCGACTGTACCGTCACATCCAGAAAATTTAACATCCTGAGACTCGAAGATATGATCAAATATTCCAACGTTTGCTTTCCATTTAAAGTAAAGACATTCATAAGTCTGCTGCTCTCTCTTTAGGAAGAAAATGTAACTCTGAAAGTGTAACACACCTGACAAATAAATTAATCATTGTGCAGAACTTCATAGGTTGTTGGATCCGTGTCATTTTAGCCAGGTGTGTTAGAGCACGGTTACACTAAAAACCTGCAGGACTGCAGCCCTTATAGGACCGAACTGAGTAGCCCTGCTTTAGGACAACGCAGGCAATGGCAAGAAGGGAACCTCATTTGGCCGATCTTCTTTCTCTAAGAGCCACAAGTCTGTGGAAAACTCTTCCACCAGAATTAATCACACGCATAAACTAAAATGTTTTCACACGTGACAAAAAGTGGCTCCTGTCCAATCAAACTTGGACACACTAGTCAACTGTTGTGTAAATCTGTGTGTGTAAGTGAGACTGGATGTGAAAATATGTTTTTTATTTCTATATTTTAGCAAGTGTTTACCTGTCCAGGGACTGCAGATGGAATTTAGCAGCTTTGCTAAAGCCTGGCATAAAACATATTTCCCTTTGAGGTCAATGTATTGTTTTATGCCAGGCTTTAAAATCAACAAATTCAAAGTCGGTGTAAAAAGGGCTTTACAATTGACTATAAGATCAAAACAAAGAATCTAACATGCACACCTGGCATTTAAATGTCCCAGATAATAATCTGTGAGGGATCTGTGAGAAGCAAGCCCAGTACTACAGCCAACAAACGCATTGGTGTGAAGTAGCCTATTAGAGCTTCTGGTGGAGTGAAGGTGGGCGGTCATAATGGCTGATTACTGATACTGACAATTCCAGTCATAATAATTCTAATAATGAAATGAAAACTAAATGAAAAATACTTTATTAATCCCAAGGGGAAATTGCTATGTTTTTTCCTGCTTTTTAATAATTAATTAGATGATAATATCTTGTTCCGGAGGGTAGGAGTAATCTCCTGTACCTTTCTCTTGCATTGGATTTGAGGAAATCTCTCACTATATTTGGCTGAATCAGTAGCCTACATACTGTGCATGGTCTCGGAAATAGCCATTGTTTTGCATCAGGGAGGTTCAGACCTGAGCAGGAAGCTTTTACTGACAGTTTCATCAGAATTCTGACTTATTACCTGAACATTAACTTGACCGTATACCACAAGCTTTTGCAGATTGTTTACCACTGGGGCTTTGTATGTTATTGTTGTTTTCCTTTATCACATATTACAAAAACATTTAGTCACATTAATAAAAAAGAAAAGGTTAAAAAAAAGAGGCAAGTAAACGTGATGCAGTCAGAATGAAAACGGGCTGAAGTTGCGTCTGTCAGAAGGAGTGATAGAATGATTTGTCACCGAAAACTGAGATCTAAAAGTCGAAGAGTTCCACCAGTGCTGACTAAAAAAGCAGAAACAATTCTTTCAGATACACTCTGCATCCTTAGAAGGTACGCGACACAAATACAAAATCCGTGACAGTCCAGAGCAGTTAAATGATTAAATCTGAGATGGGAAATTAAAGATGGAAATGCAGTGGAAGATATTTTCTGTTAAGATCTGAAATACTTTTCTAAAAAATTACTGCGACTAGCGTGCCTGGTCTTATAATAATGTGGGCCAGTCTGACTAAGAAGCACAAACTCAGTTTTGCTCTTAAGTGTATCATGCATTTATTATGGTATTGATTATTAATTACTTTATTGTTTTTTTCCTTTTTCTGCAGCGGATGCACTCTGTGCCTTTGTGGTCCTGAAAATACATCCATATTTCCACTGATTCGTATCCTTTTTCCAATGCAGTATCTCAGTGCAGACAAACAAAAGATACTGCAGCCTTGACTGCATAGAAAACTGTGATAAGCAGAACAATCTTTCCTCAAACAGGGCTGGCTGGGTGCACTAGAACAATGTATGGTGACAACTTGCAGCTACAGTAGTCCAAAAAAAAAAAAATCCATCACAATAGTATGGCCTTCGTATTTTTTTTTTTTTTTTTTTGTGAGCTCAATTTAAGGAGCAAGATTAGCATTTATGAGTTGATGTTCGAGCCAAAAAAAGTTAAGCGAATATATTTCCTCATCTGCTGCTTTTCTGGTTGTCATTATGATTTCTCCCCGACGCTGCACAACAACCCATTTCACTTAACCTCCTCAGTTTGCAGGGGTTCAGCAGCCTTTCAGTGGAGGATACAACGCTTATCACTGGATGCACAGCAAGTCGACAGCAGACTTGGAGGAGATGCTTGACCATCCTCCCTGACACACTTGCTAACGCCCAGATACAAACAACCTCCCGGTCCCCAAAAAACCCACTGAACTCCCCTCGAATGCATCTATTTTTAGCCCCCACCCCACACTTAAAGCTGAATGCTAATCTATAGCCGGCATCTCTTTGAACTAAGGAGGATACTTGAGGTGGATTATTCATGGTCGCATTGCTGTAGTCTTGAATCCAGTTAAGGCTTCCATGGCTCCCTCATTGTAAGGCTAAGGAAAAGTGTTGCACATGACAGTTTACCAAGCATAAGATTCACATATGAGGACTTTTTCTGACCTCCTACATGTCTCCCTTTCTGCTTCTTCTCTCGCTGAAGACAAAACAGGACATTGAGGAGTCACAATTTGATGTCTGTGCCTTGTTAATGACACGCATAGCTTTTATTACAGTGACACAGCGTTTAGCAACCTCTTATTGATGTGGTAATAATGCCTTGTATGTTTATGCTCACGTGCATATTTTCATTTCAAAAGGGGAAACAACAAATGCATGAGACAAGTACAGCGTCTGGAAAATGGGTCACTGCTGCTAAATGTTGATAGTGCTACTTTGCCCCCCAGTGGCACACAGACTCAGTGCAGATGAGGAGCTTTTCATTATCATAACCTTCAGGGTGTTGATTTTTCTCCTGCACTGTTGCTGGGATATACAGAGGCTGCATATGTGCTGTATTAAAATATGTGGGTTTCATTTTTAACAAGCATTTCTTTGTCATGCAAAAGAGGGAAAAAAAGTCTTTCATATGAATTTGAAATTGTGGGATGAGGGATGTTTTTTTTTTTTTGTCCTGCACAGTTTTGCTTTAGTGAGTCATTTCCAAGCTGCTGTGATGGATGACTCATATATTAAATTTATTTGGCATCCTCTTCTCAGAAGCTGCTGTAAAACCCACTGTTTTTATTGTATGTATCACTGAAAATATATGTTTTATCACTCTCCCTCAGGTTATCAGGCTTTTTTGTTTGAAAAGGGATAAAGCACAAGCTGATATGTTTGCATATTAGTTAGATTGTGCAGAGCAGTAGGAAAACAAAAAGAAATTGAGAATTATCCACTCACCCTGCCAAAAATTCAACAAGCTCTGTGGTGACAACCAGAATTGATGAGTTATTTCTGTGCAAATGAACCGGCTTGATATTTGTCACGATATGAAATACTGCTGGAGACGACTTTGCCGTGTATAACTTCCTCAGCTAATTATAGCCTGAAGCCTGCAGAAGCAGCACAGGCTGAATGATGTGGATGTTTAAACAAAATGCCACGTCCTAGGCTATCTGACAGAGGCAAACGCAAGTATATTATAAGCAATTGAAGGGCGGTTGGATGATTCCCATCACTGATACTTAGCCTTATATCCCTTTATTAGCTAAATTCCAGCACTCCGCAAACTTCGTGTTAATTACTAGCTACATAAAAACATGGTGACCCCAGAGATGTGCAGAGCACTTGACTCATTTGATGTATATATGAATGTAAGAATTAATTAAAATATCTTGATATGTTCATGTATGCAGTAATAAATTATGGAAATCAGCAGCCATGCTCACTAATATATTGTGACAAGCAGCTTTGAATCAGTAGCTAAGTTCTCACTCATGGGGGAAGTTCATAATCCTCTAAAATATTTACCTCACTCTATTTTATCCATTATGTTTTATTTCATTGTGAAGTACCTTGTGCTTAAACAATGTCAAAACTAAATTAGTACATATAATGACCAAATTGATAAATGAATAAATCACTGTTGAAATGATTCGATCATATTTAATTAATCTTACGATCAGATTGTACATCTTTGAGTTCTACAATAACCTGCAAGAAAAAGAAATGGGAGAAGTCTTTCACATAAATATGTTAACACAAAGAGCTCATCAGCCAATCATACGGCAGCAAAACAGTGTATTGAGTCATGTGGACATAATCAAGACAACTAATGTTAAGAATGATCAATAGAATGAGGAAAAAGGGGATTTAAGTAACTTTAAACGTGGCATGGTTGATGGTCTGAGTATTTCAGAAACTTCTGATCTACTGGGTTTTTCCTCACACAACCATCTCTAGGGTTTACAGAGAATGGTCTGAAGTTGAGAAAATATTCAGTGAGCAGCAGTCGTCTGGACCAAAATGTCTTGTTGATGTCAGAGGTCAGAGGAGAATGGGCAGACTGGTTGGAGATGACAGACAGGCAACAGGAAGTAAAACAACAACTGGTTTTGACCAAGATATGCAGAATAGCATCTCTGAACACACAACACGTCCAACCTTGAAGCAGATGGGCTACAGCAGCAGAAGACCACACCAGGTACCACTCCTGTCAGCTAAAAAACAGGAAACTGTGGCTACAATTCATACAGATTCACCAGAACTGGACAATAGAAGATGGAAAATGTTGCCTGGTCTGGTGAGTCTCCATTTCAGCTCCACATTCAGACGGTACGTGCAGCAACTTTGTGATGCTATCATGTCAATATGGAGCAAAATCTCTGAGGAATGTTTTAAACACCTTGTTGAATCAATGTCACCAAGAATTAAGACAGATCTGAAGGTAAAAAGGGGTCCAACCAGGACTAAATTAAATCAAATCTTATTTATAAAGCACATAAACTAGGAAGTGAGTGTTGATTGGCATGAGGTGCCTAAGAATTTAGCAGTATGTAAGTAAAAAGCTGTTGAATTTAACATGAGCTTGATTACATATCCATGAGGTCGATGTGGTAATGTTTGCAGAAATGCTAATTGGGCTGATGTTGAGCATATCACTAACACAATGGTCGTCACTGTTTTTTTGTTCTGTTTTGATAATGTACAATAATGCTATTATCTGCCAAAATTAACACCACTTATCTTGTTAAAATGTTCTGCAGGGAAAACCTGCATCCAGTTCTTCACAGATTTTTTGTAGAGCTCAGACATCCTCCACATGGCAACAGCTATCACAATCACAAGCCCTCTCCCACAGCAGGGCAGCATTTAGCCCCACAAAAACTGCTTAGAGAGTGCTCTGAGAACTTGACAAAGAGTCAGAAATGTTCAATAACAATTTTGGTATCCGTGGGAAGCAAATCTATCCACAAAGACCCCACCTCACAACCCACAGAACCAAAAGGATGTGTTGCTAACTTCCTCTAAACCATATAGCAATATATACATGTGCATTTTTAATCTAGAATTCAGTGTAAATAACTGTATATCAATGGATTATTAAATCATGATTATGTCTTCTTAAGAATGATTAGTATGTTTTCTCCATATTTTCTCCATCAACGTTCACCACTTTCTTGAAGATATTTGTCATTTTGCTTGATTGGCAATGAAGTCTTTGCATGAAGCTTTTTATTGTTAGCTAATATTGACTGACATATTAGTCCAGCAGCATTCTGTTTCACATCTTATCAGAGCGATTAGAACATGGCTTCAGTCTCCGATTCTGCACTGATTTGATTTAAAGAACTTTTTACTGTCAAGTTTTTTAATCCTATAAACAGTCGATCAATGACTCTACCGCTGATGCTGATAATGTAGACATTGTAGTGGAGACATTGATTATATGAACTTAGGAGCAGGCGAGACATTTCTTATCCCAGGCAGAGTCACATTTCACCGTGCCAACACAGACAGTGTGTGTTTTCCCAGGGAAATGCCCGACACAGCCTGAAAACAGACAGTTTGCAGCCACCTCCTGGTGACGTTGCTTGAGGCTTTTTTCCCGGTGGTGTGAATTGCAAATGAGAGAAAAAAATGTCCTCTTACGTTAGTGTAATCTCTCACATGAATGCCAGGAATGGTGCCAGTCTTCATAAAAAGTTGAGCAGCAAACTCAGCTGTTACTGGGTCAAATTTTAGACTGGGGGGAATGAGAGGAGTCCCTGCTCAGAGAGTTTTCTCTCACAGGAGATGCAGCTCTGCATCGTTTTGCCCTGGTCATCCGGACTCAGGGGCTCTGACAGTTCATCATCAGAAGTAAAGAGAACCAGCAGTTGGTGCCTGCTGCTGTATAAGTAAAAACCTCCTGTACTACTTGGTCATTGCAAATGTGGCAGTCAGTTTTGGTGGACCGCTTTATGTCATGTCACAGCCTTACTGGGGAGCTGGGGTCCCGGCATCCACATGCATCAGAGGGCTTTCAGCCACCGGGGTCCTCAGGCAAAACTCATGGACAAAAATGGACTTGGACATATCAGCTGTTAGAGTATTTCAGATAAATGTTTGAAATGAAAAAAAGTCACACTTTACAATTAGTTTAATGCCAAAATCCAACTGTTTAACGATGCACTAAAAACTTTTGCACATCTGGGTGATGCACCCCCTATCGTCAGCCAATCCAGCAACCATCTGGCATCTTACCTGTACTGTGAGCTCTCTCAAGCCAGTAAAAGACAGTCTTATTTCTAGTCTCGTCTTATCTCTTGCTCAGTCCCTTTCTCTCTTTCTTTTCCTCTCTTCCACTAATAACATATTCCTGCATTTCTGTGCCGTATCAGCCAAAGTGCACGTTCAAAACAGCCGGCGTGTTTATATACGCTTGCTAGCGCGCGACGCGGTGCGTGAAGCGAAACCCCGGTGCAACCTCATGCATCATCCAGGATGAAATAGGTGTATAGTGCCGTTTCTCAGCCTCAAGACGCTGCTGTGCAGCGACTGCTCCAGAAATGCACATAATAGATGTCACTGTGCTATCAAACGAGTCCAGAACACAGAGTTCTAAGGTTGGAAAATTACATAGTTGGTCTTTAAGGATCAAATTTGTAAAAGGCCTTGCTGCAGAACTCAGATACTGTGTTTACATAGAGAGAATCCGATTTATTCTGAAAGACAAGTTGACAAACACACCAAAGACACCAAGCAGGATATCCTAGTAGCTATGGTGGGATAAGGTTAAAGGGTTATGTGGAATGGTGGGTTTAGGAAGGGTGGTTATGTACGTACGTACTTTTTGTCTGTATTTATTCCTTCCTTTCCACTGGGTGTTTTTAGTTTTTTCTGTTGTATGTGTGTCTTCTGTTTTTGGCTACAATAGTACCTTTTAAAGGAACATAATTGTCAAGGAAAATATCATGTGTAGTGATGTTTCTCAATAAACATACTGAAAAACAAAAACTGCAGACTGTGTGTCACAGACGCACTGCATGTCCACTTTGTGTTACAGTTTAAGCCATCTAAAAAAAAACACCTGGACTTAACTAAGCAATCAGGTAAGCGCCTCCCATTGGACCACTACTGCATGGCTGATTGTGCTTAAATTATTTTACCCTAATTGATGCATTGGGTAGCTTCTCATTAAAAAATTGTCAGAAGATACATCCCGGGGTCGTGGAAAAGATTTTAGATGTTTTCTCTGCTTGACGCCAATAATTTGACCCCTCTGAAACAGACTAAGAAGATGCAGAAATTACTAAAACTGGGTTAAGAACTGTCCAACGCGTTATTGAAAACTGTCCAACGCGTTACTGAAAACTGGAGGGATGGTGGGGAACTGTCATATTTGTAAAAAAGAAACCACAACAGAACTCAGGGCTATGTTTAACAGTTAAAGTAAGAACATTTCCACACACACAATGCGAAGGGAAATCAAGGGATTGGGACTGAACAGCTGTGTAGCCTCAAGAAAACCACTTATCAGTGAGGATAATCTGGAAAAAAAAGGCTTCAATTTGCTAGGGAGCAAAAAGATTTACCATCCAGATTTACTCTGTTCCAGAGCGATGGGAGCAACAGGGTGAAAAGACTAAGTAATGCAGCCATCATGCCTAGTGCCTACTATACAAGCCTGTGGGGGAAGAGTATGGTCTAGGGTTGCTGCAGTTGATCAGGTCTAGGTTCAGGTCTAGGTTCAACAACATTATGTGTCGAAAGAATGAGGTCAACTGATACCTGGATAAAGTGAATGAGCAGGTTATTCTATCAGTGGATTTTTTCTTCCCTCATGGCACGACCATATTCTAGATGAAAACACCAGGATTCAAGGGGCTCAGATTGTGAAAGAGTGGTTCAGGGAGCAGGAGGCAACATTTTTACACATGGATTGGCCACCACAGAGCCCAGACATGAATCCCATTTAGAATCATTACGATGTGCTGGATTAGAAGACTCTCCCATCATCAAAACAAGAGAAAAATGAATGCGACTCTGGACGGAAATAAATGTGACATTGCAGAAGCTAATTGAACAGATCGCACAGTGAATGCTGCCGTAATCAAAAGCTAAATGTGGTGCAACGACATTTTGGAGTGAGTGACTGTTTTTTGGACAGGCAGTGTAATAAAATAGAAAAATAAAAAAATTGCCATTTTATCAACTAATTGAACACACTCCAACTTGCTTCTCCATCTCGCTGCTGCTAACTTCTTACAACTAACTAAAGCAACACCCACCAGATAGTCAAGTTTGATTGGGAAGGTTCTTCCAAATAGTTTACAAAGATTGTCTGACTATCTTTCTGAGGGTGAGGGTGGTGTTCATATGCCTTGTAACACGTAAAAAACACCTTTTGAACATGTTAACAGTAAAAGGTTGTTTTTTTATGCAATATTTCTTCCATCCTGTTAACCTTATGATGTTCAGTCTGCTTCTGAACCGATTTCCACTGGGATATGATTTTAAAGAGAACAACCAACAGCTACAAATATCTACACCCTGTAATAAGTATATATTTACTCAACTGTACTCTGCCTTTTTTGCATGCGATGCGGTGAAGTACGATGAGCAGTTTTGTAGGTGAGATGATGCCGAGTGGTTAGGATGCTGGAGGTTTTCTCCTTCCAGCTTGAAAGCATTGCTTTATTCCCTGTAGTCAATCCTTTGAGACTTGTGTGCAATTTCCACAGACTGTCATGCATATAAAAAAGAAAGTATTTTCATTAAGTGCATTCCAATTGTAATTCTTAAATGGCTTTTGTGGAGGGCTTACAAAACTTAATCCTGCATCTCAATAAGGATGGTCATGCCTATCTCTAAAGAATTCTATTCAGAGAATTAATCACTCAAAACACACTCCGTTCAGTCATTTCATTACCATACAGCCACTAAATTCCACTGTAAGGCCTTTGTTTCATACACGTGCTGGTTCTCAGGCACACATTCGCTGACAAAAACACAATAAATGTAAGTAAAAATTTGGTCTCTACATAACTGAGCATTTTATTAGAAAAAGGGGGGAAGGATATGGTTCATAATATCTCACAGTGACAAGCCCATTGCCCATGTAAGAAGTTGACAGTCTGGGAGGTTTGCATACAGAAAAGCCATTACTAAGAAATTACTTGAACAAGCGCAGTCTATTCGGATGGATTAGGGGCTTTATTCAGCAAAATAAATATTTCTTGGCATTTATGACTTTATCTGGGGGTCTAAATTGTAAGCAATGACTGAGATAATCTTGTTTTGCTGAATTGCTGCAGCACCACAAACAAGCAGGGGGATTAGTAACCCCTGTTGAAGATTTCTTTTCCCCCACAAAGACGGCAGATAGAGGTTGGCACCTGGGGCGAGGGCTTG
This sequence comes from Atherinosoma microstoma, assembly GCA_037177055.1. Classification (NCBI taxonomy): domain Eukaryota; kingdom Metazoa; phylum Chordata; class Actinopteri; order Atheriniformes; family Atherinidae; genus Atherinosoma; species Atherinosoma microstoma. The sequence goes on from JBBBVU010000016.1 coordinate 21,716,765, forward strand.
ATATCTGAACAGTAAACATTGATGTTTTCCTTGCTGGAAGAGCCGCAGCCTGTCTGGACAATATTTCATATTGATAATAGCATTTCGGGGGCGCTTGAGTAAATGGAGTTGGATACTGCAGGTGACGGCGTGAGCTGACCTTATCAAACTGTGATAAACTGGAAATGGGAAGCTGAAATCAAAATGCCATCATGGAGAGGGAGGCAGAATTTATCTAAAGTTCTACTCAGGGTCTCCCAAAGACGGAAGAAAAATAAAAATGGACTATTCGAAAAGAAGACTGTCAGCTTGACAGTGCAGGCGGCGGCGTGATTCAGTCTGATCACTCGGGCTCGGATAATCGAGCGGCGTGTCACGCCTCCTGAGCAGCGGAGTTGTGTTTTTTAGGGGAGGCTCCATTAGTATTCAAGAAGTAGCAGACAGCAATTTACACCTAATTAGGTCTTGATGGCACCTGATCACTCATATACACAAACATGAAAAAGGACACGTGTGCACGGGCTCATAGACACAAACATGTGCACGAAATGCTAAAGCATGAATATGAACTCATTCTGTCCAAGTTTCTGAGCAACAACTAAGGTCGGGACAAATTGAGGGTCTTCGCAGGAGTGAGTGAATTGTAAATTAGGGAGATGAGTATCAAAAGAGACACACACTGACTCAGAATAAGGGGGAGGGAGCACGTATCCCCCCCCCTCCCTTATGTACAAACACACACATACTCATCAGACTTGATCTTACTGTTCCCTTAGAGACAAAGGTTGTCCTTCAGAGGAGAAAACACAGGAAGATGTCTTACCTGCAAAGAAGGACAAAGAAAGTAAAATTAGTCAGGAGAGATTTAAAACACAAAGTTTATCAGGCCTTTTTTGAAATAATAAAGAAAACATCAAAGACATTAATTACGCAACTGCAGCAGATTAATGTGCGCCGACACAAACGCCTGTTGACAAAGGTCATTTCAGTTCACAAAAAACCACTGGGTGACAATTTGCTCTCAGCTTGCAGGGTTTTCTTAAACCTGGCAACACACAGTCCCAGCAGATGTCAGTGTTACTCAAGTTATTTAAAAAAAAAAAAAAAAAAAAACCTCCTTACTGCCTCCATTTGTAAGCAGAACAAAGATAGCAGCACTCCTATGACTCACGTTCCAAGACATTTCCACAACAACAATAGCTGGGAATTTGCAGATGCATTTGCTGCAAAGTAAACACGTTAAGTGTGTACCCAACAACACCATGAACAAACACTTTGGAGTGGGAGATGAAGAGGACGCGGAACAAACAGCAGGAGAAGCAGTCGCCTGCAGCACGCTCAAGATCTCTATCTTTTTTTCTTTTTTTTTTTCAAAGCAGAGCGAGCCAATTAGACGAGGTTTGATTTAATAAGCAGCACTATTTCAGAGTTAGTGTGTTTGTTTACTTGTTTGTGTTTTGTTTCACAAATGGCACAGTTATTAATGATACCACGTCCTTATCCTACATTATTTGGAGAACTGTAAATGAATGAAAAATGAAAGCAGAGTCAGAATGGAAATGAGATCGACATCTAATTCTTATTTTTCTGCCAGTGACAAGAAACATATTGTGCTTCTGACAAAAAGAAAGGCTTTATACACTGCTAAGAAAGAAAAAAAAAAAAAAACACGTCTCCATTTTATGAATTCAAACTTTACAAAAAAAACAAAAAAACAATCTAGTTTTATCATTGTGGAGAACAAATTAAATAACGTCCTACCCCAAGGTTAAATACGTCTCGAAGTAGTTTTAAGGGATCAAAGCAAGAGAGATAAGCAGTACAGAGGGAACATGATGAGGACAAACAGACCACAAAACATAAGACAGGACACTGACACTGATGAATGACTGAGATATGAAAACAAAGACAATACTGCTAAAATAAGTTGGAGGCAAAAAGAGGTGCAAGACCATTCCAGACTCTGTTCACTTATTACATTTGGAAAAGAAGCAAAAAAAGAAACTTAATTTCTGTTGGCTGTTTTTATGTTTGCAGAGGGAGACAACTCATTCAACTTGCCTGCAGCTGCAAAGCAGGCGACTCCCCCCCACCCCTTCTTCTGAACTGAATGACATTTTTCTTTGATGTATTTAGCACGTGGATCAGTACAGCGCCGGCTGGAAGAGACTCCAGGGAGACTCTAAATGATCCCAACAACTGTGCTGTCTGGAAATAAATAAATTGATGCTCCTGCAGCAGCACAAACAAGGATCCTGATGTAACGGGTTACATTATATTGAGCAGAGCAACGGTTATTAGTTACAGATGTTGGGTTTTGGCATGATCAATAGGGGTATCAGTCATGTTTTGCTGTGGTTCTGTTTGTATACTGTAAATAATTGACAGTTTCTTCAAGTGCAATTGCAAAATCTATCCTGTGCCGTCATGAAAGTGTCTCTGGTGAAGGCTGTCCCAGGAAAGGACAAGTGCATCTTTTGATAGGCTCTTTGAGGCTGGGCTGATGTGCCTTCTTTGTGTTCCATCAGTCTGTGTTTAAGTAACAGGATTAGAGTGGGGAGGTGACGGCGGGACTGGACACACAGTCCAATCTACAACAGTGTAGTTAAATTTCTGAACCCGTTAGAATTCCTGTAAGCATATCAGGAATGCAACAATTCATCAATCTACATCAATACATCACTTCAATGGCATCGTTCCAAATCGAAAATATTGATCAAACACGGATGCGCCCCCTATCGGCGGCTAATTCGGCATGTGACGTGGTGGTAAAGCGAAAGTCAGCTACAACCTCACACACCGTCCCGGATGAAAAAGCTTAGTGCGGTTTCTCAGCCTCGGGATGCTGCTGGGCTGCAACAGCTCCAGAAATGCACACGATGGAGGTCACTGTGCTATCAAACAAGTCCGGAATGCAGAGTTTAAATGGGATACCGTGTAACTTTTGACCCAAATATTAGCCTAATGTGAGTAATAATGGATGATTTCTGGGGTCAATATACAGTGTTTGACGCTTGTCGGCGCTCCGAGGAGTTTACCCTCTTCAGAAACCGGACAATGTAACTTTGTAGTAGCGGATCCGGCACACATGAGATCATGTGACCTGGAGCGCTTTGCTTTACGGCTCCCCCTCTATAAACACAGAGGGCTCTGCTTTGTGCTACTTTTTCCTCCTCTTCCATCTAAAGTTTGTCATGGCTTAACGAAGTAGGAAGGTGCAAACGGTGTCTGAGGAGGCCAGAAAGAAAAAGCAGGAAAGGGATTGCTCCAGAGGTGCCTGCTGTGCAAACGTACCAAAATGTGATGAACTTATTCACATATTCCATCCTGCACTTATTCAAAAGAACGGCAGTAAGTCCTGATGAGCTGCAGAACTTTGCAGAATACATCTGTGTCTAAATGCCGCTAGTTGAAGCTAATCGGCTATAGACCAAAGCTAACGTTCCACTCTAAACATTTCGCGCAAGTGATGCGGTTTTCATGCAATAAATGCATTTCCTATAATTCATGTTAATATAAAAGTAGTAACAAAAAGATTGGCAACTGGTTTGGTTTAGTTATATGGTTTTCATATGCTGTAATGTCCCATAAGCTACGGGCCAATGCTGACGTTTTCATGACAACCGGGAGATAAAATGGATAACTAGAAGCACTCAGTCACATAGCTCCAGCAGGGCCCTATCCTTCAATGGTGAAGAATCCCTGGAAAAATTCCTAAATCCGAACGGCTTCGCTATCAGCTGGTCAAAGTGGTTTGCAAACAATTTAACCACAGTGCCGTTTGGCCCGTGTTAAGTTACAGGTTCAGCTCCCCTTTGTGGCCAAATTTACACTGTATCCCTTTAAGCTTGATAAGTTACTGAGTGCGTCTTTGATAAAGAAAATGTGGTATCGTTTCCATTTTCTTTGCTCTAACAACCAAAGTGTCTTAACTCTGATTAGATGAGCAAAATACAGATATAAAAAAGTGTGGTGTGTAATTATGATAATATCTTGTTTTTTTTACACTAACTTCTGAACATATTGAGCTTGAAACTCTAAATAGGAGTACGGCGTACACTATATTTAATGTCTCCAAATAGAAATTTTTTCAGTTTTCTTTTATGTGGACATTCATAGTTTGGTATAGAGATTTGAATCAAATCAGAATCATGTGGCAGAATTTGTCATTTCAGAAAACACTGAATCATTATCCACTGAACTGATGTATCCTATTGTGATCAAACTTGTGTTTTACAGATCTGAATTTTTTCTGATGTTTACATACGATTGTTCCTCTGTCAAATATGGCATTAAAACAGGCTAAGAGAGAAATTCCACATTTCTCCTCTTTTATTGCAATGTACTCAGGCATAGTATCAGAGATTACATTTTTGACAATGGGAACACCAAAAACATGCATATGAACCTTATTATTGTGAAACCCTTTTTTATTTGTTTTGAGTATGTCTTTTGGCTTTTTCTTCTGGAAATATGGCCACGGCTAAATGTGTTAAACTGAGCACCTTATGTTGTAAAAGTACTGCAGCCTTTTTTCTAATCCAACAAAAAAGCAAGTAAAACACAATGTAAGCCCTTGAGTTGTAAACATAAATGGAATAATGTAAACTCAACCCACCGTGATAAAAGCATGTGTAACATTTCAGCGATCATCCATAAACTGGGTTCATCCAGAAACTAGACGGATGGCAAAATACATAAAAACCTATCATGTTAGTAAAATTATACAAGTGAAAATGACCATTCAGAAACTTTAAGAAAATGAAACTGGAAACGTTAAGATAAGTACAATGGAGCTGAGAGGCTGAAGGAAAGATAAATGTTAGAACTGGCATGTCTAAATGAAGAAGTGGTGTGACGAGCGGAGAAGAGACAGAATGAGTGAATGTTGCCTCATCTATAAAATGTTCTAATTGAGTGGATTATACTAAAAAGAGGGACAAATAGACGGAAAGGGATTTGTGTCCGGTACGGAGTATGTGTCTGCATGAATAAATGAGGCTCCATTGAACTAAGTCACTTCTTTGCATAATCAAAGCTACATAGAGGCATGTTTACTACTGTGTTGCATCAGCCTTCTTTTTTTTATTTGACTTGTTAATTGATTGGCAAAAAAAATTCTGTATGTTTTGCAAGAAGTATCTGTGTCCACAAGATTTTAGCGGCTCAACATTTCATGGTGGTTGCTGCAGTCTGATGATGTTCCATAAAATTTCAATCGGAGACGGATGTGAACTGCAGGTAAACAAGTCAAGCCATTCTGTTGGAAGTCCTGCAGAATGCAATCTTTAACTGCCCTGCTGAAATCAGGAAAGGTTCAAGGTTCAGTATCTATCTTCTAAATTTCAACAAATGCCTCTGCATCAACGGCACCTTCAAACACTCGCAATTCATGGATACATGGATGCTGAGATGGAATGTAGTGTGTGAAAGTGGTTTCCCAAGGTTGCCCCAAACTCCCCTGTTTAATTATTGATCATAAAGACATGACTGCTTCTCATGCACTGCTGCTGGAAGGCTTGAAGGTTATGTAAACCCAACAGTTGTTTCCATCCTTGGACTTTACTCACTGAGATTTCCCCAGACTTCCTGAATATTTTTCTTAACATTAGGCTATACACTGTTGATGTCCAAAGACCGGAGTTCTTTGTATTCTTGGATTGAGAGATATGCCATCAGACAATTGTTCACACTTTCTCAACTGGTAAGTCCATGGTACATCCAAAAAGAGAAAAAAGATTAATATCTGTAACCCTGTGTGCCAAGGTGGACCACATTAAAGAGACCCAGTCAGTTTAACTCTGAGGCAGAACTTACACAATGTTGCTCATGCTCAACCCACCATGAAAATTATTAAGTTTTAGTTGATTTTAGAAGGTGAAAAATTTGCTGTTCTGGTAGCCTTGCTCTCAGACCTTTTTAGTTTTAGCTCAGTTGTTAGGAAACCATTGAATTCTCCAAACAGAGAGAGCTCTGAGTTCTAAATGAGTTTCAGACATGATTTATTTTCAGTGATTTGTAACATTAACAGTGTCAGTTATGTGATGCTAATGTGAACTTTACTCAGTCCCATAGATGTTTAGCAGCTCATATTGCAAAGAGAAACAGCTAATGATGATAACAAACGTGTCATTTGTGTGAGACTCATGGGCTTTCAACATGTGAAGCAGCACCTGGTGGTACTCAATCCATTTCCAGAGATGCAGGCAGCAGATACTAGGTAGAGCCAAAGCTAGGTAGCTAGCCACCATACCTGCACCACTCACCTCCAGTGTTGCAGTCTACAGTCGTGCAGTTTATTTTAGATTGCTAGTATGGTATCAAACAATTATCTGCATTTTGATTTTCTAAGCTGCACGAAAAATAAATTGTGTTGTTTTTCTTAGGCCCATTTAGGCATGGGCATTGCAAACTAGAAAAGTTGTACATATGTGGCATTGTGGATTTCTGAATATAAGATTGAATGCACCGACTGTAAAAGAGACATATAGACAAGCATCACTACACATCACTGACTGGGAATAACATTACCACTCAAGAAAATCCTACAGAGATGAGGGCAACTGTCCCACAGCTGCCTTTTGCCTCTGTAGAAAATGTCGTGGGAAGAGGAATGACATGTAAGTAATTGTTTCCATGCGGCGCTTGATGCGTTGTGTGTTTCCTTCTGTCATTCAAGCTAGTGAGAACAGATTGCAGGTCCTGCAAACACACCTGAGACCAAGAAGCAACGACCATAAGATTCTATGAATTTAGCATCGTTGGCAGAAACTAGGCGATGTGACCTTCAGGGACAGCAGAGGAATCAACATCGTCTGGCAGATGCTTGAGGCACCATCCATCTTTCAACGGAGAATCATATTAAAATGGGTATAGACATGGCCTCAGTGGGTAAACTGCCAATTTATGGCCATGTAATTAATTTTGAGGTTGAGAGGAAGGTAATTGCCACACAGGCATGAAAGTGAGACTGCATAGGTGTTCAATGAAAGAGCTTGCTTTTGGTGTCCATGGTGTTGACATCTAGAGGGTTTTGTCACAGTTTTTTTTTCAAGAATGTAATTTTAAGGTTGTATACAAATCAAACAATATGGTACAAGGCACCTGTTTGACACAAAAGATATTCCAAACATGTTTTTAGTTGGTCCCACTGGCTAGGCAAGTTAGGTGAACTGTTTTCTTTTAAATAAATTTATCTGTTAGGCCTGCAGGCTTTAATCGCCCGGGGAGGGGAGATTTTGTTGGTGGTCCTGATCTAAATACGGGAGGACAATTTTATGAATTCCCCTATTATACATGTGCTCCTCACAGTGCTTCTATGATAGCATGATGTGGTTTTAGAGTGGAATGTGTTGGCCTAATATTGTTGTTTAGGGTGAATTGCAGTCTTTATATTTGTTGGAAGCACTGAGTGTTCTGAGGATGTGAATGGTTTGTCTCGGTTGCATTCCTCTCAAGATTTTATTAGTTTTTGTTGAATTCAATGAAGATTTTTTTTTCCCCTCAATTTTTTATGGTGATTATTTAAGAGCTCTGCCTTGGAAGGCAAGACTTTATAGACTTTCTGGCTGTCGTGAAACTACAAAAGATTTATTACAGTTCTTTTAAGCAGTTGAAGCTAAACTATAAATATCCCTAAGTGTCTTCTGTATGTGGTGCTCATACTCTTCCCTCACTGATAATACCTCAAAGAAGCAGGGTTGGGAAATGGGGCAATATACTAATGTAACCCGAGGGGTTTCATTTCACCTCAATTGAATATTGTAATCCTCATTCCAGTTTGTTTGGAGAGGTGAGAATGTGCAACTTAACACTGATGCATATCAAAGAAACAAACTTGGACCTGCCTAAAAATGTAGGTCTCGCTTAGCTTCAAAGTGAACCAGACACGGGAAGTGGACTCGGAAGCTGCCCTGCATTGACCGAAAGATAAGTGAATTTTCTTGGTCATTGTTTGTTTTGTCTTTTTTATTAATTGTTGATGTAAGGCAACCTCTGTCGAGGAGAGAAACATTAGTTAAACGAACTTAACCTTTTGAATAAAGTGCAGTGTGAAAGCAAAGTTGAACAATTAGAATGTTGCAATTCCCAATTGAACCAAATTCCAAATCGTACTGTCTAATGCAGTGATTCTCAAACTTTTTGGGCCACAACCCCCAAGATAACATACATTGGCGTTCGTGACCCCTCTCCTGCGATCACAATGATTAATTGTATGATATCAGATGAGTCATCCTGCAAGATCCTTTAGATAGGCTTTAAAACTATTAGAATCTGCATAAACGAGGATTAATGTGGATTTATGCATTAAAAAGGTGCTAATTTTAGATTTATCTCTGGATTAATGGTTTAATTTTGACAGCCCCGATAAAAATCCCAAGTTTCTTTGATGAATGTAGGTTATATATTTTTTACAATTATCTTGCAACCCCCAGTTTGAGGACCATGTTCTACTGAACCACTAGGTGGGAACATGACCGTACACTTACAACCACTTTATTTGGTACACCTTATTAGTAGCAGGTTGGACCAGTTTTGCATGTGTAGGCCATTGGAGTTCAGTCAATTCAATGTCATTCAAGAAAACAGAGATTATTTGAGCTTTATGGCATGGTGCATTATCCAGTGGTTAGTTGACTTCCTGTTGCCTTTCAGTCATCTCCAAGTCAGCCCACTCTTAAAACTGACGGTTGTGTGTGAATATCCAATAGATATTTCTCGTATTTAAGATTCTAGTGTTTTAAGCTGGAGTTGGATCCGATTTTTTTAGTTTTATCTTAATTTTTTCTACCTCAGCATTGTTTAACAGACTTTTATCTAATGTGATGTTGTGCAACATCATCATTACCACATACAAAAAAAAAATCAAGCCAGACTACAATAGTTCTGTCATTATATCTGATCTCTAATGAAAAGAAACATGTTCCTTTTTGTAGCCTTTTGCTTTCATTGACTATACTATACCTGACAATGTGCTGACATAAGACTAACATGGCTGCATTATGAGGCAAATGTTGCAGCATGCACAAGCTGCCATCTTATATATTTGGCAATTTTATTGGACTACTTCAACTGAAAAGAAATGACAGCAAAAACATTTTCTCCCTGCTCTACTAAGTTGCTGTATTTAAAGGGTTGAGTAAATACAATACAGGAAATGCAGAGGCTACAAAAATCAAATGAAGAAACAAAAGCAAAAGAGGCTATTTCACATGTTTTGATTCATGTTTCACTATGTATCTTTGTGAATCTAATTTAATGTGTTCGTTGTTTTGAGAGCATTTAAAGTTTATATGAATAATATATGGCATACAAAATACAGATGGAAAGTTTTTATTATGATTCAGCCTCATCTTTGAACAAATTCAATTTTTTCCTTGTCAATCTTCATAAATTAGACCTTTCTGCAGCAGACATTTTGGCTTGTCACAGTGTGAAAAGCACAGGAGAAATGAGTGACATTAGAAGTGATTAGGTTGCTTTTAGTGCCCTGCTAAACCTTAACAATGAACCAGGATTTAAGACAGCAAGACCTTCCTACCAAGTGGAATGCAGCCATTATTAACACAACTCTGCATCTCCAACAACGAGCTCTTAAAAAGGTCTGTTCTCCACAATGTCACAATGGCAAAGCAAAAACACTGACCTATAAACTTTCATAACTGGGCTGGAGTATATTTTCTATCATTGGACTTTCTGACTCTTACAGCTTAGCCTATTTTTTCTGATTGCAAAAACTAATGTGCAGACAAAATTAAGGGTCCATTCACCAGTCCTTCTGATTCGAATCCTAGTTCATTTGTTTGGAAAGTCCCATTTGTTTGGGGAGGTGTAAATGCCCAAGGAATCTCTGATGCTGCAAAAAGCAAACTGTGGTCCACCAACGTAAGAATCTCGATCACACTGCCTCCGTTTTGTCCGCTTTAAACGGAGCGTGGTCCACTTCCACGGATAGTACGATTTGTTTGACGTACTGGGAACACCAACCACACTCTGATGTGGACCAAAGAAGTGGACTCTGGTCCACTTTAAAGCCGTTGTCTTGGTTCACTTGCAACTGCACTATCCAGTGGACCAAAAAAGTAAGTGACGTATGCCAACCGCGATAAAGCATCATAAAGGAGGAAAGAAATGACAGAGTATTGTTTGGGTAGGAGGAAAAACAAAGCCAATTGTGTCTGTTCAAAGAAGACAAGGTCAAAACAACACTGTTTACTTGAGGTGAAGTGGAATGATTTCTTCTCTCGGTCCTGTGCAATCAAGGAGCTCAGTTTTCTTCTTCTTCCTGCTATTTCATTGTTAATCAGGAATTGTTTGGGGGAGAATCACCCCCTAGCGAACAGTTGTGATAACTGTGATGTTGTCCAGTTTGGTTTGGTTTGCTTGAGTTAAATGCAGTTTGAATGCAAACCAAAAAATGGTATGAAATTTGTGAATGTCCCGTAATTCTTGGTCCACTTCAAGTGAACATACTGCTGGAAGCGGACTACAAAGCCAAGGACATTGTGGATAAACGCAACAAAAACATATACGAGTGCAGAATGAAAGGCAGCTCCGGCCAGGAGAAATGGCTTGCGGTTTGATGTGGAACACAGTAAAAGTTCTGATAGGAATATGGTCGACCAAAGAACACCAGGATTGGATCCAGCTCTGTTTTGCTCTGATGTGGTGGAAACAGAAGTTGTCCTATATTAACTAATAGATGAGCAAGTCTTTTCTTTGGCATTTGTCTGTTACTTCAATTATTCTTATTTCTGATGAGGATAATATGTTATCCAAAAAGTTTGGTTCATTCGAGAAAGTATAATGTTAAAGCAAATGTGAAGCGGCTGAACGTTGCAACCCCTAATTGAACAAGTCTCCACCAGGCTAAGTCTAGCACACTATTTGGTGTGAATGCACCCAGAGACTTCTTAGACTCAAGACGTGACGAACAGTGTTATCAAATGAGAAATGAGTCAACGCTCAATGCTCAGACCAGCGCATATCATCTAGTACCAATCAAACCAAGAATGCATAGACTCATGGGAAATGTAGGCCTATATTCAGCAGTAATATAACCTTTTGTAATTGCTAGCCTATAAATTTGAGTTATCCTCCTGAGACCCAGCAATTCATTTTTGTGAACTGTAAGGCAAATTTATTTATAGAGCACATTTCATGTACAGGACATTTCAAGGTGCTTTACAATGCAGAAAACTACATTAAAACAGGATGGAAAAAAATAAAAAATTAATAATGATAATCTAAAATCAAGATTAAGAAAGGACAACAGATTAAAAACATGATCCAGTTTAAAATTCAAGCTTAAAAGGAAACAGTACAAATTCAGATAAAAAAAACTATGTAAATGCAGAACAGCAGGGTCTTTAACCTGGATTTACATAAACTGAGTGTTTCTGCAGATCTGAGACTTTCTGGGAGTTTGTTCCAGACATGTGGAGCATAGAAGCTGAATGCAGCTTCTTCATGTCTGGTTCTGACTCTGGGAACTGAAAAGAGACCAGATCAGATGACCAGAGTCCATACTGGGTCAGAAGGTCACTGATGTATGCGTCACATTTTTTTCAGTGGACACCTCCATGACAGAGGTAGAAAAGATCCTTAAAATCATTGAGGAGGACTTGGATTAAGAGTTTTCAGAGGATTAAAGTCTAGAGAGAGAGGATGTGAGAGGAAAAGAGGCTCTGCAACTTGGTCTTCCTAATCTGAACTTTCACCGACGTGTGCAGTCGTCCTCTGTCTGAAACAAACATGTAGGGTTTTAAGTACTGCAAACCAGAAAAGAAATTAGTAAAAATAGAAGCACTGCATTTAAAGATGACTATAGGAAAAAGGTCCCAGGACTATCTTTTTAACTTGTCAAAACATGTGCACAAAATGCAGTGTGTTCCATCCATCTCCAAAAAGCCTGATGCTTCTAGAAATGCCACCTAGGACGAGAGGTATAGTGATAAATAACAAAAGGTTATATCAATTGTAAAATATACATGTTTTTCATGAATAGCTGAACTATTTTTGTATTTCAATGAATGTTTTACCAGATTTTTGGGATCATTTATTCATTCAATAAATGTGTTCTATTGAGAACCTTGAGAACAAGGAAATCCGGATCTTCACTCAAGTGCACGTCTAATTTATTAAAAAAAAATAAAATTGAAAACATTTTTTTTCCTGAGTCTCAGGAGGTTATGTGCTTCACTGCTGGGCTGTTTTTTGAAGAGAAATCTTTTTTAAAAGAAAATTATTTGAAGTCAAACTAAAAACTGTCAAGTTGAAGGAACTTAATAAATGAACTTGGATAAACTCAATTCAATCAATTGTTACCAACTGAAACAATGAAGCAGTTCAACTCTTTTTACAGTGTACTTAAATTATACAGTATTTCAATTTAATTTTAGGTCGCTTTACGAAAACTGGCAAACAGCATTCATTAGAGGTCAAAGAAGCTTTTTCACAGCTGCCTCAGACTGACTAGAGAGTACAGATTATCAAGGAAGGTAATTTATATTGTAACCTTTGTACTGTAAAATCTGAACAATGAACATGAAACCTGTATACTCCGTACAGAAAAAGTCATGGACATTTATAATTTCTTTTATAGGTAATGAAAAACTTAGAACATTAAAACTTCTTTTTTGCCCTTTTCATTCCCAGGTAATAGTGAAGTAGTGACGTACAGAGCAACATAGATCATGTTTAAAACATGTAAATATTAAACTTCAACTCATTGAATTTTTAAATAAAAGAAAACAAGACTCTTCCCTCTAGGAACAAAGAAGAGGAGGCATGGTACACAGCACAATACATGGGGAACCTTTGATATTTGAATACCTTGCACTATAGTTTCCCTGCAAGAGACTTCATATCTGTTTATATACATGTGGTGAACAGATGAACAACATAATACAAGTTGAAATTATTTTTTACAATAAGATATTTAACTACTTCACAAACTGAAACATACTTGCGATGAACAAAACAGAAAATACTTGCAAATCTGTTTTCTCTCCATTGGACTATGCATAAAGAACAATTGCCAGACCAGAAAAAAAAAATCATGAGGATGCTAGTTGTCATTAAATAATCCAAACAATTATGAGACAGATAAGAAAATAGTTATAGTATGTTATTCAGGTGCAGCAAAATGTTTGAAGTTAAAAGTATTCAGAAACAATACAGCAATTCCAGTCCTTCCTCATTCTCACTGCATACGAAACTGTCATTCCACTGTGATCATCACAGCCACACGGGCTCAGGAGTCTCTTGGAAAAAACATTTTCATTCAACACTGTCTGCTGCTGCATCTATAAAATGTACCCTGAAAATGTATTACACAAGGACGAGGTCATCTATCAACTCTGCTCTCTGGACACCAGCTCATCTCAGATGGACAGAAGGATGGTGGTCAGATGAGTCCAACATTTCAGGTGTAAACTTGTTTTGTTCGATCAAAAATCTTTTTCTTTTTTTGCAAGTCCAAGTTAATTATTATGTTTTTGATCTTAAGTCTAAGTCAAGTTGCAAATCACTTTTAGCTGAAATGAGGGAGTTTTTAAGGTTTACCAAAATCCATGTGGTCACATGTGAAATGCATGCGTTTTCTCTGCAAGGCAAGTTTACTTGTATTGCACACTTCATGTACAAGTCAATTCAAAGTGCTTTACATAAAACATAAGCATTAATAAGGCAAACTGTGCCAAAATGGCCACAACTGGACCGTCTGAACTAAAACCTCTCTAATTTTTATCTGATTCACTTTATAAGAGTTGGCCTTTGAAGAGATCATTTTACATATTTTTCTATAATTCATATATTTTCTTAGAGCTACAGATGTGTTTTTCCAATAAGGATGAGCATGAATAAGTGTTTCAGGGAAGCCTGAAATCTTTTTCATTTTTGCCATGTGCCATCTTCATTTCTTCTTCACCTGTAACATATACACTAATATTTACATATCTTCATAAATCTCACATGTTCCCTTTACTACGACTCCAAAAGTAATCAAAAAAACCTTGTGGTTGCAAAGATATAATCATTTCATCATGGGTATGCAATATATCTCAAAGGTTCCAATATCTTTACCCTCTACTTTAAGCCAACAAATCCATAACAATCAAACAACAGTATGTACACACGTACACATTAACACTTTCCCGCAGTTAACACATGCACTTTTCCAGTTCACTCATTGTTCAGTAAAAAATGGACTCAAATGTGCGGTGATGAATTGCTGCTCACCAGCTTGTGGTGTCGCTCTGCAAGTTGCATTTGAAACTGTGGGGAATGTTCAATACACAGAGGAGGCATCCCTGCTGCTTTTCTGTTCCTGTAAACCAGCATGTGTTGTGTTAAGTAGTAGTTATATACCTGACAGACCGACTTCTTATTTGACATT
>JBBBVU010000016.1:21751229-21771613 GCA_037177055.1 Atherinosoma microstoma
TTAGCTCGTAGCTCAGAGTTTGAAGGGTGTCAATCATCCGTCCCCACGCTCACAGCCCCCCTCTCAGCGCCTCCTCGGTGCCCATTTTTGGGTTTTCCGGGAGTCACGAGCCTCGTAAAGGTACAAAGAGGGCGATGGTGGGAACCTCCCAACGAGCTTCTTTTCAGCTCTTCAGAAACCTACGGGTCACGTGGTTTCACAGTTCGTCTATTTCTTTTACAGTCAATAGATGGAGGCTATTTAGACTTTCAGTAGTCTAAAGCTCAGGTAGAGCGGTCGTCTACTAAACAGGTAGTCGGCGGTTCGATTCCCCAGACTACATGTCTAAATGTCCTTGGGCAAGACAATAAACCCTACCTTACCTTGGGGAATGAATTTATAGAAGCACTCAGAATGTACAAATATAAGTACTTTATGAATGTGTGTATGAATGGGTGAATGAACATGTAGTGTTAAAGTGCTTTGAGTGGCCATGTGACTAGAAAAGCGCTGAACAAGTACAGTCCATTTACCATTTATCACAACCAAAGCCGGCTGCTGTTATGACAAAAGCTTGCAGTCGTAACAGAGTAGCCAACGATGGCAAATGAGATGGCGACTAGAAATTCAGCTTGCCAGTAACTCGTGCAATGAATGCAGCTACCAACTGGATCATCTTTGGTCTTGACTCTGCAGTAATTAGCATGGCAAAGCTAGTTTTTACCATTTTTAGGCTAGAAAGCATCATGCAGGCTGACAACTTATTAAATTGTCTACTGCTTTGGTTAATAGCATGCCAAAAGAAACTAGATCAGCAGCTGAAGGGGCTCATCTTACCTATTTTGCTGCAGGTTGTGTGGTACGCGGCTACCACCCACCGATCACTCTTAATGCAGACTGTGGCTCCCACCATAAAAAACAAATTGATTGCTCCAAGATTTTATGGAATGAGACATTCTGATAGTGATAATAATGGCTTGGATTTATAAAGGGCTTTTCAAGGTTTTCATTGAATAAAAACATATAAAAATAAAACCCACAACAAGCATCGTTTGATCCTTAATGCGAATATCAAAATATCCATTATGAACCCCTCCCAAAAAACGAAAAGCATTTGCTTGATGAATGTCATGCAACCAGATCCTTCAGGTCATCAGGGTCAAGGCTAATTTCAGTTCCCACAGTCAGAACTATACACAGAGAGGCAGCATTCAGTTTTTATGCTCCTCACATGTGGAACAAACTCCCAGAAACCTGCACGTCTGCGGAAACTCTCACCAGTTTTAAATCAGGGTTAAAAACGTTTCCATTTGCCGCCTTTCATGAACAATGATAATTAACTTTTATGTCTTGCATTTTATCGTATCTTCTTTGAGGGTTTTTTCTTCATTTTATTTAAAAGTTTGTTTTTAATACTTCTTTATGCTTCTTCTGCACCCCGCTGTAATGCTTTTAATGTTGTATGTTAAGCACCTTGAACTGTTCTGTACACGAAATGTGCTATACAAATAAACTTGCCTTGCCATTGATCCTTAATTTTCCCGTGTTATATTTATTACCTGGTTGGAGACCAAATTTAAGGTTTCTAGCAAACCAAACTACCTGTTGGTGACAACATAGTGATGGTATTAATTCATAGACTATGCCCATAACATTGTGCAATAAAGATATACTCCAATTAAAGGAGGAAAACATCAGTTTCATCCTCAAACATATCTATACCAACCCCTCTACTTACCACACTTTCCCAACCACCACTCTGTTTTGCATCTTTCTAACATCAGGTATATTACTCTTTTACCTGCAAACTTGCACCATTACCATTTCAATCTTAATGTTAACATTCATTTATTAAGCTTACTGCATCCTGTCCTAATTTCTTCTTTGGTTAATTGGTTATTATGAACACAGTGAATTATTTTCTCTTATTTACAGTTGTTTTTCTCCTTTAAGCTCTTCATGCCCGGTGGTTACTTTTCATCATGGTATGTGTAGTTTTTTTGTTTTTTCTTTTATTGCACTACTTTACAAATTGCTACTACTTTTCAAACACAGACAATTTAAGTGTTTGAGTTTGGATTTTTGTTGCAACTTTAGTCATTTTGACCTGTAATGAGTACCGTTCTGGTTACTACTAGACATCAGTATACTATGAGACCATTACTGCCCATTGGCTGCTGTCTGTCAAGCAGCGTCCTTTATTATGTTGCACAGAGTTGTTACTGTCATCTTGCTCAAATGTCCTTCCCCAACCTCACTCGCCTCAGCAATATTTTTTCTTTCAAAGGAATAAAAGCCTCTTCATCTGTGCATCCAAAAATCCTTTGAAAGTTTTATCTCATCAGATTTTGATCAAGGGTAATGGACATATGTCCTCTCTAACTCGCCCCTTATATTGCTGACAGACAACACTTCCAGATGTGCTTTCGGCTTGCAGGAGAGAGCATGCAGCAGGTGTTCTAGACCTCAACCAAATGGACGCCGCTGCCCATATGGAGTCGAAAATGATTAATAAATCAACGTACTGACAAGAGAGACGGCCCAGGTTGACAGCTGATGTCTCCCTTAACATCAGCTGGTCGGTAGGGTTCAGCACAAAGGCAAGGACATTAAGCGTCAACAACCCAGGGGTCACTATTACATCTGTGAACTAAATATAAACTGATGAATCTTGCTTCTAAGTTTTGTTCTGTAGCTAAAAGGTAGGTATTATCAAGGTGGCTAATCTTTTCTAGGGTTATCATCCAGCCAGTGTTTAGAACAAAATAGATGAAAATATGATTACAACTCATCTCCCTCGTATTTATTTTTGACTTGAGCAACTCTGCGTTGAAATTAATGCATATCTAATTAAAATCTTCATACACAAAAGAAAAAAAGGAAGCAATATCCCCAGACAGATTTGTATTCCATAACAGCGCCTTAAGATCTACGACTCTTTCAAGGCTGAGAGGATTCATGCAGATGTTCACAGCCATCTTTCACTGCCGTTCAGAAATAATGGTATTTCAAGCTCTTCAGAAAGCTCAGGGACATCCCAAATCATGCGTGTCAGTGTTCTGATGTCTCAGCATTATGAAAAAAGACAGCAGAGGAGAAGTTGAGCAAACTATTTTGTTGTGTACTCTGTCTTCAGCGTCACTTTCCAGTGCGGAAAACTCAGAGCTGCAAAAGGTCATAAACGATGGTCAAAGCAAAGTGTTTCAGTGTTCACACATCATTATGACAAACACTGCATTTCGGTTTGACCTTTGTCTGCAAGGTAACTCTTCATCACTTGAGTTCTCCTCCGGGAGGTAAATTATTATGTTGTACAGCGATAGCCAACGTGTTCCAGCAATAAAACATTTTTATTATACTATGATTGATGATATGTAAATTACTGAGCAAGAAAAGAATAGTATTTTAACACACTACAATATAATCATACAATCAGTGCTGAACAAGGACACGAATTTAGCCCATTCTCCACACAATAGATAATGATTCTGGGAGAACAGGACCTGCTGCTGCCATGACTTGCTTGCAAGACACGCCATACCATGAATAAATTTAAAATAAATTTAATAAAAACAGTAGATAACAGAGCTAAATCATCACATTAACATCAGGATACATGTACCTAATTAACAGTGACCATTCTTGCCAATAGAAATGGAGGAAACTTGACAGCTTCCACTTTAAATGGGGTTTGTTGTGTTGATCTAAAATGAATTACATAACCAACGCCCATTAAAACAAACTGCATCCACTACAGCATATACCTCTGCAAGTGGATGAGTGCTTTGGCAGTCATCACATTTAGTGTTTGAAAAACTGAAGGTATGAATGAATCACAACGATAAGGTTTTGTTTTGTGAAGGGAGGTGATGCGTGAAACAGATTTATGTACAAAGAACACAGATAAATCTGTTTAGTAAGTAAATCTTCACTTGTTATCATTTACTGCAGTACATTTGTATTTGAAGGGGGTGGTTTTGTTAGTTTGAGTGGGTCATGGAAGTGTCATTTAACTGATCATGGACTCTTTATCTTAAAGATTTCTAGAGTAAAAATTCAGGCCATAGTTTTGACTGTGGAGGCCATTGGAGTACAGTGAAGTCATTGTCATGTTCAAGAAACTAGTTTGGGATGCTGTAGCCCATCTGCTTCAAGGTTGGACGTGTTGTGTGTTCTGAGATGGTATTCTGCATACCTTACCAGCGGTTATTTGAGTTACTGTTACCTCTCTATCATCTCCAACCAGTTCTCCCATTCTCCTCTGACATCAACAAGACATTCTGGTCCAGACAACCGCTGGATATTTTCTCATTTTCAGATCATTCTCCATAATACCTAGAGGGGGTTGTGTGAGAAAATCCCAATAGGTCAGCAGTTTCTGAAATACTGAGACCAACAACCATGCCACTTTCAAAGTCACTTAAATCCACTTTCTTCCTCATTCTGATGCTCAGTTTGAACTTCAGCAAGTCATCTGGACCGTGCCTCACTACCTGCCTAAATGCATTGAGTTGCTGCCATGTGATTGGCTGATGAGCTGTTTATTAGCAGACTATATTTCAGAGACCCCAAACCAATGTAGCTTTTATTGATGTATATCAAGTTACACAATTATGAAATTATATTATGAAAAACTTCTTGTACAATACATCACCAAATTTCAGTCACAGCATATGTTATGCTTTAATGTTTGATAAGTAGCTTTTCTTAAAGCTTCCAAGCAAGAAATAAATGGTCAAGCTTCCATTGCTCATGCAAGAATAAGATGTGGTGTTTGCAGCCACCACTCTACCATGTCTAAAATAAGCCTGAGCTAGTTCATGTACCAAGACCAGCAACACTTCTGTTAAAAGCCCTGGAATCCACTGGGTCACCCTTTCTGACTTTGCCCAGTGCAGGATGTTCCTTTTTAACAGATATGACCTCATTGTTGCCTTGTGGAAGTCCGAGCAGCCCCAACAGCAGTGACAGAGTGTTGAGAGACCAGTGCCTACATTGCTGAAGGCCAGATAACACTAAATGAGATGTGACAGCTGAAAGAGAAAACAGGCCCAGCTGACGGGGCTAAAATGAGAACAGAAGGTCCTTTATGTATTGTGCCTTGGTATTTTACTAATAGTTGCAATAAGGTTACTATTAAAATACTTTGATTTGTAAAAAGTTTTTTTTTCATGAAAAAACCTTTTCTTTCACCTGCTGAGCATTGTATAATACACAATTATATGTTTTCAATGCTCAGCTATTACTCCCCTTGAATGACCTTGTTGTGTGAAGCTGGAGAAACAAGCATCCAGCTCAGAGCTCATCTGTTAGCCAAAGATCTGAGCTTTCTTGGCAATATAAGGGGTGAGAGAAGGTAGGGGAGGGAGAGTCTCGCTAAAATTGTTGTTTCATCAATAAATAATGGCAGAACTCTGATGGCCATCCATTGCCTCTGATCTATGATCAAACAGAAAGCACTGTTCTGCAGCCATGCATCACACGTGCTCACACAAACACACACACAAGCAAATAAACACTTCTGACAAACTAAACATTCAAAACAGTCCTTAAAATTTCAAGTATGATACATTTTTCCCCATCATTTTTTCTGGAGAATGCTTTTATTGCTTTATTTTCTAAATGCTTTATTTTTGCTGCTTCAGTATTTCCATTGATTGAAGTACTCGGACTCTTACTTCGAGTAGGTAGATTTCAAGGCTAGTGTCAATTTTACTTCACTCAAAGAAAATAAGTGTTTCACCTTTTTTCTTATTGGGAGCAGTAACCTTGCTTTGCTCTTCATACTTGGTTCCATTCCTGTTTCCCTGCAGGATCCAGAGGATGAGAAACAGCAATTCACAACCTTTTTTTTCCCCAGCCTGAGGCATCAGATGACGGCTGCGTTTTGCTTTACGGCACCGCATCACATGCCAGCAAATGGATATCTACACACCGGGGCTGATTCAGCAAAGAAACGCAAGGACATAATGGAGGAAACAAGGAAAAGAAAGAGAGAAAGTGACAGAGCAAGAGATAAAACAAGAGTTGACATCAAACAGACTTTTACTTCCTGCAGAAAGTTCAGAGAAGAAACAGGATGCAAGACGGATGATGAATTAGCCATCATTAGGGGGCACCAAAGAGTGAAAAATCTGCCAAAGTTTAGTCGTGTGGCTTTAAACTGAATTTACAAAACATGAAACATACCACCAATCCTTCCTAATAATTTTACTATTCTTTTCATGCATTTCAAGACCCCACACCGAAGACATCCAACAGCATTACTGAATTCAAACTAAGCTTTTCTCCAGTTTTGTTCTTCTCTTTGCAAGCTCATTTAATTTTCCTATAAACAAACTGATCCACTGCAATCCAAAAGACCTCTGCATCTGTTTCATCTGCCAACAAAAACATTCCAGACAGACTGCAGCTCTTCAATGAATAAATAGAAGAAAACAAACCGCAAGTAAAAAGAAATGGAAAACTTTGCTCTGCTAAAGTGGCCAAACTCAGTCCTGACACTTGTACGCAGTCTTCCTTTCAGCCACTTCATAAGCACCTTGTCGCTTGTCCACAACACTCCAGCAAAACAATTGCTGTTGTTGCTGTCAGAGTCTAATATCCCCACCACTGATGTGTCAGGGCACCGTTGAAGGAGCATATTTCAAAGAGACAAACAGAAGTCGGAAGCCCTGAGAAAAGGAACAGGTTAGCTCTGCTTGGTTTATTGTGTGGGAATGATACAACTTCATACTGCACCAAGGCAGCCAAAGACTCTCTGGCCAACATACAAGGAATTCTATCCACAATTCATACCAAGTTGTGCAAACTCTAAGTTTATTCTGGGTGCCACATCCTAGATGTTTTATTTTCTTTAACATTGTATACATTTTTTATAATATTACTGACAATAAAAGAGAGATACTGAGTGATATGCATTTAGCCTTTTGAATGATGTTTTTGATTACAGCCTCTGATGAGCCCAGGCCTCATCTTCATCACTCTGAAAAACAGCAAATAATCATACTATGCCCAACATGAACACAATACAGTGTGTTGTGATTAACAGCTCTAAATTCTATGGAAGCACAACAGAAATATTGGCCTTGACGATAAAGACACCTGACACTGTGGTCTCATATTACTGCGATTAACACCACTGTTGTAATTATCAGGCTGTTCCAGTCAGACTCATAAGATCTGTTTAATGAGTAATTAACCATAGTTTCTGGATTTCAGTAATTAAAATTATTCTAATAAATGCCAAGTCTGGATCTGAGGAAGAAATTGAACTGAGGGTGAAGCAATATGTGCAGCAGTAGTATGTGTGTGAGAGCCTGGATATGCCAGGTGTGCACCAGAGAGAATTTATGTGCTGACTCCACATACTCCATGTTCATGTGTGCACACTTCAATGCAGGTGGTAGGTCAGTGGAAGGACCTTTAAATCTTTGCTCTATCCCAGTTTGTGTAAATTGGCCAAATCATTGTGTGTGTGTGTTGAGAACATGTTTAAAGTGCCAGGTTAAAAGGTAGGGGGATGCTTAGTTTGCATCAGAGGCCTTTAAGCACAGCAAGTATCAAATGAACAACAAATTACTTCAAAGAAAACAAATCAACGCACATAAGATTAAAGCGAAGCAGTCCAGTGCTGAGCCATCTACACACAGCTGTTATCCAGGTGTGTGTTGGTTTACTACAGTCCTTTCATGAAAAGGAGTTCCTGGTTTGCTCTGTGCAGTTGTTGATGAATCAGGCTGGATAGTGGTGTGGACAGAATGTCAAATATTCCCTCATTACTTTATTAGGTAAGGTTTATTAAAAGTAGTAAATCAGCCAATCCCATAACAGAAATGGCACATAGATAATGGTCAACATGACTTTTTCAAGTTCAAACTGAGCATTAGAATGGGGAAGAAAGGGGATTAAAGGGGACATTCACACCCGCCTTTTTGATTCAGATCCAAATCAATTTGCTTGGAAAGTATGCTTCATTTGGACAACTGTATGTGCAAAAGAAGCCTGATTCGGATCAAAGAAGCGGACTTGGACTACTTGTTTAAAGCCACATGTCAAAAAGAAAAAACACAATTTGCTGGATGTCTACCAATCTTGTCCCGTTTCTGTCGTATTCTTCATTATAATTCAAAGAAAGTGTTGCGGCACTATGACATCACACCATTTAGTAGCTGGCATGTCTGTCACTGTCCAGCTTAGACAGGGTTTAGTGTACAAAGCTATACCAAACTGTCCCATCCCGAGCTGGATTCCTTGGTGGAAACAGGGCACAAGTACCAACTGAACATGGTTTAAACACCACAGCCTACCTCAGTATTGTTACTGACCATGTCCATCCCTTGCTTTTGGCGTTTGCAGTTCTGTTTTCCCAACAAGTCCATAAGTTAAAACGACCAGCATGGGTTGTTTGTTCATAACCTTAAATGTGACCCATAACCTTGACCTCTAAACTACTGACCATACAGACAGCTGGAGGCAATAACATCACTCGTTTAGGGCCACAATGCTAGGGTTTGAAAAATATTACTTGTACTATGCTACCATTGTGTTAATAGATGCTATTTTTACATTTGACATGCCGTTGCACTCTGACCACACATATAGCTAGAGGTTGCATATTCAAACATACTATAGGTCATTTTAACCTGTTTGAACAAAAACAACCCATGGGGTTGTTTTTTATGAGTCAGCGTGGATGCAAACCACCACATCAGTTGAGTTGTTGCTCTTTTGTTTCCTAGATAACTCAGGTTCAACAGAAGGATGCTGTGTACAGACTTCCTTAGATTCCTAATTACCTTATGGTTTGGTTCACAAGAATAAAGCTCCAGCTTGACTTGTTTGCACTTCCTGTACTGTGCCTTTTTTCCCTCCACTCTGCCTATTCTCACCTCTTTGCCTTTACCAGCTGCACAGCTGTTGCTTGGCATCTGCGCAGCAGTTGAGTAAAGGGTCTTATGTGCTTCCTTGGGGTAATATTATTCAGTTTAAATATCATTTATCAAAAAATACATAGTTTGTGACTGTAGCGGTTGCATTGCCAGTGCCATCTGATAAGAAACAGTAAGTTTCTGTTTATTACTGCAAATCTTTTTGTGACAAGAGTGGTGGGTAACTAAACTTTGACATGTGCTCCCCTACATTTAACTTAATTTTCTTGCTTCTTGTCTCACTTCTTCTATCTGATGCTCCTGAACTAAAGAGGTTTTTCACATTGCTGTTCAACTTATTAAAGGCTGATGTTCTTGACCTTTTAGATTTGATGCTGCTGTGTTCACAACGAAAATGCATGCTGTGCAGCTGCTGTTTTGCTTAATCCTCACAGTATCTTTGCTATATTTTGCTTTTTCTTTTAAAAAAAAGTGCATGCGCCAGCAAATTCTCTAAATGAAAATGTTATTTTTCATTTAATTTATTCCTCAACTTTTACCCATCTTCCAAGAGAACTGAAAGTACACTTCTTTTTGCATTGAAGATGATTGCCAGGATGCTAGAAGGATAATGAGATCTATATGGAGAAAGTCAGAGATGGGGAACAGTCAACATGAAACTAATTGGCATCGTGGGCAGCGAAGTTCTGAGCTATATCATGAACAACTGCAATATTTCAACATAGTTTTAGCATTTTTCCTGTGGGGGGAACAACAAGGCAACATTGATTACCTAAATGATGTGTTAGAATTTCACAAACAGTTTGAACTCGCTGTGGATGTTTCTGTTTGCTCCTTGAAATGTCTATAACCAATCCATGGAGCCTAAAAAGAAGATATCCATACGTTTCATTAGACCTGTATCTATTGTGGGACAGCATCACTAATTAGCCTTTGAAATCATAACTTTTCTACCGAAGCATATAAAGCTTTTTCAGGAAAATAGTTTTTTTTTTTTTTTACCTGGGTCTTTTTACTACTTGGATTAGGGTGTAAAATGTAAACACAATTGGAACCGTAACAAACAAGAATCAATGACCAGCAACAACAAAACAGGCGAGGGGGGGAAATCATGAGTTCGAACATAGTACATTTATTCATATTGCATAAAATTGAATATAATTTTATTCCTGAGTGCAACCAGACATTAAAAGGAAAAACTGTTTCTTCTTTAAATAACAGACTGTGTCACATTCTGTATATCAAGCTTTAACCTTTTACAAACCTGAATTCCCCCAGCTGGGGGGGATGTGGAGAACAGATGGTGCCAAACTGTGCCAAAATGGCCATTTTGGAGACGTTGCCTGAAAAATCTTCCCTGATTTTTTTTCTGCTTCACTTTATCATAGTTGGCCTTTGTAGAGATAATGTTCATATATTGTATATTATATTGCATGATTTAATAGATGTACAGCTGCATCATTCCAAAGGGACGTTCATATCAATCCTGAAAGTCTTTTCCGTGAAATTGGATGAATTAGCCACACAGGAATGCAAAGCTGACGTAATCATTAATGAATTGTTAGTCCGTGTTTAGGTTTGTAGTCATTTTATGAATAACTACGGAACCTGTGTGGTGACATCCACAGAAAAAAATTAACTCGTGGCCACGCATTAGTATCTTCTGGCTACGAGTTGGTTTTTTTTGTCAATGTCACCAGACTGGCTCCGTAAAAAATTGACCGTTAAGTCATTCAGTAAATATTGGCTAATTTATCTTATTTCACAGGAATGCGAAGCTTATAGTCACTGATGATTCGTCAGCCTCCGATTTGTTCCTCATTAGTTGCTGAATGACTAAACAAGTTTTGGGGCCCTTATTGTAAAGTGTTACCACAAAAAGGAAGTAAAGAAACATTTTGATAATGTAAATGGTGCAGAGGTCACAGAAATATGATAACTTAGGCGTTGAAGGGTTAACAGCATCTTAAAATGATTACCGTTTGGTCGATATCTTCAATCTGGACTGATGTTACTGGCTTGCAGATCATTGAATCAATGTATTGTTAAACAGACTTTACATTTTATCTGTGATAAAGTGCTTCTATGTGAAAATGACAAGCAGGGAGTCTAAACGTTCCATAACATCATGGAAAGGATCACCACTGATGTCTACATGAAGAAAAGATCACTATGAAATGACACTGGAGGTAGCTGTATAGTGGTGGTTTCATGACTATTGCAGCAATATGGTCTGAGGGGTTTTGTTTTGAGGATTTCTGTCCGTCAGTTTCTGGTCTCGTCTTTTTGGTCCTCTATGTTTCCTGCTTTACTTTGCACAATCTATCTCCTTGTGTATTCTGTTGAGTTTACTTCCTGTTCCCGGCATTAAATCTCACACCTGTTTCTTGTTTGTAATTAGTCCTTTAATATTTTCCTTAGTTCATTGCCAGTTCATTGTGTTGTATTTGTTGAGCAGTGAGACCTGCATTTGGGTCCGATACCTCCTCGTCTCCTGTACGGTGGTTGACAAGTAGAACTTTGGGAAGCCAAAAAACACACTGAAGTTGTGACGAATTGTGCAACAGAAACCTATAAATACTCTTATTGCAGTGTTTCTTTAATATCAACATTTCTAATTTGCATATTTCAACCAGATGAGCTACTGTCTAGTAGGAGAAATCATCTTTCTCTCAAAAAACTGCCTGCTTTAGGGACATTCATCATATTCATGTTACTCAGTCAAATAGTTGGAAAAACAACTTAATATTCAGCCAAGGGATGTTGAAAAGGACAAATAAAGCTAGAAGTTCTCCAAGTCTGAGGCTGTGCTCACTAATATAAATAATCGGGTCTGACGGGAATCTGCTTCACTTTAGTAATCGGCACATCATTTCCATGCACAAATAATAGGCACTGAAAGGGATGACAACTGAAACTGGAGGAGGTGAAACAACAGAAAAGCTCCATCCTCTGCAGGAAGCTCTTTACAGAATGTGTTTTTAGACACTTAAGACTGCAGGAGAGGACTGTGGATTTCACGAATACTAGAGCCATTGTCTGATGGCTACGCAACATTAATGGCTTCATCAATCTGTTCAAGCGATAGCACTCAGGTATCGGTCACTTTTTTGTTCATATTCCTGACAGCTTCATTCAAATATTCATATGAAAGTGATGGAAAAAAGTCATAGCCTGCACACGGTTATTTGCAATTCAAGCAATATTGGACTATACATAAAGTGAGGTATGATAGAACATGTGATATTCTGTAAGGACCATCACATCACTATTTCATATTAGGCCCAGTGCACGGTGGTTGTGTACATCATTGACAGCATATATAAAAAAAAAAAAAAGAAGTATTCTACTGTGGGACTATGTGTCCAGTTATGGCTAGAAATTAAAGTGGAACATGGTCTCACTATGGATATAAATTTGAGGGCATACAGGTTTATTACAGACCCAAAATCTATCCAGGTTCAAGCACTGTTCAAACATGCTGCCAGATTCTTTGCTTTTTTTTTTTTTTTTTGAACAGAAACAGATTTAAAGACACTACGACATGATGTTTGACGTTGCCAGAGTCATTAACGCATGTATTCACCCATCATAAAGTCGGGTTATGTATCCCAAGGGAGGTGCTGATGAATGTCACAGCTATTTTTCAAACACACTGCCCAGATATATACTGCTAAGCTGGACAACCAAAAGCATTTTTGGCTGGCAACATACGAAACAGGATTATGAAATATTAAATTATTCATTAAAAATAATGATTGCTTTTTCTTATCGGTGTAGACTGAAGGAACCCATCCGTGAATTCACTCTTAAATTTGTTCTTTCCTATGAGGGGTAGCTTCCAGGACTTGTGCAAACAGGGACAGTCATGACCTCACAGTGATTCCCTTCAGAAACTCTCTGCCTCTTAACAAGAGAAAATTCTTTCTGAAAAGCAAGCAGGGCTTTTTTTTCTCTTTTTTTCTTTTTTTTTTTTAAAGAATGCAGCACATTAGTAAGTTGGGAGGGAAGCTCAGTACTTGCTGACCAGGACACAGTATTGTTCCAGGCTTGCTGCCCTGGCTGCTTGTGTCTGTATCTAGTCAAAGACAGCCGAACGTCACTGCTGCTCCACTGTTTCCAGTTTGTTGAGTCAGGAAAGAGAAGCCGAGTTTGAATGCTGAGATGCACTGATGTGTAGGAGTTCATTTTTAATAAGAGAATGCAGAACTACTATCTTTTTTTAAAAAACTCTGATAAAGTGAAGCAGAATAAAATTGGAGGGGTTTTATTCAGATAGTTCAGGCAAGGTCTCCAAATAGGCCATTTTGGTTCAGTTTCAGTTCATCTGTTCTAAAAGTCCCCCATTTGACATCAGGGCTCAAAACGCTGAAATATAAAGAAAAGCAAAGATGTGGCGGCTTTAAAATCCCTCCAGTATTTGATGTTTTAAGAACAGTTCAGACAAGAACCCAAATGTAGTTGTGAGAACAAATCAACATTTAATAAATGTTTTCTTTACTTGGATAGCTCAAATAACCTAGTTATTTGTAACCTTGTAAGACTGCAAGCTAAAATCAAAGATCAGAAAATAAGCAACAAAGATTAAAAATGTTTCTTTCTGTTTCCGATATTTATTTTAGTAGTTTCAGTAGTTAAGTTGTCTCCTCTGCAGTTTCTTTGCCAAAAATAAATTATTTTAGGCATCAAATCCCAAACGTGTCTAATCCATTTTATATGCCAGGAACGAAAAACACATTGGTATTTAATGTTAAATTTTCACTCAAATTTCAAATGGAAAACATATATTAGTAATTTCTTCAAAATAGTGAAAGCTAAATGTATGACCTACCAGAACTCTCATGAATTATCGCCCAACTCAGCTGTAAAAAGCATGTACGCTGGCAACAATGACAGCTACACCTAAAAAGAAAGAAATAATTCATTTACTGCAGCTATGCCACATGAACTGCATAAAGTGTTGCTGTCGCTGTGTGGACAGCACGGATCCTTCTGCTCTTCTGTTTAATAAAGTCACAGTGAGGAAGGTGACAGAATTTTACATTCTCTTCTTCAGTGCTAGACTTTGAAAGCAGACTTCAAACCTTGTGAGTCGGTCCAGCTGTAGATCTGACGGAGAGCCTCGGCAGGGCACAATTAGAACGTCAGGAGGCGGAACTCTTGGCCAGTGGTCTCTGCTACGATTTAACCCTCAAAATTGACATATTGTCAAATTTACTGACATGTATGTGATGTTTGTTACATCAGTGAGCCTTGAACTTGTGATTATTTTTCATTCAGATTTGAGTCTGTAGAAGTCCAACTGCCAATTTTATTGTGTCCCAGAAACATCAAGGTCTGCCATGAGGCACAGCAAAGTCCAAGGAAGGGGTGTTACACGATTATTAATAACTAAAAAAAATACATAGCACAGTTTATTAATGTCATTTACAAAACACACTTTATCAATGTTTTGTGATTTTGTTCTCAAAGGTTTGGCTCGTTTCCGTTATGATGGTTTTTTTGCCCACAGTCCAATGGCATGTCAGCTTAAACTGTTAACTAAGCTGGCAAAAAGGTTTTCATTTGTCTCTGTATAGGCCCTGCAATACACTGGTGACCTGTCCAGGGTGTACACCACCTCTTGCCTTATGGCAGTAGGGATAGACTCCAGCCTAATCGTAACCCAAACTGAATTAATTGAGTATAGAAAATTGGATGGATGGAGCAACTTGCAAATTGGATTAAAATTTGATTAATGATACCTAGATAGAAAAATTATTTGGCTTAAATATGGCCCAAATGTGCATTTTTGTTTGGCCTACATTTGGTGTTGACTATATGCGAGTGTGGCTGCCAAAACTCAGCCATATGACCACCACTTGTGGCCCACAAGGAACTCGCCATAAGACAGGCCTCCTGTATTAGGATGACAAAACACTTGCTATAATCCAAGCCAGGCTGGCACCTGACATTTGGACCACTTCTGGCCCAAACAACACGTGCCTGTGCCGTAACTGAGCCATAAGCACCAAAAGTAACCTGGATTCAGCCCAAACATGTCCGCTATCTGGGTAGGACTGAAATGCAGCCAATGTAGAAGATCTGAAATGTTCAAAGTCCTAGACCAACATGAGATGATTCCAGGTGTGAACTGCAGCAAGAAAGTGGAAAAGAAATATATAAACAAGCAATAGATAAATTGAAAAGCACAGGAGACATTAAGGAGCACTTCAATGGAGTCTGGGAAATATCCACCATCATTTTTCATATCTGACAGTAACTAAAGGCGCTTGATCGACCGGGCACCGATCTTTATCAGCCAATACTCCCCCATAATAATTTAATTAGTCGTCATAAAAAAGTTTAGCAGGGCTGATCAATTATTTTACTTTTTCCTTCTCTATTTTTCCACTTCCATCTTTAAATGGTGAGGATTGCTGCACCATTGCCTGTTAAAGTGCACCAAACTCAGACCTGGAATTAAGTCCATTATTTTGAGCTTCATCTCCAGGTCACAACAAACAGACAACAAAAACCTCACTCACCTGAGAAAGTAAACTCCACAAGCAGCAAGCAGACGTTAGCAACATAGTACATTTTACTGTGTGAGAGGATAGCATCCCTGGAGCCAATCACAGGTCCTTGTTTTATCAAGACTTCAATAAACAAATAACAAAATAAATAAGGAACAATGGACTGATGTGGAGCCTACGGTCAATAGTCAGGGTGAAGCTTGCTGAAAGCGAAAAATCTAAATGAAGTTCAATTTAGTGGAGTTTACTTAATTATTACTGTTGTCTTTTTAAGCACGATAATGTTTCATTTAACATGAATTTTAGAGGTGATTTCAAAACCTCGAGATATAAATTTATATTGTGTATCGGGATAAAGCCAAAATAATATTGGGATATTAGTATTAGGCCATATCACTCAGATCGTGGGTCTTGTGCATTTCTATCACCGAGCACACCTAAACTAAGTCAGGCATACTGGTAGCAAATTAGCACATGGCTAATTAGCATATCCATACTGATGTACTGGAGCCATTTCTCAAGCCACCAACTGTATAGCACAGCTTTTATAGAACACTTTCCTCACATTAACTCACCATTACAACTGAATCATCAGGAGATGGAAGTGGTTTCATTGGAGGCAGCGACACCAATGCAAGTAGCTCACAAGTTAAACATCCACACAGTGTGACACGCTGAGCGTAATGACATTACGGAGCAACAACTATTTGATATTGCGTGTTTGTTTCAGGGTTTTATTTGAAATTTTCCTATTTTACATGTTTCAGTTTATCTAAAAGTAAAAAAAAAAAAACATACTAGACTTTGAGGAAGTGTTAATTTTTGGAAAAAAGGACAATTTCTGTTAAAATGTTATTAATAAACGTTCAATATTGTTGGTGCTGTAGGAAAATAAAATAGCCTTTCTGACTGTATGAGGCGGCAGTTTTAAATGACTTGGATCTGGGTCGGGTGCATCTTTTTTTCCTTTCAGGATCTCCCTGTTCAGTATATCAGCATTTTTAAACAACAGAACTCAAGAGGAGAGGTTGGGCCAAAGTCACAACACTTATGCTCAATTGATAACCCACATCACTGAAAGACCAGAGTTTCAACTGGTGCTTTAGGATTTAATAAAGTCTTTCTTACCCTTCTTTGAAATTGATAATATATATGATATTTCCAGAACATAAAAAGCATTAAAAGAGTGAGCAGTTCTGAATATGATCAAAAAAGCCTTTATACAGTTTGTGTGTAAAATGACAGCAGCTCATCTTTTAGATGCAAAGACTGCACTAAAGACGGAAGCTGCCATTCACCTTTTTCTGTCATTTCACTCGTCACAACTTTACTGACTGCATGCCATTCTTTTTATCCTTTCATTGACAAAGTGTGGAAGTAAAGCCATTGAAATTTGCATTACATTCATTCATCTTGCCTGCACTTCATCCACAGTGACGAACAAGTGCCTGTAATGCTGCTGTGCACATCACTGAAAATGTGGGGAATTATAATTCGTCCCAGCACATTTCAGAATGTGACCTGGTGATCAAATCACCAACCTTCCGACTGGATACAAGCTTGTCAAAACTTAAAAAAAAAATCCTGCTGTGTTAACCTATCAAAGTCCCATTTTTAAAATGATATCCCGGGTGGAGGATTCCAGATACGTCCAACTTTATTAAATAAGTCTGACTTCATTGAAAGGTCCAGTGTGCAGGATATATTGACACTTAGGTGGGAAGTTGCAAATTTCTTTCACTTGAATACCATCAACATGCTCTTACAAGTCTATTAGAGATGACAGTAGAAAAAACAAACAAACAACATGTTCATCCGGTTTGCGACTGTTTACAAGTAAATTATTCCACTTCAGTTTTTGACAGATAAGAGCTCCAGTGGTAACAGAGCTCCATAAACTGCTGTCTCTGATCCCCCATCACGTCTCTTTACTTTTCCCTTTACCGCGCTGCTGTCTTTATTGCTGGATATTTCTATTCCTTCTGCCTTGCAGCCTCAGCCATGTGCTTTGATGAAATAATCTGAAGTTTCTTCAACATTTTGAACACTTCTGACAATTCAGTAAAGCAACAAGATTGTTCGGCATTTCTGAACTGCAGCATCTCAGCAGGAGCACATGCCCAGAGGCATCCTAAGAGCCTGCAACTGATCCCCATTTATTCTCAAATATTTCATTATAGTAATGCCTCTCTTTTATATGCTAGAGCAGGGATCCCCAATCCTGGTGCTCAAGGTCCACTGTCCTGCATGTTTGAGGTGTTTCCCTGCTGCAACACACATGATTCAAATTAAATGGATCTGCTATTGACCCATTAATTTGAGTGTGTTGCAGCAGGGAAACATTGAAAGTCTACAAGACAGAGGGCCTTGTGAGCTGGAGTTGGAGGATCCCTGTGCTAGAGGGTATAAAGAAATCAACAACAGGTAACGGCTTTAAGCTCGACTGATCAAACAAACCCAGTGAGTCCACTTCATTACATGGGTCTAAAATGAAACGAGAATCCCTGCTGACAGTGGAGCATTTTTCACAAACATGCAGAGCTATTCATCAAATCACCAGGATGTAATAACTATGTCCCCCCCATTACTGAAAAGTAACATTTAAATACATGTTGATGAAAATGCAGGAGGAATGCTTTGTTCATTTAAAATTCAGAATAATGCCGGTCATTTCAATTAATGTGATCTATAAAAATTATCTTTGAAATCAATTTAATAAAGGCTGGATCCATGGAGGTGGTTATCAAACAAGTGCAAACTGATTTCCCTCTGCTACAACCCATTTTGGTTCAGTACATAATGGATAAATGACTTAATGAAGGTCTGATGTGAATGTAAATAGCCCTTGATGAAACTGAGCACATTTGTATGCAACAGGAACACTGTCATACTGTAGTTTCAGTAGCTTCAGTACCAGCTGGATTCTGGGTTTGCAGCCACATGACACTTGCATGTTTGTTCTCGACACTGGCGGCCCATTCAGTGACAATTATTTAAAGATCACAATGCTTTCGTTTGCTTACAAATGCTCGCTGGGGATCGTTTGCTCCTGCCAGCAGATACCATGTTCTTACAAATGTACCCCCTAGGACGACAGCCTGTGTTCACGACTGTCACAATGTTAAGGCTGTGTGGAAGTAGTGAGTCACTGTCAGTGATTGTTTCATTGTAAATTGCTGGCAACAGTACTACCAGTGTCCTGACAAAATATAAAACTAGATCATGTAATCTGACTCAGATATCAGCTTTTTAAATGGTAGGTGGACTGCCTCTGAATTGGCCTTTGTTAAATATTTTTAAAAAAACATAACCTGCTGTATGTACTGAGCTTCAGCTGATCTGTGATTAGCATGATTTATAATCACAATTAAGGCTTAGCGACATTAGACAGCATAAATGTTACGTTGAAGCGGATGCACGTTGATCATCAACAGCTAATAAAGCAAAGCTTCATTTTCACAACCAATTTGACTCACTGATCATAGTCGTCCATCATTTTCCATCTTTGAGATCAGCAGGAAGAATAAAGCAGTGATATTGTCTATAGCTGGCTGTAGGTGTGTCGTTATGATTAATGGTTCAATCATCAGACGCTGAGGAGGCCGAACTCTGCGTCTCAGTCAGGACGAGAAGGTTGGAGGAGTTTGGGACCCAACTTTATCAGATAGATGCTAGCACATGATACTCGTCCTAATGAGCAGCTTCACATTATGAAGGGAGTTTGTTCAAAAAGTGTTCATGCAAATAATATTCCGTAAAACCAACATATGGTTAGAGCTTAAAGTGGTTTGCAACAAATTTCTCATTTGCACAAACACTTGTAAAGCGTTATATTACATACATGTAGTGTTATTTTGTGAATAGACTATTTAACTTGGGTACAGACTCCATCAGCGTTCTAACGATGCTGACACTTTCTGAAGGTTAAAGACGTTTTTTTAAAGACGTTTTTCCTTCCCGTTAAAAGGTTGTCTTTTTTACTGTCGCCTACTACTCAGGGACTGCTCAGGATGGGGGACTGAATTAAAGTCAAGATTTGAGGCAATCAGTTTGTTTCCTTAGCTAGGCCATTATTCCTCTTTAATTGGTTTGTAATGATTAGATCACAATGAATTACATTAAATTGATTTTGTCTGTAATATGTTTTTAGATGACTTTGTTGTGGATTGGCGCTACTCAAAGTTAAACTGAATGGAAATTAAATTGACTTCCACTAGGAACTCAGACTTAAATTGTAGGGTGTAAACAAAACAAACATGGGGACAATAGAGGTTAGTGTTTTGTTAATTTTGAGATCATGGCAGAACCAACATCATAGATTATGTGCAAGGCCCATAAGATGTTACTACTGTTGACCCTGTGACCTTACATCCCATCAAATTGGTCCCTACATTGCCTCTACTGGTTACTCATATATTGCAATTTGCAAATGCAAAGCATTAATTTCTGAGGACGTGCACATATGATGTCAAACAATGACAAAATACAAGAGGCAGCCATGATAAACACGGGTATGCATAATCAAAAGCAAGTATATTTTCAGCCTTACACAAACATTGAATCAGGTTTTGCTTCAACTAAAATCTGCAGCAAAAACTTTCAACTATTACATTTTGGTTGAATTAGCCCATCGAGCAGTTTATGCCACATTATGTTGGCATCCGCAGATGTATTGAATTAAAAACTGTCATGTCGGTGGAGTTTATGCTTTGTATACGTCTGCTGTGCTGCCTCTTAAATGCCATTTCCCTGCTTTTCATTGATATCTACCACTGCCCCGAGGGCTCCTTATTTATTTAATTTCCAATCTAGATCAGGGATCACCAATTCCGGACCTCAAGGGCCAGTTTAATGCAGGTTTTAGATATTTCCCTTTTACAACACCTGATTCAAATGAAAAATTTCTCCAACAGTTTGCTATCAATCAGAATCAGAATCAGGTTTATTGTCGTTATACGGCAAGGTATAATGAAATTCCGTCTGACCTCTCCCACATGAA
>JBBBVU010000016.1:21779478-21802294 GCA_037177055.1 Atherinosoma microstoma
TTTAATGCAGGTTTTAGATATTTCCCTTTTACAACACCTGATTCAAATGAAAAATTTCTCCAACAGTTTGCTATCAAACAGAAAGGCCTTTTAATGACCCATTAATTAAAAGTCATGTATGTTAGAGCAAAGAAACGTCTAAAACCTGCAGTACAGCAGACCTCGAGGTCTAGAGTTGGTGATCCCTGTTCTAGATTATGGTGTTATAACCTGTAACCCATCCCAGTGCATATGCTCCTTGGTTTTCATGTCCAGGTTAGTTGGTGCCATCATGCCTCATCTTTGTGCTCCTCAGCCAGCAAATCAGCTCGGGAGCACTAGCCTGCCAGTCAGTCTCATTTCGTATGACATTGTTTCGCTGTGTTAATCCAGTCATGGCACCGCCTTTTAAAGTTCTAAAGGCCCATTTATACTCCCTTCATGTGCATAAATAGGTACGTCCGTTTCAACCGTCACTGTTCATACTTCCATTCGTTTTTTACGTTGCCATGGTTGTTAGATAATACATCTACCAAACCTTTGCAGACTTTAGGGTTCACTTTCGAGTTTCAACAGTTTCAGACAATAGCAAACAAGGCTCCAGTGGACGGGATAATAATAATGTACATTATCAGAAAGAGATGGAGAGGCAGCGCAGTGAATGTGCTGTTCTGTGCAGCCAGTAAGTACTTTGCAGCTTATTCTTCTTTGTATACTGCTCAACACTGCCCCCACAGTTTCTGGTAGTACTACATGCGTCGCAGTACGCATCCACAAGCTCTCTTAAAACCAAATTATGCATGTAAAGGATGCAGGAGACGGATGGTTTTGAATATAAATGGGCCTTTAAATAAAGTCTTAAGTTTAGTTCATTTTCCTGCCTCCCATCTGTGGTACATTTGGATCCTACCTCCTCATCGCAACATTAGATTGTGACAATTCAAACTAATGTAAAAATCGTGTTCCCGTTTGTTTTGCTTAATCTGTACACCGTCTCCTGATTAGATTCCTAGGTCACTCAGTTCGGTTGACAATGGTAATCATCAATGTTACGGTGAATAATGAAATTTCTGAATCACCGGAGAACAATCAGTCATGCGAGCCAGGTATAAAATTTGCTCCAGTAGATTTATTCAGGGTAATACACACTGGACTACGCTTTGCACAATTTGATTTAAAAAAATTTTTTAATTAAAAGTACTTTTCTCTTAAATACTGAATCATTTCCAGAAACACTGACTTAATAATGCTATCGTCTCTTTACTGAAGTCTGGCTCGTCACCCTCCGTCATGATAAGCATAAAAAAACATCAACATCAAGCACGTCTTTTAGTTCTATTTTAGAGAACATTGATATGAGCAAACCTGGAATCTGAGTCCATCTAAAGATACTAAAGGGATTTAATGAAAATCTAATCATGTTAGTCATCATGCATTTCTTAGTTGATGCCATTTTTCTGGTCTTCTGTGTCTTGTCATTCCTCACCTAGTTACTTCCAACCATTACTATGCCGCATCCTATGTGAAGGGGAATGCTCACCCATTAATTGTCCAATTACAAGAAGCTTCTCAGCATAAAATATTCAGATATTTTTGTGATCGTTTACACAAATACTTTCACATTTAAACTGGTTTACCAGGGTTAAATACACGGTCATGTCAATCGCAACTAAATTGATTTACAGCCCTGCACCATCCTGGTTTTTCTATCCAACTTATTCCCTTTTCTTACGAGTCATCCCCAGCTTTTGCAGTCTTTTTTTATAATACTGTTACTTTTCAGTGAAGGCCAAATCGCCACTAAAATAAAATATAGAATAGAGAGATTGACTATGGCCAGCAGCATGATAATACTTGTAGATGTAGTAACTTAATATACATTTTAAATTGTAATCACGTTTGAGATTATACAAAATAAATACAGATGCAGTTAAACAAGAGTTTGACAAAGATTATAAACAGCTGTTAACCCCATATCTGGTCTGGTGACACTCCTGTTTGGCCAAGTGGGCTTGACTGGATCAAACTTTTTGCTGTCATTTTTGTTTTTCATGTTAATGTTTTGAGTCATCTCAGACGTGATGGGTGCTTGTTGTTTGCTAACATCAGCAAACTTCATTTCTAAGCCACAAGCTAATTTTGCAAACTGCTGGTGCTGTAGATAGACGGAGGCATTCTGGCGTAACTTCATTTTCAAAGTTAGTTTTCAGTCCATTTACACATTGAAATTAATAAAATGATCCGCAGAAACGCATAAAAATAGCTTCATCATTTATCATAAAGCACCTCTAAGCCTTCGAACAAAGGACCAAATCTACTGGAGGGACTGTTGGGACACCATAGCATGAAGAAAACATGATCATGACATCATAGGTACATATTTGTTTTTCCCAGTGTTTATTTTTCTTTAATTGCTCTTTAAGTCCTATTTACAACTTAAAGTTATAGATCTGAGTGTCCAGTATGTAGAAAAGCTAAAAAAATGCAGGAACATAAATGTACATTCAGAATTGAAGTACAGAAAATTACCCATGCTAAAAAAAAACAACCCACATGATCAAGCTACAACTCTACATCCAAACCAAACAATCCTTAACCCATACCTTCCTTGTATTTAGAGCAAAGGTGCCCAAGTCCGGTCCACACGAGCTTCTATCCTGCAACTTTTAGATCAGGGGTGTCCAAAGTCGGTCCTCTAGGGCCGCTGTCTTGTAAGTTTTCAATGTGTCCCTGCTTCAACACGCCTGATTCAAATTAAAATGATCCAATAGCCTATAGATTTCTGCACAATGACTTTTATTTGAGTCAGGTGTGTTGGAGCAGGGAAACACGGAAAACCTGCACCACCCCTATTTTAGATGCATCCCTTCAACACGCCTCAAATGGCTGAATTCCCTCATCCACATGTCATTCAGCTCTGCAGAGACCTGGTAACAAGACATTCATTTGATTCAGGCGTGTTGGAGAAGGGAAGCGTCTCAAAGTTGCAGGATAGTAGACCTCAAGGACTGGACTTGGGCACTCCTGATTTACAGTCTAAAACTAAATATTTTTAGAAATTAGTTTTAATAACTCAGTTACAATCTGACTATCATAGTTACACTCCACATATTTGGACAACCACATTTTCCTCAAACCAAAATGAGACGTTTTGGTTGTTTTCACAAACAATTTCACTTTTTTTTTCCTGAAGTGCATCTTACAAATAGTTACTGTATTAATGTTTGAATATTTCAATTTGGATCAATACTATCAGCATTTACTAATCAGTGGAGTCTCTCTGCAGAAGGATAACGAGTAACATCCAGCAGATTCCTGTGGGCCTGAAAGGCAACTTTGAACTGTAAAACCCATGAACTGTTCTAGGTAGTCTATAAAAGCTCCACTCTCAATCTTTGGCCATTTATAGACGACAGCAGAAGTAGGTATAGGCTGCAGAGTTTGTGCTTTCATTATAAAATTGTTTACAAGACAGAACATAACTCTCCGTCTTGCTGATCTAACTCTGTTGAATGAATTAAGAGTCCATAGAATTGGAATGAACAAAAGTTTCTACTTTGTTTGGTTCGTGGGCAGGTTCAATACACTCAAATGATCAAGCCCTTGTACATTTGTTAGATTTACTGAAACTCTGATCAGGAGATGTTGTCCTTCGATCTTTGGCTCAAAGCAAAAACAGACTGCTTTTAAGATTGTTCCCTTAAATTTGGGGAACTTTTTCCAATTAGACTTAAGATTTGAAAACACTGTGGACACTTTAAGAGCAGCTCAAGGCCCATTTTTTTAAACCCGATTTACCTTGTTAAATTGGCATTTTGTTTATGTTACTTTGGTTTATTCCTGTATCTTTCAACAAAGCTCTTTGGAACAAGTCGCTCCACTAAATTTCTGAGGAAGTATCACTATTAGCAGCTTCTCAGTATTCAAACATTAAACCCCGCCTGATTTTTGTTGTGAAGTTTGTAGACAAACATAAAAAAACCTGGGTGTGTTATATACATGTTAAATCATTTCAAGTTCTGGTCTTATCGAAAGTAATGAGTAAATAATGAATGCTGTCTTGTTACACAAGGACACTGGAAGCAGCCTGACATGTTCTCTTTGTACCGACTCTGGTGCCAGCGGCTCCAGAGGGAGCAGCTGCAGCTACAACAGCTTTGTGTCAAATGACGACGGCGTTCTTCAAACTAAAAATAAATAAATAAGCAAAAAAGGAGATCTGATATGTGGGTAAACGGATGGTGATTCATTTAGACATATTCACACTGAACTTGTTTTCTGAAGTGAATATCATGGTTCTGGTTCTAAATATGGTTCTAAATGGAAAGCTACAATTTAAAGGTGATGAAGCTTGATCAACAGTGCAATGTTTATTGATCTGATTGGGTGAATTATTCATACCAAAACTCACATCCACCAAAACAGACTTTTTATTCTGTGTCTGATCTGCTTTTAGAGGAATCACACAGATTTGTTATTTGTTTATTCCTCTAACAAATTTTCAACAACTTGTTTTTTTGAATGCTGGATATGCAGGATCATATGGAAGCTGAGAGCAACTTAATGAGTTTTTGTACATGGTTCGAGACATTAGAATAATTTATCTTGTTCACTAGAAAAGCTAGGATACATCAAACAGGGACTTTGTTAAACTTCAGGAAAGACAGTACCAGGAAGTAAACATCATCACATGCTTGCCTTAAACTTAAAAATTTCAATTATCAAAAAAATGTTTTCTACAAATTGTGCGAAACCATGGGGCCAGGGCCCTTACTTGTGCCTCAGATGCCACCTAGAGGGCCGCAAAAAACTTTGTTTTGCACCTGTGCTAATCAGATGAAGACAGGAGAGATATTGCCGTTATCCATGAGAAGTTCAGTTGCAGTACAGCTTCCCACCACTTGGTGGCAGTTGCGCATCAGTCAGCTCCAATTAGCAGAAGAAACCATTCAGCTAGCTACTAGGCTGCATAGAAAGCTATGGAGAAGCATCTAAAATGAAGAAATTAGGATTAAAGTGATCCTAATGCCTGTAAAAAGGAAAAAAAAAAAATAGTAGGAACAAAGGTGTCTTTACGGAGCACACTGCTACACAGTACATAACCATCTCCTTTATCGCAACTTTGTAATGTTATAGTCTCCCCTTCGTTTACATGGCAACAGTGGACTAAAAGCTATCTTAGGCAGCACTGTTGCTAACATGACTTTTCATATGGTTGCACATAATTGTACAAACTAACTTTACTAACAATTTAACTACACTGCTAAATAAAAACCCCACTAAAGACTCTTAACCCAATACCACGATTGATGGTTTTGGACCATATACCTCAAGTTAGCAACATTTTTCCCAACGAGTGGTTTTTCCTAAAGAGTTAAATTATGAAACATATATTCAGGCCATAGATGCTATATTTTTTATTCTTAATTGTTTCATCCACAGACTAAAAGGAGCAAAAAGTACACTAATGCTGTTAATGAAAAATTCATTCACTATAATCATGAATTCAAGCCTTCATATTAACACCAGAGTTGCTCTAAAAGGAAATGTCATTAAGCCAACAGAAACCAGTGGATGAAGTATTAAAAAGGTCAATTAAGATGCCCTGGGTGTGTACAGTAGATTTCTTTTGTCTGCATAAGTGCTCCTTAATCATATCATTTTCTCATAACCAATTTGTTAGTTTTGCATAATTAAATAAATTGTGACATTTTTCAAGGCGACAAGATCGACTCATTCTAAATTCATTAAGGTTTCACTCTTTAGGCTGCTTAGCCAGAAGGCAATGGTTCTTCATAAATGGTGTTAAATTAAATAAAAATAAGCAAAAAAAAAAAAAAAGGCTGTTTGACTTTTTGCTGGAATATGTTGATTTACACACTTTTCAGCAATTCCTTTAAAATGAAGTGGGTTCTGCTTATCAAGTGCATTCATGATTACACTTTACCTACATTAATGAGGAAATAGAGACAAATTGGAAGCAAAGGTTCTTTTTCTGAGTAAATCCTCCTCTCACTAGTTGAAGAAAATTAATTATACTGTAAACAAGCCAAAATATAGATTACTTCGAACCAATTTGCTGATTTTCTACATTTCTTTCCTCATTTAACCGTGAAACCATGAGAAAAAGTATACATGAAAGGGAGTAAACAAACACATTTACAGAATAACGTGTGCACACATACAGAGTTCAGACTGAATGACCTTGTGACCAACAGAATGGTGCTTTAATCTTCCAGGTGGCTCCTGCCCAACACCAGCAGGTATGCAACTATTGCTCAGTCAGTAGATGTCAGATAAACTGCTGCACTGAACAGTTCCCAGGTCTGAAGGTATGACCTGAACATGTGTGAATATGAAGCAGAGCATCACTGAAAAATAATGTGAACCGGGGGGAAAGCAAGGTTTTTATACATTTGTATGTATTTAAAAGAAAAATAAATTGAAACTGAATATGCATGAACAAAAATACGACAACTGAGCAGGGGTAACATTCTTGGCAAACATCTGATAACAGATATATGTGTGAAGTCTTTAGACAATAATGCTCAGAGTTATATGAAATGGTACAATATTACAGCACAGAATTAAATCCATTGTTTGAATTTTGAGTGCTTCAACACGTGCAATAGAGTTCACATCTTAGTTCATTGGTTCCCAACCTAGGCCCCCCCCAAAAGCTGAGTGTTCAAAGCCAGTGTGATTTGAATTAAGGCATGTCCACACAGAGGAGTTTAGGTGTATTCACTTAATTTTTTTAAAAATCATTTTGGCATTTTATCCACATGGAACCAGTGTTTTAGGACCCCGGAATCACTAACTTTGCACCATATCATTAATGCCATAATGCAAATGATTCTTCCTTATTTTGCAGAAGAAAAAAACAAGTTAGGTTATATGTTGGTAATTATCTTTGGCTTTTTCTAAGGAAATGAGTCAGCCAGTCAAAACGCATCATTTATGGTGAGAAGCAGCCCATGAAAGCATAAAACCAAGCATGGTTTCAACAAGGAGCGGGTGAGGGGTCCACAGCTTTTTGGTAGTTGTATGAAGGGGGTTCTCAGGGAAAATAGGTTGGACAAAGATTTCCAGTTACATTTTGATTCTAATTCTCAAACAGCACTCAATATTCTACATCTGTTCATTCCAGCTCGTCTGCAAAAC
This sequence comes from Atherinosoma microstoma, assembly GCA_037177055.1. Taxonomy (NCBI): domain Eukaryota; kingdom Metazoa; phylum Chordata; class Actinopteri; order Atheriniformes; family Atherinidae; genus Atherinosoma; species Atherinosoma microstoma. The sequence continues at coordinate 21,786,622 of JBBBVU010000016.1, forward strand.
ACTGAAAAAAAAAAAGCATGCTCTGTGGAATAACCAGTTTACAAAATCCAGTGACACCTGCAGATACTGGTTACTATGGTGTTTCATCTGGGTCACAGCAGTCGTGAAAGGAAAGAAAATGCATTGTAAACTAGAAATATACATCAGCTAACCCAAGAAATATGTAAAAAAAATAAAATTAAAATAAAAAAGGGGGGGGGAGACTGATTATTGATGAGGAAGTGGACATCAGTTCAGATATCAATTATAAACCTTTTCAGCATGTCATTAAAGTTAAGCTCATATTAGAGTAGGAACAGCATCTCCAGCCCAGATCATGTTGACTCTCCAAACATCTTCTGTTCTACAAATGTGCTCAAACAGCACTTAATGTCAAATATTCTGAGAAATAATGACAAATGTTCTGTGGGCAGTCCACTCTGGGCTGACGTCAAAATATGTAATGTCAAATGTTCAAGGAAAGCTGGACACAATTCGCTTTTTGAATATTTTAATCTTAATTTTGTTTCTGATCAATACTAAAAACAAAGTAGCATTAAAAATACAGCAAGCCTTGAGCCATTTTATTCCAATAAAATATAAAAAACTAAATTTATAAAGCATCTTGGGAAGGTGCAGGACCTTTATTTACTCTGAAATAAAGCAAACCTATATGCATGAGGGTGATATCAGTAATATTGCCACTCTGTCTTAGAGGCTGGGAGTTTTGATGGAACAGATGAGGTGAAGACAGCCACAGATCTTTGTCCAATTCATGGAAAATGTAAAACGAGGAAATTTATCTTTGCTGCAATAACCACCGCAGCCGATCTGTCACACTCCATATTAAAAACATTAGCGAGAACCTGCCTGAAATGTGAGGCTCTCTACCAAGGACACGCACACCCTTCACATGAGACATTTTCACACAGTAACTGAGGAGAATGTGGAAATAATGTGCAGATGGTAACTTCAGGATTTTTCTCCACAGCTACTGTTCACACATGCATTTCACACAGACTGTTCTGAAGGATGGGAGTTTCTCAAAGCTGGATATTCTGGCTAGAGGACACAAGAAGCAGGACATGATGCAACACCTACTGTAGGAATTGCAGGGTCTCGCTTGCAGCCTGTCAACAACAGTGGATGGAAATCAAGTAATGATGGCTTTGTATGGTATCAGTGGCATAGAAAAGAAGCAGCTTCTAGATTCTCCAGCAATATTTTGACACTTTACCTGCAGAGATTATTTTTTCAAATTTTGCCTTTAAAAGTAAAAATTCAAATTTTGAAACTTCAATCTAAACAGTTTTTTTTCTTTTGTTTAAAAGGCACTCAAATTGAAAATCGAACATTTAAAAATTGGCTCATGCTTTCACTAAATTAACATTTAAAATCAAATGGTAAATTAGCCCTAAATACCCCAATTTTCTATTTTAAAGTGTAAAAGTGTCAAAGTGTTCTATCCATCTTTTTCTTCTTTAGAGATTTCTCCAAATACTGCCGTCATCCCCATACTTCAATGAAAAGAGGTAACTTAGTAAGAGGAAGGAGTCCAATAGGAGATACAAAAGTTGTAGATTAGCTTGATGTTTCTATGTATAAAACATAAATTGGCTGAGTAAAACACAGATGCACACATGCATGCATTGCACTGCATTATTGCCCTCTCAGACTGATCCCTCACATATCACACTCAGGGGAATCTCTCTTCAGGTGCAGACACATGCTTTTTTTAAGCATGGATAATTTTTGTGTTATTTCAGCACATCGGGCTTCCCTGTAACATTATTATGAAAGTAAGTCAGCCTGACCTGGAAGTCCATAACTTGCCTTCATGACTATTCTGAGAGAAGATGCTGAAACTAATAGTATAAAATAATGCTCCCATTTGCACGTTGCAAACTTCTTTAAAGCACTGCTGCGTGATAGTTATGCATCTGCAAAGCCTTACTCCTCACTCAACATGATTTCTGCTTCATTGGGAACACAATCCTCCAATAATATTGACCTTCGCACACGCTTAAGATTAACTGTTCAATACTTATTTCAAATGGCAGTTTATAGAAACTGGATTTTAAAATCACAACCCAAGGGGGGAAAAAGTAATTTTATCCATGTGTTCTGGTAAAACAAGATTCAGCAGTCTGGATTTTAAGTTCACAGAAACTTCTTGGCTATGGGGCAAAACATCTTCCAATAAAGACTGACAAGCAGAGTATGAGTGGAGAGGAACCCCCCCCCCCCCCAAGAACTTAAGGTAGAAACAGTTGCACAACTCATCTTCCCTAAAAGTCTCACTTGGTTTCACTGACAAGACTTGTAGACAAAATGTGCAAGAGAGCAAGAGATCATGAAGCTATGCCTCAACAGTGCACCCCCCCCCGTGTGTTCACAGGATCTGAACAACCACATAGAGAGAAAAATGTAAACATCAATGTACAAAAAGCAGAGACATTAGATAGAAGTCTTACCTGGGAACACAAGCGCAGCAAACACCCACGACAGGATGACGAAACAGACTGAATTACACATGCTTCCCAAACAGCGCTGATTCTGATCTGCCCGTTTGTTTTACAGATGCTCTTTTTTCTATCTTCCACACAGCAGGGCTTTGAGAGAGCTGCCCCGTTATCTTTTCCCCCTCTCTGCCTTTTCTCTGGCTGTCAGTTAGCACAGCTTTTCATCCCCACTTGCAGGCTCCTGAAGACGCTTTCAATCCAGTGCAAGGCAGAAGTTGGCAGCTCACACACAGATAGACAATTTCTCACGCAGTGTTCGATCTCCCTCTCTTCCACGTACTACAGCACAGGGACCGGCACTCTGCAAGATTCAGAGGAGAGTGGGGGGGGAGGGCAGCCTCTGCTCGGCACACATTGGCTGATGTTTCTGCCGTACACTCATGAACAGTCCTTGCTCTGTTTTTTTTCCTCCTCTTTTTCTGGCCGCTTTAACCACAACCCTTCTTTCCTTTCTCTGCCTGCAGACAGAACAAGCAGGGGATTAATAAAATGACCAAGGGCTCTTACTTTATACTAGTTTAAAAATAAGTTTCACACTCCTTAGTAAGTGGTAGGTAGTCTGGGATGACTTTAGTAAGTAGTAAAGTACTATTTGGTGTCATTTCATGCATATCCCTATTGTCTGAAATTGAACCATTTACAGACAAAGCTGGACAAGTCCCTTGCGGACAGTTTTTGGAGACTCTTAAGTCCCTACAACATAATCGTTTTTTGTAAAAAATAAAAAAAATAAAAAAATAAAATGAATTAAATGTAATTTAAAAAAAAAAAATTGTCCTCAGAACAGAGCATCAACAATGCAGAGTCAACTGTCTTTCATGCCATTGGTCTGGGGCCAATAATAAGAAACTGGTTTAGCATTCTGGCAACTGCCTGCATGGACTTGGCACACTAAGATCTTTCTCTAAAACACTGGCATAAAACTGTATAACACAAATCTGGTTGCAATTATGGGATTCAGTCATGTGAAAAACAAAATACACTCTTTCCAGTGCTACGATGTGTTGCCGTATCATGATGGCCGAATGTGGGGCAAGCTTTAAGTATTGGACACACTTTAAAATACTTTGGCTTCCAGAGGAACTCATGGTCAGCTTTTAGACTGCAAGGTGTCCAGGTCCTGTAAAACAAGCCCAAATCATTCAGCCCTCCAGCACCCTGCTGATATCCAGTGTGTGGTTTGCTCCAAACATCTCCACTTTGGTGTGCTCTGTCCAAAAGGACATTGTTCCAGAAATACAGGAGCTAAAAAGGGACCTTAATGGTATTTATAGAGGTAAGGCAATCCAAGTTACACAGGATACAGAATGACTTGTAGCGCGAGCTTTAAATATACAGAACATGTATGGCAACTGAACATGTCTTTAACAGCTAATTTCTTAAAAAGGCAACCTGATAACTATTTAAAATCATTAGCTTCAACAGCTAAGCACATCTTTGTTATTTTATTAATTAAAGTTTAGTTAGATTTTTGTCTGTTTTAACACTAATATTAACATAACTATGAGACTTTTTTCATCAAGACAGAGAAATTCAAGTTAACACAAATTGACCCAGTTCAACACCTGCAAGCATTGGAAAAAGCAAAAATGGAAAATGACTCATCTAGGAAATTTTTCTAGCTCCAAAAAGTTCTATACGAAATTAGTCATAACTGTCAGAGATGTTACAAATACATCAAAAGTGGACATTTTTAGGGCTCTAAATTAACTTTTTTTCTTTCACACTTCACTCAGCAGACCAAACCATAATGTCACACAGTTGCAACAAAAACCTGCAGGAGGCGATATGCCTTGAAAAGATCACTTAAGAAGAAGAAAAAAATCTAGTTTATTGATTGATCTAGCTTGTTCACTGCAAGTAAACAAAGCAATACATTGATGCAGTCTTGGGGTTTGTTTTTATGTTGGCATCCAAATCTAATGCAGTTTTCACAAACACACCAAACTGCACTAGTGTGAGTGCATCCTTAAATCACAATTTACCTGCTTTGGGTAGTCATACAGAGGAGATTATGGGTAATCCACAAAACAATACAGGAGTTTCTCATGAGGTAATGTGAGTGAAGGACACAGTATTGTAGCTGGCATTAAACTGGAATTTATCTATAGTCTGTTTTAAAAAATAAATATGATAATACCTTGGATTTAGAATTCCCTTTACATTGCAGGGTATAAAAAGGCTACAGGTAAAAAGATTAAAAGAGAATTTTGAAAGCTTTAATAAAAGTTAGAAAAAAGTTTTAAAAAATGTCTAAAAACTACACACACACACACACACACACACACACATAAAAAGTGTCTAAATGAAGGAACCAAAACTTTTGTTTAAAAAGAAATGTCTTCAGCCCTTTTTTAAAAACAGTGGATTGTGTTTCCCTCAGGGAGTCGGGGAGGGTGTTCCACAGGCATGGGGCAGCCACATAGAAGGCCCGATCTCCCATAGCCCAGAGTTTGGTTCTGGGTATATGGACGGAGTTTGAGTGAGTGGAGCGGAGGAGGCGTGTTGTGTTCTTTGGAGTGAGGAGTTCTTTGAGATAGGCTGGGGCCTGTCCATGGATGCATTGGTGTGAGAGGACGGAAACCTTATATTCACTCCTGGAAAAGACAGGAAGCCAGTGGAGTGAGCGGAGGATGGGGGTAATATGGTCGTGTTTATGCACTCATTAGGACCCTAGCTACAGAGTTTGGGATGTATTGAAGCCTCTGTAGGCTCCTGCTAGGGATCCCGATGAGAAGTGTGTTGCAATAGATCCAGCTTCCTGTCAAAAATCAAACGAATTTGGAAGTGCTGTAAACCTTTGTGTCTAAAGCAATCAGGAGGTGACCCTTAGATGAAATAGAAAAGAACAAAACATTGTGGTTTCCATGGAGAAACATATGGGAAAACGGCTGTACTCTTCACTTGGTCAGTGACCTCAGTAAAGACTTTCCTAATGAGTTTATGGTCTTAATCACCATTTTTCACATCTCATTAAATTGAGAATGATGTCCACTGAGTGAATTAGAGTTTCACCATGAGTGAAAAAGACAAAGCAGGGTATGGATCATGCATTAGGGCGGAGCCGAGCTGTAACTGACAACACGTGTATTTTCTGCAGCTTCCAGTCAGATCCACTACTCGCTCCATTTCCGGTTTAAGAAAAAGGGACAGCAAAATGCTCAAATCTTTTATAGATTTGTCATGTAGAGACATTTACAGGAATGTTACAATCACAAATACAAATGTTGATTTTAGTCAAATGCACCCATCCAGGAAAAAAGGCATTTTTAATAGAACATTGACATTTTTTTTTCTTTTTTGCTAATCATCCCTATATAACCTGGTCATTTGTCTGAAATTGAAAGCTGATAGCCATATACACACACTCACTCACTCACTCACTCTAACCTCCACTGGCAGGACAGGATTCTTTCATCCAAAAACCTTTTGGTGCTCAACACCAAAAGTAGCAAAGATGACAAATCCAGTTCAAAAGACATGATCATTGGTCATTGTTTTGGCAAATACTAGTTCAGCATGCTGGACTCTCAAATTCCACCACATAACATTAACGTCACATGGCATGTATGAATAAAACATGCAAACACAACAGAATATCAGTTTCACTTTTCCTTTTTTCACTTTAATATTTTGTAAATTGACTAAAGTTGGAGCTTCTTTGGCTTTGGTGGATCATTGCGATGCCAGTGGACATTAACCTGCCTTTACCCAGCAGCTCCTGTTCTCTAAACACAATCCAACTTTTCCCCCATATGCAACCCATATCTTATTCTTTGATATTTTGCCAAATCCAACCCAAATATGACCCAGGCCACTTTCATATGTGGTACTAAATCTCATACATATCTGATACTTTTTTTCCCCCAGAGTGACAGTCTAAATGCTCATGTCACATTTTATCCAATGACTTGACTATAGTCCTTTCAGTGAGAGTCAAAGATAGATTTCAGTTTTTTCACATTGTACATGCTTCCTTTAGGTAATATTGGATGAAACAGCATACATTTTCATTGCTATTCAGATAACACGCAGATATACTTAATGAAATCTGATGAGACCAATCAGTTTGTTAGATCACAAACATGTCAAACGCCTGGATGACAGAATTTTCTCCTTTTAAATTCAGACAAGACTGAGGTAGTCTTTGGACCTGAAAAACGCTAAATTGTCTTTCTATGTAATTAGTCTGGAGGGTAATAACTTTGCTTCCAGTATTACAGTGAGGAACCTTGAAGTTATTAACCACCATTAGTCATTTTGACTTGCATACAAAACACATCTAGGACCACCACCTTTCACCTACATATCACTAAAATAAGGGACATCCTGTCATGGAGTAATGTAGAAAAACTAGTCCATGCATTTTCTTATTATTAGGCTGTCTCAAATATACCATGAAAAGTCTCCAGCTGATCCAAAATGCTGCAGTGATAGTTCTGATGAGAACTAGCGGGAGAGATAGTATTTCTCCAGTTTCAGCTTCTTTTCATTGGCTGCCTGCTAAATCCAGAATTTAATTCAAAATTCATCTCACATATAAAGCTCTGCATGACCAATATCCATTTTATATCAAATATCTCATAGTTGCATATTTTCCCAACAGAGCACTTTGGTCTCAGACTGCATGTTTGCTTGTGGTTCAGGCCCATCTCTTATGGAACCAGCTCCCAGTTTAGTTTCAGGAGGCAGACACCCTCTACCTTGAAGATAAGGCTTAAAACCTTCATTTTTTCATAAATCTTACGGTTAGGGGTGATTAGCTATCCCTTACTCATGCTGCCATAGGCTTAGACTGTCGAGACGTCTCATGATGCACTGAGCTCTTCCTTCCCTTTTCTTCTCTCTGATCTATATCTTCTGCGTATAAATTTGACAGGATTGGCGTCATTAACTTGTATTTCTCTTCTATCCCAGTAAAGTCTCCTTGGCTAAAAGCTGAAGTTTTATTCAGGTGCACAATTGCATCCAATTGAGCTGAAGCTCTGCATTTACATGGTTGCCTGATCCTTCTGTCTAATTTTGCGATTGATGACTCGATTATTAATGCAAAGGAATTTTGTTATCGTTTCCTGGAAACATACCAACCATGACGCCCCGCAAATGAAAGCCGAGATTAATCGGACACAGGGAGCATATAACATCCAGACTTTTCCCCCAGATAGATCAGTGAGACTTTGGTTTGTTAAATGTAATTCTTCCACTGCGTGATAAATAAAAAATGAGAAATGAGTTAAATTGTGGGAAATACTTTAATAGGGGTAAAATGAGGCATATTCCGCAGGGCTTAGCTGTCTGGAAGGAAGACTGTAGGAAAATGAGAACACTCAAAAAGAGAGATCAGGATATCTGGATCTCTACTGTCAAAGTTTAAAAAGAGTTGTTCACAGCAATCAGAGGAAAAAACTGAAAGAGCAGAGATTTGGGAGTGCACAGAAGAAGGCTTAGTGCAAGAGGTACTGAAATAGCACAAGGCTTCAGGACCAGATGGTGTCAGCTATAAGGTCCTGAAGGCTTGCACAGACCAGATATGTTGGATCCGGCACCACTTCTTCAACTTTAGCCTGATCCCAGAGTGCAAGATTACAGAAGCATAGAGCTACCACCCAGAGAAAAAGAAATTAAATAAAGGAGTCTGTTATGACAGAAATATTGGCACAACAAATGAGATCCGATAAATGTTCTTCAGCAAAAAAAGAAACTTTTCAGCTCTTTTTATCAAGGATTAAATGTTCTGATTTGTTCCTGTACACAGTTTGACTCTTAAGCAACAGTTTATCACCTGCCTTTGCACACGTTTGTTGCTTTTCACTAACGTGTACTTCTAGTTGCGCCGTATGTCTTAAGAACTAAATTTAAAGTTTTATGTTTTAATTCAAAACATGTATGCGTTTTTGCTTCTTATTCTTAATAATCAAACGCATCACATTATTACGCAATAAGTTTCATTGTAAAAACTGAAACTTATGTTATAATGTGTTATATGGTCCAATTTGTTTCTCCGCGAGTGGTAGCTCTACGTTTCCATAGAAGAAAACCCGCTTTGCAAGTAAAAAAAAATCCTCCATCTGCCTTCAGCTCCTATACATAGGCCAGTTGCCCCAACATCTCTTATCAGTAAAGTTGTGGCTTTTAATGGCCTCTCAGAACCTTCTGCAGTTTGCTTATTGTGTACTGGTGGAAAGGAGGTAGAGATCAAAGAAAGGGTGAACTGCTTTTTGGCCCCTCCTCTTGAACTTTGTCAATGTGTCACAGTAAAAGGGTAAAAAAAAAGAGACTTTCGAGCACTTGTAGTGGCTCTATACTTGTAACATGAGGCGTACCCCTCCTGAAGACAGCTACTGATGTAACCAATGATAGGCCTGCACGGATAACTGAGCAGGCAAATGAAAGGCGACTGCTCATTCTCCCTGGGTGGCAAATTATCACTACTCATTGGATATCTTGGATGTACATTAGCATTCGAGAGGTTGAACCTTAGTATATCTAACCTGGCGACACATTGAATTAGACATTGCCTGGACTGGCCATTAGTCTGGAGAGTCATGGTATTAGCATGGAGATCCTGGAAACTATGAAACTGAAGACGACAACCGATGAAATCATCGCTGGGTCAGGAGAGGCAGCACCAAATTTAAATATCTGAAATGCATAAAACATCTGCTTATTATCTTATTTCTATTTGGCAAACAGAGCCATGTGCATATACTGTATGAGCATCAGAGATATTCAGGAGAACATGCAGACTATTTGCTTCTGTCTTTTTCCACAATTGCTTTTCCCACAAGGACTTCACAGCAAGGGTTTCATGCGAAAGAAGCATTCTTGGAGCTGAAAATGTGAGAGAAGGGATAAACGGAAGGCTATTCAGCTCCAGCCCTCGGGGGGCCACCATCCTGCAAATTTTACATGTTTCTCTGCAGTACTTAAGCTGTTGGATCTATTTAAACTGAATCAGGTGTGTTGGACTATCATGTTGCGTAGTGATAATCTCACTCTGGGTCATGATAGGAAATCTCCAAGATTTCTGAAGTAAATTTTGCAATATTTATTTTGAGGTTAAGAACAGATCAAACACCAAATGTGAAACTACACAGTTTCAAAATGTTAAAACTGCAACAATGACGTTTCCCCATTTCAGTCGTCGGATGGAAACAGGCATCCTTATTGGCATCTCCTTTATTTTAAATGTTTTATGTAGGACTTTCCAAGTTATTTTGCATATCATCTACCATTCTGGAGATCAGCCTTGTGTTTTCCCTGTCTGCAAATGGAGTTTTTATATCTTGCAAAAAAGGACAGTTTCCAGGGACCGAAATTGCAGATGTGTGAAAATGGAGGAAAAATCCCGACTACAGGTGGAAGCTCTGAGCTTTTGTTTGCAGAAAACACTCGTCTGTATCTCATACATAATGATGCGCACTGCAGGAGGTTGGAATACAGAACTTGAAGAAAATGAAAAATCTCACTGTCACATGTTTGAGAGGTCTGCCATTTCATTACAGAATGGAAACTTAACAATTAATACTCCTAATCTTCCCTTTTAAAGCTTGTGCTGTTGAAGTCAATCAATGCCAGGCCATTTTTTCATTCTGGTGTTTTTGTAATTGAAATTCTGTCCTAATAAGATTTAATTTCCGTTAGAAAAACTGACCTCACCATGTGATATTCAGGCTCTCCCAATCTGAAAAGACTGCATCTTACATGTGAAGGGTGGGGTACAAGTGCAGTCCTATCTGAAAGCTCTCTTAAAAACAGGAGTTATAAAATATCAGCTATACAGAAGCTGATAGTCTCAAACAACCAAATGGTAAAAGAGATATGGAGATTTAAGAAACTAACGGAGATGGAAAAAGGCAACCAGTCCATTTAGAGGAGGAAGAGAGAAAATCTTTGTACTGAAGAATCATAGAAGATATAGTAATCCTAAATCCTTAAATACAGCTTTTTTTCTTGGTCCTTGCTTTCACCTCATCTAAAAGGCTTTTCAATTAATCAGAACAGAAGTCGGCTATAAAAGCAGTCACGTTGCCCTCTATCCAAGCACTCAGGATGTGAGAGCAAGAGGGAACTATGTACACTTTAACTGGATACCAGCAGATCATGTTGCTTTAGCTGATGAGTCAGAAAATGTAGAACTTGTTGTTTAGCATCACAAGATTAAAATCATGGCTTCTTGGCTGAAGAGTATTTCACTGGGATTCACTAATCCGTACCATGGTTGAAACAAACACCACAGTCAAATATGCTAAAGAGACTAAAGAGACAAAATAGGTGTTTTCACATGTATGGATACATATCTACGAAAAATGTAAAATGGTCAACTCTGATGAACTGATTAATCTCATATAGAAGAAATCCAAACACACTAGTAGAAACTGGTCAGAACATGACCACATTAATCATGTAACCAATGCAGACTATTCAGCATTTTGCTTCAATTATTGATCAATGTGGTCAGACCAGGTGCTACAGCAGTCACCAAGTTGCATGTAAGGACATCCACTAATCTGGAAACAGGCCAGTTAATTTGTAACCAATTAAAATGCATGTCTTTGGACTGTGGGAGGAAACCGGAGTACCGGGGAAGAACCACTGATACAGGGGGAGAAAGGCCTGGCTTGAACCAGGAACCTTCTTGCTGTGAGGCAACGATGCCAACCACCACAGCACCATGCTGTCCGTGAAAAATCTTTTTTCAAATAATTTCCCATTACAAAAGCTAAAAGCAGAAATCAGTTCCAAAACAAAAGCTCAACGTCTGCTGCTTCTGACTCAAACGACCCCCAACCACCGGTCAAATGTGAACTGAAGACGTAACCAAGGAAGAAAAGTAGAAACAAACATCTGCAATGAATGCAAAAAAACTGCTCACTGTGATCATGTCCTAATTTGGATCAGGCGCATTGTAGCAAGGAAACATGTAAAACCTGCAATCTAACATCCCTACTACTATAGAATAATAAAATACTAGTTCCTAGTATGGACTCATTAGCTTATTTATGTAGTAAATAATGGGATATGATTTTTCCCAAAATTTACCTTTGTTCATACATTTGTACCACAGCTTTAGCCGTATCTTCAAATTGCAGAATTATCGAAATTTCATTCAGATTCTCCATTTCATTGGTTTACACACTAAATAATGACACTACACTGAAATAAAACCATTTACAAAAAGTCAAAGCTTACAGGGGGGGAAAACACAAGCAAACAACTATTGCAAAATCCTTGTCATTAAATGAGTAGAGCTGTGAAAGCAGTGTTACATGTACAACAGGACAGCTTGATAAAACAGTAGCATCCAATACCTGAAGCATATTCACCATCATGTTGATCAGCGTTTTCACTTCTGGTCCTCAGGGACCACTGCCTTGCATGTTGGAGGTGTTTCTGGAACCACTGCCCTGCATGTTGGAGGTGTTTCTGGGACCACTGTCCTGCATGTTTGAGGTGTCTCTGAGACCACTGCCCTGCATGTTGGAGGTGTTTCTGGGACCACTGTCCTGCATGTTTGAGGTTTCTCTGAGACCACTGCCCTGCATGTTGGAGGTGTTTCTGGGACCACTGCCCTGCATGTTGGAGGTGTTTCTGGGACCACTGCCCTGCATGTTGGAGGTGTTTCTGGGACCACCGTCCTGCATGTTGGAGGTGTTTCTGGGACCACCGTCCTGCATGTTGGCGGTGTTTCTGGGACCACCGTCCTGCATGTTGGCGGTGTTTCTGGGACCACCGCCCTGCATGTTGGCGAGGTTTCTGGAAACACTGCCCTGCATGTTGGAGGTTTCTGGAAACACTGCCCTGCATGTTTGAGGCGTTTCTGGGACCACTGTCCTGCATGTTTGAGGTGTTTCTGGGACCACTGTCCTGCATGTTTGTGGTGTTTCTGGGACCACTGTCGTGCATGTTTGTGGTGTTTCTGAGCTTTAACACACCTGGCTGAAAGGAAGGTTTGCAAAGAACTTGATAAGCAGTTTAATCTGAATAGAGTGTGCTGGAGTTGGAAACATCTAAAAACACAAATCTAGAGGCCCATTTTTCTTAAAATTTCTCTTTAAATGTCTTTTCAAATAAATAAACACTTGCAAAGTATCGGCACAAATATACTTCATTTGGTCCGAGCCAATTTCAGAATCAGAATCTTTGTCAATATACAGACATACAACATTTTATTCAGTTTTATCCCATTAAAACCCCTTTTTCATTACCAAAAGGTCTTAATGAAAATACATTTAAAAATGTGTGTATAAAAACGTGCACTTCCATACGCTGCACAGTTGAAAGATATTGAATGCTTTTGATTGCAAGTTGTTCCCAGCTTAAAAATATTGATTTTACTGTGTGGAATATTGCACACACTGGTGGAAAGCAGCATACCCTTCAGTGTTTGTTTAGTATTGTAAGAGCCCAGGGATATGTGCTGTTTTTCAGCCCTGTGATCAGGCAGAGAGACATGATGCCATGAAGTTACTTCCAAGTTAGTTTCAAAGGCTGTCCACACTTAATCAAAGTGAAGACAGCAAGCTGTATCAAAAACAGTTCTGTTCCTTTACACTTAATTGTTAATGCTCATGCAGAGCAAGCTAATTGGCTCGGTGGTGGCATGTGTGGGATCGTTTTGCAGCATTTGTCTTGCCTCATGGTTTAGCTTCAATGCTGGAAAAAAAGACAGCAGTCATGTCAAATGGCGATGGATGGACGGACGGACGCATACATTTGATGACAGGTTCTGTTTGAGACTAAAAATGACAGATGGTAATTTTTGTCCCTATCAAACCACTGTGTTAAGGCAGTGGTTCTCAAACTGGGTGTTGCGAGATAATTTCAGGGGGTCGCCAGATAATTGTAAAAAATATATATATCCTACAGTTTTCAGGTAAATTTGGGATTTTTATCATGGCTGTCCAAATTAAACCATTAATTCAGAGATAGATATCTGAAATTAGCACTTTTTCTTTTTTTTCTTTTTTTTTACATAAAACAACAAAGTTGGTACATGATTGATTTGATTTGATTTTTATTTAAGTGTCATACACTTACGTGCCCAGCCCATAAGGCTTATATGATACTATTGGCAACATCCATACAAAAAGATGACCAGCATACAGTACATAACTCATCCAAAGAAAAAAAAAAAACAGAAAACAATTACAAATCATCTAGTCCAGGATACAGAGTGTTTTGTCTGAGTTTCCAGGCCTAGGTACAAATGCAAGATTGAAAATTTGAATTTGGCATTGACTCAAAGAAGCCGATTTTGCCAGTGTTAAAAAAAACAAAAAAAAACCACGACTTTATCCTCCTTATTTCATAAGATTGACAGTTTTCCATCATTACTTTTAGATGATGGCTGCAAGATGACCTATTTGATAGATCACACAATCACGAAGCCGTAGGGAAGGGGGTCGCAAAAACCAATGTATGTTATATTGGGGGTTGTGGCTCAAAAGGTTTGAGAACCACTGTGTTAAGGTAACGCCATTACACTCAGATGTGAGACAGACCTGCTTTATTTCTGGGAACCCTATTCCACATAATACAATTATTTGGTTTTAAAATGATTGATTGCTATAATTCTGGGTCTGGAATAAAGATTTTACACTTGCCTAACACTTAAATGGACTGGAAAGCATTTGTTCAGAAGCAGTGAGTTATTGTTCTGCAGATGGTACTAAGCTATACTTATCCATGAGGACCGGTGAAACAAATCAGACAGCTGAAATCTGAATGTTTCACCATTGGTAATATACGGCATAATAAACCAGAAACAATAGGCTGGATCTTTAATGGTTTGTTTAGTCTTGTTGTATTCTGTTTTATAACAGAGGAACATCTACAATTTTAATCGCCATTTCTCTGGAGAAAAAGGAAACATGAAAAGCAGACATGGAAATAGATGGAAACCCCAGAAGAAGAAAAAAAAACAGCAGCATCATTTGCATCAAAAACAAAGATTAATGTGAGAACTAGAAGAAGAAACTGCGCTTTCTATTTGATAAATTATGGATGTCGTGAACACAATTTGAAAAGTTTTGGCTGTAAAATAACAAGTCTGATGTCTGGACAATCATGGATGAACTGAGGGTTACAGTATGTGTATCGAGGTAGGTGGTCGTTAGAATCACGAGAACCACACTAGAGCAAAAGATTAGGAAAAACCATCCTGAAGCTATTAGATAGAAAATAATGAGGCATGAAGAAGTGTTTCAAAAACAGAAAATCTTTTTCAGCTTAGTTCCAACCAGAACAATCCCATCTTTAAATCAGAGACAGGGATGTCATGGAAGACCCAACCTTCAACTCAACTCAGTACATGTCATATCTCAGAAACTGAATAATGGAATTCACACTTCTTTGCATGCACTGTGCATTTTTGCTGCACTGAAGAAATTAGTTTAATTACATTAAAATACAAACCTTTTAAATAAGTTAGACAAAGGTCTCCTTATGTTGATTGGAAGATGGAGGACATAGATGATCCTTTTTAAGTCCAATGAAACAAAGAAAATTACATTTAGACTCAACCTAATGATAAATTCTTAAACTGGGGGGGCTATGATGATATAACTTACTGATATGATCTTTTAAGGTGGTTTATGCATCATATTGCAATGAATCATATAACCGTATATTGTTTTAACTCAATTCAATTCAGTTTTATTTATAGAGCGCTTTTCAAGCAGAAGCAACACAAAGTGCTTTACATGGTAAAAACAATTTTCAAAAAAAAATGTAAAACTTTCATACAACAGTATGCAACAGAAATTTAAAACATACACCTCATATCTTTCACACACAAATCAAAAATGTGTACTCACACACTCACAAACACACAGAGCACATGTACGCTCTCCCCACCCCCTCACCCCGACCTCACTCTAAACAAACATGAGCTCCAATCCTTAGTGACTGTCTCTGAATGTAAAAAAAAACAAAACAGAAATTAATATACAAAAATCAATAAGAAATATCAAGCCTGACACTGCAGTGAGGAAACGATATCTTGGGGACCCATCCACACCGGAAGACAGCCCCCCCAGAACCACAGAGGGCACCACCACTGGACCCACCTAGACCAGGCCGTAGCCCGCACCGCAGCCATTGGGCTGCAGCGCAGAACATCCAGCCCCCCAGGCAGGGCCGATCACTGAGGCAACGACCCTGCAGATCGA
>JBBBVU010000016.1:21802394-21833850 GCA_037177055.1 Atherinosoma microstoma
ACACACACACACACACACACACACACACACACACACACACACACACACACACACACACACACACACACAAAAAGAGTTAAGTGTAGGGCTGGACGACATGGCCTCAAATCTATATTGCGGTATAATTTTGAAGCATGTGTAGTAACGATATATATTGCAATACATTCTCTCTTTCATATATAAATGTCAAAATGACTGTTTCTGAACACAGCAGAATACCTAAAAAAGTATAAGATGTCATTTTCAGAACATTTAAGCTTATTTAAAAATTATAAACCTTTCAAGTAAACTGATCTTGTGCGTCGTCTTTTTTGTGTTACCTTCAGTTAAAATCTGTAGTGATAAATATATGTTTGTAGTATTTTGTAAACAAATGCTCGGCCAAGACGGTCATTTAGACAGTTTCTAAATTAGCATATTCAATAACTCAAATCTAACCATGAAGCCTTCCTGGTCCTAAAAATACACAAATTTTCATTTAAAACACGTTTGTGTAAAGAATAGAAATTTCTACATATTTCTGAGACGCTCACGGGATTTTGTGCAGTTCTATTTTTAGATTCCCGGATCAGATCAAAGGGGTTTAGAGGACCGTCTCGCAGAGTTTATGAGGGAAACACTGAGTACTGTCACGACAATCTACAGTTTATTATGAGGTTTAAACGAAAATTTTGAAGTTACAGCCAAAGCACATCAGTCACACTTCTGCTGCTGCAGCACCGGACATGTGAAGCTGTCTGACTTTTTCCTCCACGGGAGGATCAACTGATGTGGGAAATCCAATCCAAAAACACTTGTGACTACAAGATAATAGGCTATTTCATAAATATAATTTCCCCAATTCAAAGCAGGAGGCAGTAAAAATAGAACAGCCGTGTATTTTAGATTAGCGGCGCGCCTGGTGAAACCGCTCCTGTGGACTTGAGTTATTTTGATGGCATAGTTATAGTGACCTTTTCAAAACAAAGCGTTTTAGCTCATTGGCCTTCGCCAGGGAGTCATACAGATTTGCTGAGTTCATGGTGTCTTTATAGGGGAATTCCACCCATTAGAAATTTCCATAGAAAACAGAAAAAAACTCCTTAGAACTACAAACATGGTTGCCTTATTTCAACAGGAGATGGCATAATCCAACATGTCAGGATGTTCTCATTTAAACCAGTAAATAGCCACACCAGTAGTCAAACAATACATGGTAATAAACCTGACCTTTTCTGAAAGAAAATAACTGTTCAGCGAAACAAAATCCCAAATTTGGTTGCAGAAAAGTTTCAGTTGAAAAAGAAAGGGTATATTTATGCAATTGCCATGAGATTGTTTTGGTTATTCTATTCAAAAATATACAATTAATTAAAAACAACTTTAAGAATTGTTGCTGGGGTGTGAAATGCAGAAGTAGCTTCTTGTTTATCATGAGCAGCCTCACAGTCAGCAGGAGTGTAACGTGTTCCTTCATAAACATGGTTGAAACGGTTTTATTTCTCAGAGCAGAGATTATTAGCAACAAGAACTGTGTGAAGGACAGTTTGCACAGAACATTTAGGTTTTTAGAAGGCTTTTAAAAAAGGACTAGTGTGGAAAAAAAGTGACACAAGAGCAGCAAACTGACTCAAAAACTGAGCTAATATCTAGGGTAGCATGTAATAGCCAAAGAAAACATTTTCCCTGTGCCTTTTCTCTAACCTTGATGGAAAACATGATGGGGTTAAGGAAAGGTCGTAGCAGCTATTTGTACTTGCTCAGTATAAGACCACCATGCTGAAATGAGAATCCAACACGTGGGTCTGAAACTACAGATGGTCAAGATATCTTGCAATGGAATCTTACAACGTTAGAGATTCCTCCGATGTAGACATATTAGTTTTTTTCCTTCAAATCACCTTTATTAGTGATAACCAACAAGCACAGATAGTTTTGTCTGTGCACGGTTGTTAGTGCCAAGCAGACCAATCAGCATTGTTTTTTTACTTCCTCCTTCTTCTGGACATGCAGGGCAGTCAGTCCGGCCTCTATCGGCCCAGGTTGTTCCTCCCATGGACCAGTCCAGGCCTGACCAAAATACTCTCAAAGACTCTGATTATTTGATCGCTTTAGGACTGCCTTGCTAGTTTCCTCCAGTTTCTTAGCAACTTCAGCAGGTTTTCCATTAGGTCTAGAATACAATAAAGCACTCTCGCTAACACTTGTAATGGTCTGACATTCGTCTACACCGTATATGACCTGAAGCGCCGTTCAAACTTCGAAGAAAAAGTGACAACCCTAATACAAAAGGGTATCTTCCCAAAGCAAGCTGTTTCCTGCCGTATTAGGGTTTAAAATATATATTGGAACTTCAAAGGCTGCCTTAGGTCTTAATGAGACTATTGCAACAACAGAAAGGCAGCTGAATACAGACGCAAAGAAAAAAGCAGCACAAACCCAACATGGGCCATTATAAATGTAAAAACATTCATCTGGGATTTTGTGCCTGCAGGAGCACATTCCAGCTGCATCAGGTCACCAATTAATGTATGTTGGTCTCTCATCTAGAAGTTTGAGCTTAGCTACTATATATTTAAAAACTTGGAGGATCAGTAAATTAGCACGCATCATTAGAGTGTAAGTAATTGCATAATTGGAACTTGTTTTTCACAAGAGCCAAAGCTCTAAGCTCTCAAACGGTTTTTATTCTGCTTTAGAGGAAATTAATGGTTTAGTCAATGTTTTAATATTGAATTTTCTTTCAAGTTTGCAGGAGGAAAGTTTACAAGCTTATAGACTTTTTCAAAGAATGCTTAGGTTTTACAAAGTTTATTTCAATTAAGTCTGGTTTTTTTCTCAGTTATTAATATTATACATGTTATTGCAAACATTTAAATGTTTATGAGTTCAGTATGTATGGCTGCAGAAAACTAAATTGTTAGTTATATTGCATAAATACTTATGATAAATGGGCTGTTTGTTTTCTTTTGTTACTCTGCATTGCATCATATTGTGATAATTGTGATAACTGGGTTCAGTCAAGCAGTGTCTTTTCACCAGAAGCTACGTTCAACATGTGAATAAATCATTACAACTCACTGCCAGCTGCTACAGTGTGCCTGCTACTGTTTCCAGTCCAGAGTCTGTGCATCATCACAGCAAAATGGGTTTTGGGTTTCACTTCGGAAATCCTTTGGCAGGACTTCATGCATTCGTCTGTGGACAGAATTGTCAAGGTGACTTCGCAAGTTACATTCCCAGAACTTCATTGGTGAGTAATTTAGTTCAAAAGTCAAGGTCAACTTTGAAAATGGATAAGGTGCAAACTGGTAATGCAGAGATGTGTAGAACGAACGTGACTTCCTAATACATTACCCGGTTTAAGGACACATGGTAAAACTAGGTGCTGGTACCATGTTAAACTACAAGCTCTGTTTTGTTGACGGCACTGTTCTTGTTAAAAGGTTACACATACACTCATTCAGAAGAATTCTAACAAGTTTTCAGGTGATTTCCGGCTACCCCAATCCTACCACAAGCATTTTTACTGCGCAAAGCTGCTCATGAAGTTTGGTTTTTCTCCCCCCAAATAAAACCAAACAGATTTAAAACAGTTCAAATTGAGATTAAACCAAATCAAAATTAAGCTAGCGATAAACTTGGAGCTATAGCAACAATATTTCCCTCAAAGTGGATGCATTGTACCACACTTTTCTGGGTTTTAATGCCAACTCAAAAGATCAATGAAAGCTGTGTGTCCACAAAGATCTCAAAGTCCTTGATCATGCGGCTAACTGAGAAAAAGTTTCCTGGGTGCCATCTTGTAATTATGAGGCATTGACAGAGTATTATCACCCATTCATGTGAGTGTGTGACGAAGGGCCAGGAGCCCCACAGGACGCTGGTCAGGGCTGTTTTTAATCACCAACAGTGGGTAGAAAAAAAAATTAACACAAGAACCAGCTCCTACTACATTTACCACAGAGCCATTTCCTTTCTAAAGAGGCTTTCTTGCAATGAGCCGTGAGGAAGGACACATGCAGGACTATCCACTGGAAGCAGGCAGGTAGATTTAATAAAGACGTTATTTAAAGCTGTGGTTCTCAAACTGGGGGTCGGGACCCCCATGGAGGTCACGAGATTATTTCAGGGGTCGCCAAATAATTGC
The DNA here is from genome assembly GCA_037177055.1 of Atherinosoma microstoma. NCBI lineage: Eukaryota > Metazoa > Chordata > Actinopteri > Atheriniformes > Atherinidae > Atherinosoma > Atherinosoma microstoma. Next base: position 21,806,524 of record JBBBVU010000016.1, read on the forward strand.
AAAAAATATTTAGCCTAATTTAGCAAATAAATTTGAGATTTTTAAATCAGGGCTGTCAAAATTAGAACTATTAATTCAGATAAATTGTGAAATTAGCACCTTAATTTTTTAACACAATGCTTAAAACAAAGTTATTACTGATGTCAATAATCTACGGAGCCCGTAAGTGGGGACAGAGGGAAAAAAAATCTATTTTGATTTCTTGTGTGCACTAGAAAGTATCTGGTGAGAATCTCATGAGAATACCTGTCCGCATGAATGAAGTGCAGTTGTTTAGAGAATGGACAGATGTTTGTAGCTGTTCCTGAATGAAAACAGTAACTTGATCTATTGTAGTGTATCCCCTGTGCCGAAACAGACCACAAGACCTCAAAACTCGTTTTAAGTGTCTTTCAGAGATAATATAATGGTGACGCCAGGAAAGCAAAGCTGCAATGTCTTTGTAGGAGAGTCCAATGTTAAAATAAAGCTCAATCAAATTACACATCGTCATTTCATTTCCACGTATTTGAATGAAATGAATGGTCCACTGTACGTATGGACATCCATGTGCATCTCCAGATCCTTTGTTGTGCGCACCAACACAAACATATCAGGGAGTGCGTGGCTCAAAAGGTTTGAGAGCCACTGATTTAAAGAAACTAAAAGTACTGAAATGACAGGATTAACAAAGTTCTTGAACCTAAACTAAACAAAACTCATAATAGTTTAAACACACAAACTGAAGCTAGGAAGGTATGAAGACCAATCAGGGCAGGGTAGATGAAAAGAACACAGTTGACAGTTGAGCCATCAAACAGACAACTTAACCCAAACCCAGGGAAGCCAAACTCAAAACTAGACAACAAACAAGACTAAATAGAAGTTTAACACAAAATAAACCAAACAACAAAACCCACTAATTATGACATTTCTACCCCGACAGCTACTATCAACCTTACTCTAAAAATATTACCTACAATCTGTAGAAAATAAGAAAATCTAGAGCTTTTCTTGGATTATAAAGAGGTATACAGATATTTATGTCTAATATCCATTTAACAAGCAGAGGAATCAGATTTTCAGGTCACAGTGGGCAGCTGGTTATAATGTGTCTAATGTGTGTTTGTTTTATCACCATAAATCCACCGTATACGAGTCAGTACATATAACCTGCATTATTGACTAAATATGACAACATGATTAGTTTTAATTTGAATATACTGCAGGATTTTGTCCACTTGGAGTTTTTTTTATGCAAATCAAAATCAATTGTCAGTTAATTCTCACTGGTAAAAAGGTGTCTGGCTCAGTGTGTATTCATATCATAGATATCACAGGTTTTAATAAAACAGTTGGCAGCCAGATAATTAAGTGAGCGGGACTCTGACTTTAGGCATGCAGGGGGTGGGGGGGATTATTAAAGATGAGAGGGCTAGAAACAGAAGAACACCTCTCTAACAAAGCCCGTCAGACCTACAAGATAATTTCAATAAGCTTATATTCAAATTGAAAGCTTTGAGCTGTCACCTGCAGCCAAGCAGAATTTATCAACCTCTTTACTTCCACATATGGACGACACAAACCCAATTCTTTCGCTTTTTGACTCACATTCTTGGCTGGCACTTACCCTTTCCACTAAATCACAGTCTTTTGGTAGTCCTGAGAACTAAATGTACTGGTATTTGAGAACACAAACATCCAAAATTGGGAATGCACATAAAAAAATTAAATTAAAAAAAAGGTAAATCCTCATTAAATACAAAACCTATACAGCTGTGCTTGAAGATTTTGTGTATTCTTTTTATTATTGATGCCATGTTTGCCAGAGTTGCAGTGTCTTGGGGAACTTAAGGCCACTTTGTAATAAGCATCTTTGGGGGAAAGAATAAATTAAATACTAAAAATCCATTCTGTTTTAGATTCTGGGTCAAGCTTTCATTCGATTGAATTTCAATACGTTGGATTAAGTTGAAGTTGAGTCTCAAAGGGTTAAATCTGTTGATTTCTCCTTTTCCCTCCAACCTTACCGTAAAAATACCAGACTGATGAGCAGTATGGGTAACAGCAGTAGTATTGCTGGTATCAAACAAAAATGCAGACTCAAATTTTTGAATATTTTCCATCTCCACAATAGTTTCTCTGTGAAATACCTGAAACCCTGCGTCTGAGATACTACAGCCTCACCAAGAATCATTTTTTGGCTCCTGAAGGAAGAGACTGTCCTGATTTCTCATCACAGATCAATACCATAACCACAGAATAAAGTTACAGACTTGTGAGGAATCTACTTTGCAGACAGCATATTATATGTATAAAAAATAAATAAATCTCACACAGTGTCAAACACTTAGAAATGGGGGCAATGAGGTGAAAGCATTGCACTAAACATTTCACTAAACATTTATGGCAGCTTTGAAGAATTTCTCATATTCTTAATCTAAAAATACAGGGCTTTAGATATAATAATATAATTTGTTTACTGTCCCAAGTCACAGCTTCATCTATCCTGTCAGCCAGTTTTTTTATTTAAATTAGTAGTTCATAAAGAAAATGGTTCGTCTAACTGCTGAAGCTACACTTTGTAAAGGTGAAGACCAGTGAAATTTTGTGCTTTTGTGATGAACTACCCCCCCCCCCCCATTGGCACAGATGGAAGTGACCACTTCATGTTTCATTTCGACACAAAATGGAAGGCTGGATGACAACCAAATGAAGGGAAGCGGAGGTTTACTTGCCTTTGTGTGTTACCTTTGACATCGCAGATTAATCCACACAGATGGGAACCTATCCAAGAGAAGACATTGATTAACAAGAGAGGAAGCAAATATAGACTGTTGTTAAGAGTGGATCCATCATGTCACTGATGCTGCGAGCTTTCCTGCATGCCATTCCATCTGTGCTTGGAATATTTTATTTTGTACAAGCATGCCACTGCCAGGACTTTAGTCAAAATCCAGCCAAACCTATGGATTTTAAAGTTAAATAATCAAAATCTACAACATTAATGCCAATGCTTGGACACTTCTAAACTATGACTGTGCTAGTTTTTGGACTCATCTGTTATCCGTATAGTAAACAGATAAATCACGTATCAATTCAGATGCACATAAATCATTTCTTAATCCTGTAGCTATTCATGTTTTTAAAAGTTTTGTTATAGTCATAATTGTAAGAAATCAGTTTATTACAGTTGCTGAGAAGTGAAAAAAAATCACATTCACATTTCAAAAAAATATAACAAATTCAAAAAATTTAAAAAACATTTAAATTTTGAAAAATTTATATTTCATCAAACACATTAGGAAATTTAAAAAAAATTACATGTTTGGAAAAGAGTAATGCATTTTTTCCCCCCTAAAATGTAAAAAAAAATTAAAATTTTGAAATGTGTTTAGAAAACAATTATTTTGTAAAATGGAATTTTGTTTTTAAATTTTTTAATGTAGTTTTTGAAATGTAAATGTGTTTTTCACTTCTCAGCCACAATAGTTTTTGCTACCATCATCTCAATATACAGCTGTCCTGTTTTAAGCAACACCTGGTGGTCATCAGTCACCGACACGAAGAAATGGCCTAATTTCGCAAGCCATTTACCAAACACCAGGAAAAACTCTACAGCAATGTTTCACTTCTGCTAGGCTCTGGTACAAAGCGTGCAGTACTGTGAGATTCAATGCTAATAGACAAATAAGAAAAATGTAGAGCCAAGCTCCTGGCTAAAACATCTGTATGGAGCCCCTTCAAGAAAATAAACCAAAATGAGGTTCAGTACAATCTCTCCATGGTAAAGCTAGCATACCATTAGTCTACCACAAATATGAACAGTAGTTTGAGAGTCAGTGCCCAAAAGAATGTCCAACCATGAATCAGCATTCATTGGCTAGCTTCGTCACCAAATGAAGTTTAATGTTAGATGTGAATAGCACATAAACCTCATTTCAAAAAAGGTATAGCGAAAGGCATGTTGATCAGTTTTATTAAAAGGTAAAAGTAAGTGTATATAGGTGGAGCAGCTCAGAGAGGTAAGGTGGCTCTCCAGACCATTTAAAGATTAAAAAACAAATGAAATAATCTTAAAATGAAATTCAAAATGTACAGGCAGCCAGTCGAGCGAGGCAATATGATCCCTCTTACGTACTCAAGACGTGCAGCAGCATTATGAACCAACTAGAGACATGAGAGGAACGACTGGCTAAATCCCAAATAAAAGTTCATTACAGAAATCCAACCGTGACGTAATGAAGAAACGGATTACGGTTTCAAATTGCTTTCTTGAAAAGGATGGACTTCACCTTAACCAGCCGTCTTAAAATGAAAGAAATCTGCACTGATATGGCATACTAGTTTAAAACTAGCATCCATCCTACAGCCAAGGTGTGCGACTGTTGGCTACAATTCTAAGAGCAAAAAATCATTAACATGCAGTGACCTACGGTTATAGAAATGTATATTACAATAAACTTGTTTCCTATCATGTGATGTGAAGCCAACCTTACAGAAAGCAACAGCCTGCAGGTACATGATCATCTCTATGTAACCAGGAATTGTGTCACAGCTATGATCTGGAGAGGCGGAGAAATTCACACTTCGCAGGATTTCTGAGAGACTTGGCTGTAAAATTACCATCAAAGTTACAAAGCAATGCAACTGCATTTGCTTTCTTCACTCCATCACACCACCTCTCACGAGACTCTCGGATGAGAATGTACAGCTGTTCAGGTAAGTGCCTGCAGAGTTAATTGCAATTATTACGGTCATTTATTCCTGGGTTAACTCATTAAGTTGTGTTCAGTTTGCGTGTAACAGTGCTCAAGTGTTGATGCGAGACAATGGAAGACTTTGACTAAGGAAGTGCATTGGGGGGGGTTATGCCAGTTTTCTGAACACTTTGCTCCTGCATTTACCTGAGAGTTTCCTTCTCTTTGAACAAAAGAATCTCACTGCATTGACATTTTCCTTTTTTTCTCTCTCTCTCTCTCAGCTGTGGCAACGTTAATCCCTGAAAACAATATGCTCCTTTTCACAAAAACTCAAGAGGTAAGCCCCCATCCTGTGATCCTCTTCAAAGTCTGTCGTGTTGTGATTGCCTACGTTTAATACCATTTGCTTTTCCAATTTTCATATGAGAAGTGAATGCATTAAAAATTAGGCATTTCAGCATCTAGTTTGTAGGAATTGCGTGAGTATAGACATTAAGCTCATTTACTTGAAAATAAGTGAATCACACGGTGTGTGTAGCTTCTCATAGGGTTTGTACCATGCTCTAGAACAGTGGTCCCCGACCTATTTTCCTTGAGGACCTCCTTCATGCATCCTCGGTGCACCTATGTTTGATACATGGACCAAATAAACCACTAAAACCACTAAAAAAAAAAAAAAAACACTTCACGTAAGTGATAAAAAGCCGGGGACCCCCTGCCCAACCCGGTGCTGAAACCATGCTTTTATGCTTCCATTAGCAAGACTCTCACCATAAATACTGGATTCTGAGTCCTGTCATTCAACAAAGCCAAAGTTAACAACATAAAGCCTTTTTGTTTTTTATGGTGTTTCTCAGACACATCTTATTAATTAAATGTTCCAAGGAAAATCCCAGTTACTAGGATAGACATGAAGTGCTCCACTACTGTAGCTCCACCTGCTCCCTGACCTCCTAAACCCCTTACATTGACCAAAATTGATTGGATGCACAAGTTGTCATAATAAGTGCCTTTTTTTTTGTTTATTCTTTTTATTTTTGACTAAGGATATACATGTTAAAATATTGTGTAGCAGATTTTGAAGACCCCTATTTATTCACTTAGGGATCTGGTTTAAAAAGTGTGTGTTTTCAGGCTCCTAAAATGCAAGTTACATGTGAAGGAAATGTCCAGATGATTAAAAAGAAACTTGAGCGGACAGACAAACTCATCTGTGTAGAGAGGGTCTTAATTTTTAAGTCACAATAGCTCTGAATAGTCAAAGGCTCGGGGGCCCCCTGTGCTCTTTGGGGGACCTCAGGTTGGGAACCGCTGCTCTAGAATAAGTATTCAGTGTTGTTGCCACATGGACAAGAAAGATGAGACTTTTGTTGTCTGGGGAAAAAAGCAGGGGATCTTCGACTCGGACTTTAATTGCCGAGGAGCCAAGGGGTTTGTTCAGAGGCATCTCTAATAAACTCCTTAATTCCTTAAGCTTGTATCTAATGATTCCAATGTATGTTCACTGCAACTTATTCTAATAATACCGCTCTCTGATTCAAACAGATATCCTCACTTATTAGAAATTTGCCACAGCCCTCAGGAAGCACAATACGATATAACATACAGCCATGATTTTATTTTTGCCATTTTACTCCAGCTTCAGTCCTTTGGGAGTCTGACAAATAGGAAGGCGAGACCAATCAAGCCTAGATGAACATGGACACACACACGTGAACTCAAGTTAACAACGTCCTGGATTGTATATTTCCATGACTGTATCTATGTAACCCTAATGCTCACAATCAGTCACAGATACTTTAGCACAGAGTTGGAGAGAAATTGTGCAATATTTAGATTTATCAGATTACCTTGAAACCATGTAGCTTCCACGTGAATTCAATCCTCCAATTCCCGTATTTACTGGCGTACAAGAAAACTATTGTTAAAAGTGAAAAACAACCTGCTGGTTATAAAATTAAAGAGTAACACAACATTCTTACTACAGCGCCTGAATCACTGCACCATGTAATTGACCTTGTTTGGAACCCTCTTCTGCAGCGAGTTTGTGGTGGAGTGCATTTAGAAGGATCTTTACATAATTGCATGAAGTTCTCAAACCAGTGAAAAGCTATAGAAAATCCCAGACTATCCGTTATTAATTTGGACACAGAACAATGGCCAGGTGGAGCGGGTAATTGTAAGGAGTTGCTGAGCAGACAGCAGAGTGTTTAATAGAAATAAATTGTGATTTTTACCCTACGGGCAATAAATCTTATCTGGTTTCCAGAATATTCCTTCATGGCAGATGCTGCAGGGATGCTGCATGTTTATGTGCATACACCTCTGTTTGCACCCCAGGATAAAACACTTAACTGTAGCCATTTTTAACCCTTATACAAGCTGTAAAGCTTAGCATTTACTTGATCAGTTGCCATAAAACATATTTATGCAGCTTTTATCACTATGTGCAAGTAGAAACTCACTGAGTACATTGTTGATCCTTGAAGCAGATGGGCTACAGCAGCAGAAGACCACACCGGGTGCCACTCCTGTCAGCTAACAACAGGAAACTGAGGCAACAATTCACACACTCACCAGAACTGGACAATAGAAGATGGAAAGTGTTACCTGGTCTGATGAGTCTCCATTTCAGCTGCAACATTCAGATGGTTGGTGGTGGTGTAATGGTGTGGGGGACATTTTATTGGCACACTTTGGGCCCCTTAGTTAGACTAACCACAGTATGGCCACGGTGTACCATCTCCTGATGGTTACTTCCAGCAGGATAATGCACCATGTCATGAAGCTCAAATCATTGTGAACTGGTTTCCTGAACAGGACTGAGTTCACTGAACTCCAATGGCCTCCACAGTCCGATCCCAAGCCAATAGAGCACCTTTGAGATGTGGTGGAACGGGAGAATCTCATCATGAATGTGTGATCGACACATGGGAGTCTAACCTGGTACCAAGGTAATCAAGTGTCCAGTGAGTGTATAAAACTAAGACAAATTTTAATTATACTAATTTATTAGTGATGCACCGATATGAAAATTTTTGCCGGTACCCATTTTCCATATTGTTATGGACGATAACCGATAGATTTATTGGCAGCCCCCCCCACCTTCCTCCCGACACACATACACAAAACAGCAGGAAATATCAGCCCAATTTTACTTATCGGACCATTGCTGGTATGTTAAAAAATTACTAACATCTGCCAATACCGATATTATTGACGATATATCGCGCATCCATATGAGTATTCTAGTCCATATGAAAGAAGCTTGAATGTCCCATCTAGTAAAGCAATATCAAAATCTAATTATAGGTAGAGCTGTCAGATAAATGTCATACATAACGTTTACAATCTGTTTGTGGTGACATGCCACAATTCTTTTTCTTTAAATGCATTACATCTTTAATGAATAAATATGTAAAAACAAAAAAACAAACTTCAGCAGCTGATAAAATGTGCAGCTAAGTTGACCAGTCTGTTAATGATGATTGTTTCAATGATTTATGAAGAGCTTTTAACACTCTGAAAGTATCATTGTAAACTTTATCCAACATAATCCACACGTTCTTGGGTCACCATCACCAGTGGTGCAGATTTTTGACTCATTGCTTTCACAGCTACAGTCTGGTTGTGACATTCTTGCTATAAATGACAGAATATACAGCAATGAAATATTAATTTCCTCATCTAACAGTGATAATCCATCAGCACCTCACTGTGGCGAACATATGGAGGGTGTGCCTGGGGAAAAGGAACATGCATCACCTTCTCCAATTAGCTCATTATGCACATATAAAAAAATACTTCTCTTTCCTCATTCAGGGGAACGTCTCAGGTGAGGCCAAATGTCTGGAACTCAGAGCCATGGATGATGTTCTGGTTTAATGGGAGACATCTGGGCCATAACTGCTAAACTGCACCCTTCACTTCATCATTCCCAGGAGACATCTTGTCTTCTATGTCCTCAACAGGACTATGCCTCTTCTCAAACACATGAAATGTGCATTAGGCCCAATTACCTTAAAGTTGTCAGATTGTTAGAGAATTGTATTATTGTGCTTTTTTGTTTTCATGTGACCTTTTCTGCACTGATTTTAATGTCCAATTGAACTCACTGAACTAGTCCAAGGTTTCCATCAAAGGAATACTTCTCAGTATAACACCACATACACAAGCACAGTACCACCCCTGTAGCTTCTAGGCCCAACAAATCAAACCAGAGCATTTCTCTAAAGCTTGAAATCAAAAAGCTAAGATTATAACTTGTGAAGAAGGTATAAAGAGGCGAGGTTCATTAATGCCTTACAGCTGGGACCACTAAACACATTCTGCGCATAATTTGTTTCCGAGAGAGATCCAATTATATCCAATAACCTGCTCCAGATAACACAGCACCGCATGCACACTGCATTATTTTGCTTGAAATAAATTTACATTTGGCTTGAGGATGCAACCCATCATCCAGAAAGGCCACTCTTTTATTGGGAGTCTTTTTGGATACTTAATTTCTCTGGCAAAACATAATGCACCTGTAACGTCTCTTGCATGAAGAGTTTTTTGGGATGGAAGTCAAATCTGAGAAATCTCCTGTGATTCTGCATCAGCTGGCAAACAGAGTCCAGTTCCAAATTAACACAGCAGAGCGCCGACAAAACATAATAAGATCTGTTTTCTTTGAAGAGGAAAAATAATGACCATCCTGTCCCATCAGTTAAATAAAAGCTTACAAACCCAATTAGAGCTGACTTTTATGATGGATGAAAGCCTCTCGCTGTAATGGTTTGTTAATAATATGTGTAACTGCCCCCTTGCACAACAATAGTCTAATTGGAGAGGACTGTTGGGATGTGACCCATTTGTATAAAACATCTGCAGCCATTCACAATCATTGCAATTCACTGATGTTTAAAGAGTCCAAATGGTGACAGATAACATGAAATAATGGCAGCAGAGCAGCCCTCTGACCGGGTGCTGTATAATGTGAGTAGGCAGTCATGCTCATACTGTGGGTGGAAATAGTCCCAACATGGCAGAGATAATCAAGACTACAGAGAAAACATTGTGAAAACTAATTGGACTTTCTTCTGGTATCTATATGCTGCTTATCAAGACTAATGTCTATTTAGTGGGCACTTGGAACAGCATTTTCTTTAAAAAAAAAAAAAAAAAAAGGAAGAAAAAAATCCCATTATAAATCCTGGGCCTGCAAAAAAACAAAAGAAAAAAAAGAAAAGATGGAAAGATGCAGAGTTCATTGCAGGACTTTACACGGCACTTAGAAAAAAGAAAAATGGTAAATGGACTGCTTCCACCCCTTTGCTTCCAAACAGCCTGACTTAATTGTAATCTTTAAAAGTGCTCTTGAGCAAGTGTTCTCTAAAGTTTTTCTTTGGACAGTGGCTTCCTTTTCCACTCATTTGCAGTCTACTTCTTTCACCTGATTTGTTGAGCCAGTTATCATTGACCTATGAATTATTCAAGCATACCGATGGCTCCCAGCTCGGGGGATAAACCAAAGCTGTGTCAACAAGTAACTTAGCCAAGAATGCTGCGCTAACATCTTGATGTTCATTAGGGGGCAGGTCTCACATCACACAGGGGCTCTTTGGGCCACATTTTCAGGTATGTATCACAATTTCTGAAGTCTCACACACAAACATATTAATCCACAGTAGTGATGGGAAGTTCGGCTCTTTTCAAAGATTCAGCTCTTTTGACTCTGCTCCTTAACAGTAGACAATTTCAGACCCTAAATGACTCTGCATTTAGTTTCACTCAGAGCTTATATTTCAGTCTAATTTAGCAATTATGAGTGTTTGTAAGCAATTTTTTACTTTTTTTAAATCATAAGAACCTTATTTTTGTGCATTTTTTCATTAGAAAAGTTATATTTAATATTTTAATAAAACCTTTAAGCAAACAACTGAACACAGAAAAACACCAAGCAGATCAAGTAAATAAAAGGCCAAAGTCTGAACATGACATTTTAAATTTGCTAATTTCTCCTTTTTTTTTCTTGACACACTTGTTATCAAATCTGGCTTCCAGCTCTCTGTTAACCTGGGGCCGTATTCCTAAAGATTCTTAGTGCAAAGAGTTGCTCCTAGTGGCCAAATTCTAAAAATAAATACTTCATGATGTTTTCTTAGAATTGGCCCTAAAAGTGAAGAGTAGATTGTAGTAAAGATAAAAGCTAACATGAATCCTAAAGAGCTCCTTAGGTGGGATCTGTTAAGAGCAATGAAGAGGACTTTTAGGCGGCTTAGAAGTTCCCTAAGCAGAGGACAAAACGGCAGATGATAGAGGCAGGAGAGATTTTCTCCTAACACTGGATGACAGTGAATTAATGAAACGCTACAGATTGGATCGTGCAGGAATCATGTTTGTGGTTGAGCTTATTAGAGATACACTTCTCCATTGCTGTTCACTGGTTTGTGGTAGATGTGAAAGCCAACAAACACCATTTCTTGTAGGCCGGTCAGCAATCGCAGACATTGATGAAAGCTGAGCTACTTTTCTCTCGTTAAAAGGACCACTATCTAACTTTTCGACCTTAAAACTCTGCTTTCCGGACTCGTTTGATGGCACACTAACATCTATTATGTGCATTTCTAGGACCATCACGGCCCAGCATCGCCCCGCGGCTGAGAAACCGCACTAGAGAGCTTCTACATCTGGGACGCCGCCTGCTAAGTTTTGCTCGCTGTCTTCTAAAGAGGACCTTCCTTCTTTACATAGTGCTATCCTAGTCTTTCCCCTTTAGGAGTTGACTTCATGGTCCCGCCCCCTTCTAAAGATTTTGTGTTTTGTAATGTTTTGCAGGGTTTTTTGGGACATTCCAGTCACTAATAATAATTAGCTAGCTAGCTAATTATTTGGTTAGATAATCATTACTTTAGTGATTAATTGTACTGAATTAGATTCTGGCTTGTTGGGAGGTGAGGTCGACTGTGTGCAAAAGGAGAAAACATGGTGCATACACAACAGAAACGTCCCATAATTCCTTGGAAGTCATGCAAGGTGTCCTGAAAAAGTTTCACAAATGGTGGTCTCTGGTAAATATTTGATAATTTTATTTTGTGCCTTTTTGATTTTTTTCTATACTTTGGGACTGGGTTGGTAAGGCCTAAACCAGTGCAGGAACACAAACTAAATTCTGTCCTTGAAGTGTGGTTTCTTTATGCCTCGACACACTATGACATGAGGATACGTGTATTGCTGGGCAGCTCCTGTTGGCAATCCCTAATGGCTAAAAACCAGAAGTGATTGAGTCTTTTCTGTGGCAGAGCCCAGACCTCACTCCATCTGTCAGGTCCTCTCAGTCTTTAGGACAGTTTAAGACTGAACACACACACCTCTTCTCCATGGCCTTCAATGCTAGCTAAATGGAGTTTACCTTGGCTTGTTATTTTTATTTTTGATTATTTTTTTATCTATGACTGCAGATGTCATTGTGAAGCACTTTGGCTAAAGTTGTTTTTAAAATGTGCTTTATAAATAAATCTGAATCAAAATGATTCCCCCCCAATCCTCCGAAGTGCTGCCCAAACATGTTGACCCATTAATCTGATTCATGCGTGCTGCAGCAGGAATCATTCAAAACCTGCAGGACGGCAGCCCTCGAGGACTGACTTTGAACCTCCCTGCATAAGGTTAACATTTGCTGCTTCACATAAGTACCAAAAATTCCCTTCCCAACCAAAATTAATTAGCTTTATAAATATTGAAATTCATGAGAAAGACTTGTCAAAGAATGAGACCACCTGCATCCATTCTGCATTTATTCTGTATGGAAATGTCTATCGGTTCTTACTGTCTCATGGCCAACTAATGATAAAAATGCACTTAAAGCTGATTTTAACTTAATGGGTTGTGCTTGCATGCATGAGTAAATAGAAATCTTCGTGGCCTCAAAGGGAAAGTTTTTCCACAGACTTTTACTGAAAGTGAGAAGAAACTCTGCAGGCACCTGAACTCACTTTTACAGTGTATTAAATGCAACGCAAGCCACATTTCTGATTTCCATAACCACGGGTGTGCAGAGACGACACAGCTGCAACTAAACGTTTTCTCATAAAAAGGGTCAAAATGTTTCTGCTCAACTGCTGCTTCCTCGTGGAAAAGAAAAATCTTATTTGTGTTGGAGAAGTGCTCAGAGAGTAAATTTAAGTGGTAAAGCAAATGTTAATCTCACACCCCCAGTAGAGCCAACAGATAATTCAAATCTAATCAAGTAGATTTTTTAAAATTAAATGGCTATTGTGTTCTGTAGACCTAATGAGCCTGATAAGGATTTTAAACCAACACATCATACCTCCCATCTCCAAGCTAACGAAGCATGCAAAGCAGCAGCACATGTAAAGAGACTTCATATTATTCTTGGGTACTTGTAAAGAAATAATTACGATATTTTATGAAAGTGGTACTCAGCCCAGAGAAAGTTGCACCACTGAAACACTACCCAATTATAATCAAACACATTTATTCCTTAAATAAGAATGCAGCTCAGCCAGTTGATATTTAATTGCAAATGAATAAGAGTTTGTGAGATCGTTGGCTTTTTTAAATCTGCATTTAGAGCTTCTGTCTGGAATGCCAATAGCTCCTTATTCACCGTGTTACTGCAGTTAAAGCTGCGATTTGTTTATATTTTTGAACGCCTTCAACTGAGTGACATCTTGACTTTATGATGAAACCTCCATGGTAAAGCTGCAGTGTCCATCAGTCCCAACAATTATTGATTCCAATAGTACCAATAGTGTGTAAACATCCCATCAGTGTCTGACTATTGATCAGATCTTTGGGTGAATGACAAATCTAGATCAATATGTTTTTTTGTAGGCATCATGTGTAAAGGATGGATAACAGTCAGTACATTGGCTCTCAACCATCCTCACTTTCGTCTATGCAATGATATGCAACATGACAGGATAAAAGTATGATGCATAAATGAAACCAACGTGTTTCATAGCCTGAATGCTGCTCCAAGTTTAACTTAAATTTCAACCAAACTTTATCTCCAGGATCAAGTGTTCAAGAGCCCAGCATCAGCAAGTTAATATTACTGCCTGAAGGAGGATGAGGGATTTCACAACAACAACAACAACAACAACAAATAATAATAAGAAGAAATCATTGTTGCATACTCAAGGTCAAAGATAAAAAAAAGATAAAACCATAGTAATAAGATAAACAGCTGGGTCTCCCATTTGAATTAATTTGAGCGGTTAAATGTCCTTAATATCAATATTTATCCTAGGAGGGAGTAAAGTTTGAATGCTTTCATAATTATCATGAATTACAATGAGAGCAAGCTTTCAAGTATACCATGACTGAATTTTTATTCTTCTTCTCTACCTTTAGGATGAGGCCTAAAATTTCATGTTTGATAAAGTTTATAGTCAGGGCTGGCTTGGTGAGCCTTAGACATGCCTTTGGTTTTGCTGCTGCAGGCTTAGGCTGCTGGGGGACGTCCCATGATGCACTGGGCTCCTCTGCTCCATTTACTCTCCGTGTATGAATATATGACATTGTTGTCCATTTGTATTCCTCTCTTTCTCAGCAGGTACGCCTGGCTTAGAGTTTATAATGTTATATTCCAAAGCAGACGGCTGCCCTTCCTGGTTCTGGCTCTGCTGGAGGTTTTCCTTCTTTTTGAAATTGATTTTTTTCCTCTCCACTGTCACCCTATGCTTGCTCAGGAAAGGGGACTAAATTGAAGGGAAGATATGATGCAATCCATTGGTATCCTTAGCTAGGAAATTGTTTTTATAAAATAACTTACATGAACACACCACAACTACTGTGGATTATGTAATGTATATATAGACTATAATGAACTGGATTGAATTGGACTGTATCGTTAAAAAGGGTTTTTGGTGAATTGGTGCTATTCAAATAAAGCTGAGTCGGATTTAGTTTAATTGAACCATTGGCCCATTACTCCTATATGTTAAGCCAGTGGTTCCCAACCTATTTTCCTGGAATACCCCCTCCACGCAAATACTAAAAAGCCGTGGACCCCCTGCCCCACCCCATGGTGAAACCATGCTGGTTTTATGTTTTCCAAAGTGAGATTCTCACCAGAAATAAAGTGTTCTGGTGGAATCCTGTCCTTCCAAAAAGCCAAAGTTAAATTAACTAGATATAACCTTAGGTTTTTTCTTGAAATAGGGTACATTGTGTAGACATTAATAGCAATGGCTCTGAATGGTCAAGCCTAGGGGACCCGCTTGGCCTGTCCCAGACCCCAGGTTGGGAACCACTGGGTTAGGCAACATCAGCATTCCTGATGCTCTTCTTCAGGTCTGCCCAGATCATAAATTGTCACCAGAACTGAAAGCAGTCTTTTTGGCCTTCAACAGGAGTTGTACATCCTTAGTCATCCACACCTTGTGAGTAAACACTCAGACCCATTTCACACTGGGTACATTGTCTTTAGAGCATTTTATGGAAAAATTACAGCAGAGGTGCAGCTGTCATGCCAGTATTGCCCTTTTGGAATACAGATCAGTCAGTGCAACTGAAACAGTCCTGCAGCTGCTCAGAGCTCCCCTCTGGGCACACTCGTATTGTTTTAGCAGTTTGTTTGACTATGTTAAGTGGTTTGTATGCTGCAGTCAAACAAAGAGTCGAGGTCAGACTATTCCAGATGGAGGAGAAGTACCATGTTATGACATGCTCACATGCATTTTCCTCTCGCGGGACACGGGTTTGGTGAAGAGATAACCCGAGTATACTGAACTTGTTTCATCATGGCCTCTGGACTGTCTGGGGACTAAACCATCTGTTGCACAATTGTAAAAACATTGATTTAATTTGGCTTAGAACTGACATCAGCAACATCCAAGATTACTTCAGTGGAAATATTTTAGAATGCTTTTGCTTATAAGATTCATAAGACCTCTGGAGTCTGTTTCACAACCATCAGAAACATGCATTTTGCCTTTTCTTATAACACTTATGGAGAAAGCTTTCAAAAAAGGCAGAGAAACTACCAATTAAGAGCCAACAAGATGCAGGACATCTCTGCAAATCAAGCTGCCTGACCTCATCCTTTCTGAGTACAATAAATGAAGCAAACAGCACGTCTGAAAAATGCTGCAATTTGTTCTCCCCGAGGTTCCCAAACAACAAATCAGCATTACTTAGATTTCTCTTTCAATAGTTCAAGGCAACCTCCTGCTGGGCCTAACTTGCCGTGATCAGTCCTGCAGAGTCCCTCTAGAGACTGGAAAATTGCCTTATGCTGCATTACACAGGGGGTCTCAAAGAAAGAGCCTCCTATTTTCAATTCTTTGTAAATGAAGGTTGGGTGAAATGATTGATGGGTTTCTGGATGGCAGGGAGAATTGTGAAGGAAAGTTTAACTTTAAAGACTCACACTCACTTAAATCAGATATTGCTGCTGTGGTTTTTTTATTTTGTGAGGAGTCGAGCTTTAACTGGAACGATAAGAACTGAGGTTGGATCAGACAAGTCTAGATTTCAAATAATATATTAAAAGACAGACCATTGGACCTTTGGTATTTCTAAAAGTGTTAATCAAGTAGTTTAAAGGGACAAAAACTCTGAGGATCTTAAACGTAAAGGAGGCAGATCTGGAAAAAAAAATCTGATTCGATTGCTGGATTTCATCAATTACAGAATTACATCATGGCTCAAGGTGTCTGTTTATTAATTTACAGTTAAATGTGACAACCTCACATTTAAATTGTAAAAATTATGGACCAAGAGGAAAACAAAATCTCAATTTGATGAACAAACCTCCGAATTACAGGGTATTATACAGTTTTTTCCCTGAGTGACATTAATTAGGATGCAATCACTTTAAAGAAAAAAAAATACACAAAAGAATATAAATGTTGGTGTAGATTCTTAGTCATAGATGAGTTTAAATAAAAAGGCAACTGGACTTTTTAATTGGTCCTCAAAAGACAGCTTCATCAGTTCTAACCAGTTGGTGAGGGAGTTTGGGCTCACAGATGTAAAAACATAAAAGAAATTTGAATACCCAAACTCTGCGTTTAACAAAAACCAACAAATGGGGAAGATGGAAAGAACGGGCACAAGAAAATTGTCTTTCCATTATGCATGAGCAGCTTCTGGAGGAGATCCACCTGAGAATCTTAATCAACAAATTGCGGTTCATTTAACACCAAACACCCTCAGACAAACTGGTTCAGCCGAGGGAAAACATTCCCAAACAAGCCGAGTGGCATCGTGCATGCAGGGCAGACAGGAGCGCCCAGCCCCATACGAGAAGCCAAACAACCACCTCAAACACATGGGGACCACACAGGAGAGCAGCTCTACAGCTCCATCTGCATCTCGGGGACAAAAGACATTCTCTTGAGGAGAGTAATGTCCACATTTTGGATAGGACAGATGGTTTGAGGTGTCAAGGTCATCCATGTTAAACTGGAAAAATCCTCTGAACAGAGGAGGCAGCCTCTGTTATCGCTTTCCCCATCACCTATGATGCAACTCTGACTCTCCACCCCAGGAGGAGTTCATGCATTGGACCTTATGAAAGACGCAGGTAAACAATTAGTAGTCAGGTGAGTCAGTGACATCTGACCTTAACTTGGGAATTTTCCTTTTACCCTTGTAAGCCTAAAACTCTCCACAGCCTAGTCAGAAAGAAACCTTTCAGACGAGAGGTGAAACATTTTCTAAAACCAAAGAAAAGAAGTCCAGCTGTCTTTATTCAAGCTCTTGGAAATCAGAAATCTTAACTTAGCACAAGTAGTAAGGAAATTTCTGATTGGTCAATAATTACTCAACTTTAAATTATACCAGTTGGTGTTATATTACACACTGTTGAAAAGCATCATTAGTCACCTTTACAACGAGGTATGACTTGAAAGGATCGTGCTTCTCTGGAACGTGCAACAGCGTGCCAAAAGCCCCTGCAGTAGTCTCCTGTTGACATTCACCCGTTTGAGTTCCTTGGCGATTCAGATGATTGCTCTCTCACACAGTAATAACAAAAACACACATATCGGCCATTTTTACATGTGAGGGACCTCAGTAGCGTTTGGAACATCCATATGCAGCCACAACAGCCTGGCACTTTCTCCTCCTGCTGGTCACCAGCCGTGTCACATTTTGCCAGGAGCTGCTAAAGGTCAGCCAGTGTGGTTGTGTTGGTCGCTCTAGCACATGCAGCACACCGAAGCTCATCCCACAACTGTTCAGTTGGGTTGAGATCTGGACTCATGGCAGGCCTTTCCATTCTCTCCCCAATTCTAGAGGTAGTCTCTGATAAAACCTGCTCTGTGGAGTTGAGTGTTGTCATCCCTGAGGATGGAATCAGGAGGCAGAATACTCCAATGGATTCTGGCACATTTTTGGGTTGCACTACCCACATGTTTAGTGGTCTTGCCCATTCCACAGAAGCACAATCTTTACAAGTTATAACTCGTTGTAAAGGCAACTAATCTGGCTTCCAACAATGTGTGATACAACACCATCTGGTATTATTAAAGGTGAGAAATGACATTAAGCAGATAATTTAATTACTTTTTGAGGTGTTTGATTTATTCTAACCCTTATTCGACCCCTGGAATTAATACCATGATTTTTAGAGATAATGATTTTTTTTTACTCTGTTAGTGCACATTTGAAAAAAATAAAATAAGCATTAAAATGATGATAAAACTTTCAGTTCAACACATTCATATAACTCCCAGTCAGGATTCAACTTCATAAAAGTCGTCATGGTTTCCCTGTCAGTCATTACAGATTCACAAAGAGCTCAGAAAGGCAAAACAGTCAATTAGCTGTGGAACAAATTAATGCCTGCAATCATGTCTGCTTCCTTTGTATTTACCTACTGTGATATGCCACTGAGCACAATATTTACACGGAGATGCTTCACACTTTAACGAGGAGGATGTGGACAGGAATCTCCTAAATGTTGGACTCATCTTGGATGCATATTAAAAATAGGTGATGTGCAGCAGAACGGTCTTGAAATAACATGATTCTGCCTTTTGTGCGATGCATTATGGGATGGGAATTGTCTCCTCTGAGCTGAAGATATTAGCAAGAAAAAAAACATTAAGTTTCTATACAAGTCATGCTTATAGACTATGAGATTAATGACCAGTCTTATGGGAATAAGCTCTAAAACAATAACCCATTACACTGGTTAATTGATCATTTGAAAAATCTATAGCTATTCCTGTCCTCAGGCAAGAATTAATGTCTCTGTGCGCCGTAATTCATTAACTGCTTGGCAAACTAGCTGGCATCATTTCAAGAGCAGAATTAAAATCCAAGATAGAGAAAAACAATTCAGCTGATGTGTTACATGAAGTCAGGGGCCCGTCCCTTCCTTAACTCCAGAGGAAAAGATCTTAGTTTTTTGGTTGTTTTTTTTTAATGAACTGCAAGATTAAATTACAGAACAGACATTTTCAGGATGAATATATAAATATTAAGTATTAAACCATTTAATCAAACTCTGTATGAAATACTTTAAACATCAGGCTGTATTGCGAGCACAAACGAGAGAGATGTAAAACCAGATAATGGTTAATGTCCCGCCCTTCTAAAATCTCTTATAAAGCACCTCATTTTTCATTCACATCAACAGCTGTTATTGATTCTGGGTCAACTCAAGGTTCATCATCTTACAAACGGACATTGACAAGTGCATGAGCTGGGGATAAATCCATCAGCTGTTAGGCGGTCAGCAGTGGCCTGATTGTTGATAACTTCTATTTCTGGATCCCTTCCTGCTTGCAAGTCCTTGGATTCCGCTAAATAGTCGAATCATCTTCAGAACCTTTTAAACTGAATGAAAGGGAAGAGGCTCCCGGTGGCTGACACTTAAATCCCAGGACGTATGTAACATTACTGCACGATTGAGAGCTTTTTCATCTCCTGATGCATCAGAACATCCTTGATGAAAGAAAGGAAATAACTCCTTCCCACAATTCCTTGTGGCCACAACCTTAGAAGTGATGCACGTTCATATTTATCCAGTTGTAGAAACTAATTCATGTCAATAAATGTGAGAATAGAGAAGTGAAAGTGAGCGACCTGTGATGTGTTTTACGTTCATGCCTTTCCTGAAATTACAATTATTTGAAAATAAAGTGGTATTCTTTAGTCTTCACATACAAATAGGCTACATCACCTGTAACGTGATGAGATTGCATTCGAATTCCTATAGATAACTTATTGAACATCTGTAGGTTCAGTCTTGTGGACCTGCATCGCATCCGAGTGTCAGTATTGTTGCCTTTTCCATTATCCACATTTCTACCACTTTTCCTTTAAACATGAAGTTTTCCATTGAGGTCAAGGAAGAGTTTAAACCTTTTGGGTACTGCGTATTTTCAGGCCTCTGCTCCTAAAACTGCACACGCGTAATGACATGAGCACATCTCCTCCAGGTCTATTTGAATACTTTTTGAGTCATAAGCTGCTTTCAGACTTGCGTTGCGGAATATGTGCGGTTAAGTCCAGCCGCTCTTTCTCCGGAGTGGTATTTTCAAACACTCCCCCCCCCCAAATTTTTTACGTCGCGGATACGTTCAGATATCGGGAAGTGTTCCGGATAAGTCCGTGGTTATCAGAGTACAAGAAATTTGGCGATGTGAGCTTTCAAGTACAATTATACTTGAAAGCTTGGTTTTACAGGGCTAAAGAAAAGACATCAGGAGCTAATATATGACTCATATTGTAAAGGCCAAACTAGTCTTCTGCTCTGTTTTTTGTTTTCCCCTCCGTTTCCAGGATTCCAGTTTTGCTTTTCAGATCAGTCTCACCTGGATGCCTCCTATTCTGTTCTGCCTGCTTCCAGTGACTCCTGGTCAAATAACATTTTCATAACTGGTTTTGGGTTTCAACTACCTGCCTAGAAGAGAGCCACTCATTCCTCTGAGAAGACTAAAAAATGCTTGGTCACTGCTCCCCACCGCTGAGTAGCTTTGCATATCTGTGTAAAGGGATTTACTGGATTCACCTGCCCTTCATATACAAGATACTTACCTGTGTCAATTTGCAGAGACCCGAGCCTCTTGTATTATACTGGCCTCTGTTTAAACAGGGCTGCCTGGTTAACCTTAATTGGTCGGTTTGATCAAATATGACTGGTCATGTCTTACATTAAAAGCAAGTTATAGTAATAAGTTCTGACAACTTGTTCCTACTTGCATCCCATCTCCTCCCATGACCCAGAAATTATTCATCCTCCCAATCCCTTAAACGCACCTGGAGGAGACCTGAAGCAAAAAAAACAGAGGAAAAGCTTCTGAAGGAGCTTAAAGAGAGGAAACAGCACATCCTTTCCTTGCATCTCTGTCACATAATCACTGAGAAGAGCTAGGCAATAAGGGAGACGCATAAGTGAAGAAAGGCACGTTAAAATAATGAAAAGCACCCCTAGATTTTTGTTTTCTCAAGGCAGCAATTAAATGGAAAATGTGGGGCAAATCCTTCAAGAGTGCTGGAAAACATGCTGATTACACAGCATGTGATGTTACACTGCCAAAAAATCTCAATCATCTCAGACTTCGAGGTGATGAAGAAGGGGGTTCAAAAGTTTAAAGACTGCACTGTTTGTTCAAGCGCTCCTAACTATATTCCAGCTCCAATTAAAGCCAACTTACAAAAGAAACCAGTAAAGTGTGAGACAGTCAGGCTGCAAGTTAAAGTTGCCTCATTTGCGGCAAGATTTCAGAGTTTTAACAGTAACTTCAGCTGGCAGCAACAATGCTGCATCGTCACCGTGCAGACACAAACACAAAGACCGAGTGGAATCCATGAGCAGATCAAGAGCTTTGACCATCAAAGCGGAGAGATAAACAAACAGGCTCCATATCCAAAGTGGACACTAATAACTTCCTGTCAAAGGTCGGGTTTGTAAACATTGTAAAGTCCCTACAATTCATCTTGTTAGGTTTATGGATGTCTAACACTTTGATCAGAAAGTTGTTTTTTTTCTTAAAAAGTCAGTCTCCATGTTGGGCTCAAAAGACAGCCGGGAGCGACGTGAAGGATGGAGGAGACGGCAGCAGAGGAAAGTCTTGCCAACAGAGTTCAATAACACCAGCAGACTGAGATGAGCTACGAGAACCATGTGTGGGTGCTTCCCGTGGCATCCAAGAAAAAGACATCCAAACTGATTTACAAGCCAGGTTCGAGGCACTGAATCACAAATCAACTGAAGTGAGGCGATCTTTTTTTTTTTTTTTAACGAACGAAGGTCAAATTGACCTGGATGGCTGAGGGAGAAGATGACTTTCACAAAGTTTCAACAAAAGAATCCTTCATTTTCCACCCAGGACTCTATAAATGATGCAGGGGAAGGATGTGATCGACAGCATCCAGGGCAGCACGTAAATCTAAATGGTTTCCTCTATCTGCACTCAGCTGGAGAGTCATTGGTCATCTTAAGTTTCGTCTCTATGAAGTGACCTACAGCTGTTAAAAATGCTATTAAACATCAATTATGTGACTCACAAAAACTGACAAAAGAAGAATCTTCCACACACACCACCAGTCTGCTGCTCTGCCTATTTTTACATCTCTGAGAATGTACATTATCATGAATCACCATGAAAACATAAGGCATGCGATGATAGTATGACGCAGTGATGTTTGAAAACAGACGTACCTTTTACATATGTAAACGGAACATAAATGGGTCAATCAGTCATAATTTGAATGTTGGCCCTGAATGTAACTTTGTCAATTCACAGCACTTACCCACATTGCAAACGCAAACAGACAACTTCTACGTTTCTGATGTCCAACATGCAGATATGTGCAAGAGAAATGCCTTGCTTCTGCTGGAAGTGGCTCAGGGGGATTTCAGGACACATGCCACGAACAAACAGTGGTCAGAGACTTTTGGTGCAGATTAGCAGTCAAGTTTTCATCAGTCTGCCCCAGGGTGGTGCTGCTAAACATGTAGCTTACCACCACCAACAAGTTCTCAGTGAAAATCATCAACTGACAAACATGTTGCTACCGTAAAACACCAGCGAAACCTCCAGACCATGATGGAGCTGCAACATTTTAGGTCACAACAAATAAAAACACCATGAAATCTTCAGACTGATCAAGTAAACGTGTTTCTTTGTGAGTGTGAAAAAGATTTAGCAGTGCACAGAGTTAACTTTACCATCCATACAGGGTCTTTATGTCGTAAACTTTACAGACTACAAATCTGTAATTTTGTGTCAGACCATAATTACACCTGCAGATTATCTCAGTACCCTTCCCCCCTCTTTATATTTAGATCAATGTCTAGCACTTGGTTCGGTATTTAAAGAGTATGTGGAGGGGGGGACAAAACATTACACTGTTAATGTGTCACCATACATTTTTATGTTGTCTTCATCTCTGAAAAAGAAAGAATTAAGCATATTCCCCAAATTATTACACCTTTTCTGTCCCAGCAGGCAAAATCCGCTTGTCCTTTAAACTCTTCTATGGACTTTCCCAAACCAACATATTCACTTTACCTCTCCAGAGGATATTCTCTCTTCCTCTGGAGAGGCATCCATGTTTTTGAAAAAAGAAAAAAAAAGCAACACTGATCGCTGGAAGCAGCAAGAGACCAACATCACGCCGACAAACACTGAAGAAACAAATGGAAATATCTCCAGAAACAGAAGCCGGATTTGAGAAAGTGCCACAAGGTGTTGCTTTGAGGTTTCTATCAAGAAAGAGACAACCTGTTTTCAGCTGTGTTCAGAGTCACTTGAGAAATTGCTGTATTGACTGGAGGCCAGCGGCGCATTATCAGCTGAAGAGAGTGTGCAGAGGAACGCATTAGAAAGTGCTGCTTTATATGGCAGACATGGCAAGACACTGTGTACTAACTGGGTTTCTTGTGTTGCGTAGGAACAAGCCAAATCCCTCAGGTGTTAATGTCACATTATCAGCAAAAGTCTGAGAACATATGCACAACTTGGATGAGACTCAGTTGGTTGGAAAGGTATTGCTAAAGGAGCCAAACATATAATTCAAGTTGTGCACCTGTTGTGAGGTCCAAGAGTCTTGGTAGAAATGCCAATGTTGCAGCTGTTTTGAATTCAGTTCATTATGCTTCATTAATTTACTGATAAAAGTGGAAAGATTTCAGGAGAAATAAGAGGAACAAAACTTTGGCGAAAGATTTTTTATCTCCTACTTGATTCGCCGCTTTTCCCGTCACCGTCAAACCTTCCACGTTAATTTAGACATTACTGCTGCGGTCCAATAGTCCTCCTGTTTCCCTTCTCACCCAGCTAATCAGTTAGAATATCACCTCTGCTATACTTCTCCTTCTCCTTCCAGACCACGCATCACCAGCCAATGTGTGGTAGATTCTAAAAATGGGATTTATGGCTCTTTGAAGGGAGGAGCTGTTTATTTCTTTTCTTTTTTTAATCATTATTCAAAGAGAAGATTTGATGCAATCCATGCTAGGTCTGCTTCCTGAGAGCCCACTACAAGGTGTCCAGTTTCTTAGCCTTTCCCTGCATCCATCACATCACGCTCTGCCTCGATGCAGCACCTTTTTATCTGCCAATCATTTCAATTATGGTGTCAACCTTTCATATGATCTCTCCTCATTGAAATCAATTCAGTGAAATTTGCTAGTAGGGACAAAAACAAAAATAATTTTTTGAATATGAACTAATCTTTACATTAATAACTCAAGACTTTATATATGGATTTCTGATAAGATATGAAAGCATCACAAGCTGACACACTGTTCAGAGGAGATGTGGAATCAGCAAATCTTTACATAACTGTGATAGTCTGTTTTAAACCAACAAAATGTGTTAAATTATCCTGCAATAAACCGTGATTCTTTCATGGACCTTATCTTACAATTGTGCTTTTTTTTAAGCTAATCAGTAAATTGGTATGTTGGGGTAGCCATTTGATGTTAATGTTCCTGGACTTTGATAACTGTGTATATAGCACAAGGATTTAGTTTACTCCAGCTCCCTGTGGAGACATGCAGATTGTAAAGGCAGAAACATTATTATTCCTGAATGTTGTTGGCTGACATGCATGATAATGTTTCCACATTGGACTGATGGGAATCGTGGAAAAACATATGAACCACAAACTGCTGAGGACTAAAAACATGTGTACAGGATTATGTGGGGAGAGGAAAAAAAAATTTGATTCGGTTAATTTTTTATTTTATTTTTCTACTTGTCAGGCATTATAGCAAGCAGAATGGTGGTCTGGCTACTGTGTTGTGTTTTCCTAATAAAAAAAAAATTTAAAAAAAAACTAGCAAAAAAAAAACAAAAAGGTGAAACAATGTTAAAAAAAAAAATTTAACCTCACAAAAATTGGCAATATCGAAGAATAGCAAGGTAAATCGAACCCAAAAAATCAAAAGAATCGAATCAATAGCAAAGCATATTGTCCCAGCCCTAGTGTGTTACATTTCAACATGTTTTCATTACTAGGATGTCAAATAAAGCTGCTGTGGCATAAAGACTTTACAAATGTTCTAACAAAATGTTTACTAATGAGCAAGGGATAAAGTGCTCATGGAATAGGCTCAATTTAATGACTTAAAGTCCAGGCATCGCATCTACTACCATCTTTGCTTATGACACACAACTGTTGTGCAAATATGAGTACAAAACATATCAAGTATGCCGATGATACAACAGCGGTGGGTCTCATGCATGATTACAGAGAGGAAGTGATACTTTCTACAGAATGGTTGGTTCAGCAGGAACATTTAGGTTTCTGAATGAAAATAAAAATGCTTAGTTCCAGAAGATTTTCAGGAAACAATGGATAACCCAAACTGGCAAAGCCTGGGAGTATGAAGGGAAAGAACCAAGGTCCAATTGGTTATGAATAAGGAACCCAGAGTTTGAGGGTGTCCACTGATGACTGAAGTAGACTTTAGAAGTCCACAAGAGTGCTTAAAATGACATGGACAGCCTAAAACAAAGACCGACAAGACAGGTAGAAAAGTGAAAGCTGAACTGAACTTAGTTAAGCTCTCTGACCGATTGCACTGGACGCAAGAGTTGATTGAATTTGCAAGAACAAGACAGAGATCCAACAGTTTCCAAACGCTCCAGTCGTGCAGATATGTTTGAGTCTTTGAATTCATCCGTCAACACACCGAGCAGATGTGACACCTGCAGCTGCAGAACGAAGCGTCTGATTCAGCACGAGCAGCTGCACCACAGACACGAAAACAGCTC
Source organism: Atherinosoma microstoma (assembly GCA_037177055.1). NCBI lineage: Eukaryota > Metazoa > Chordata > Actinopteri > Atheriniformes > Atherinidae > Atherinosoma > Atherinosoma microstoma. Next base: position 21,832,403 of record JBBBVU010000016.1, read on the forward strand.
AACAGGACTGATTTATAAATTTGATGTGGTGAGCTTCGACTCTTAAGCCTTTCACATTCTGTATGTAGGATATTTGAAACTGTTACCATATGCAGACTTTAATAGATCATTATGATTTGTAGAATTTGTCGTCTCCTGATGCACTGAAAGTCGGACAAATTCCTTTTCTTCTGTGGGTATTTTATGACCTAACTTGCACAGCTTGGAGACAGATTGGTGTTAATTAAAGGCTGATTCCAGGTAATTTAATCTGGTTTATTTGCTACTCTCATAGATTCATGGAAGGGAGGAGCGAACAATACAAATGACCACATTTTTCTGAGCTCAATTTATTCTTTTATGTGGAAAGTGAGGAAAAGAAAAACTTCAGGAGATATATCCCCTTTGACACACCCCCAATTCCCCCATTTTAATTAAAATCTGTGGATTTTTATATGAAAAGTTTATGGCTTTTTAGAACCAAATGTGTCCTGAGAGAATAAGATCAACCTCCAGCGTAACCAGGGCGGAGAATGCTCCATCTGTCCTCTGCTCTTGTCTCACAGGCAGAGTTTATACTGATGAGAGATTAAATATTAAATGTTTAAACAGTTCCTGATTCATAAATGTCATGGTTTATGGCTTTTTCAATTCTCTTACTATAATTGTTAGACTTCCATTTCAAGTCTGTCGTGTTTGTTCTTCAGTTTCTGCTATCCAAGTTCAGATTTTTTGGTTCAGTTTTTAAATTGTAGTTATGTCTCGTTTCCCGTTTCATGCTCACGTATTCTGATGCATTTACTTCCGGTTTGCGGTTTTCACCCTCAGTATAAATATTCCTCGGTTTACTTTGTTCGTTTTATTGGTTTTATTTTTTGAAATTGTTTTAAAAACAATTATTTTAGCATTTATTTCCCTGTTTAATGGTTTTATTTCCTTGTGCTGCTTTGTTTATTAGTGTACAGCGCCTTGTTTCAGCTCGTTTCAAAGGGCTTTATAAATAAAGTTGAGGTTGCCAAATTGTCTTTCTTATCCATCTTAGTTGAAATCTTCTTCCTAGCCCTTGTCAGTCATTTGTCCAAATCCCTGCTGTAAAATTTTGGACTCTAATTGAAAAAAAAATCATATATCCCAAAGGCGCAATTTTTAGGATATGAACAGACAGGATGAACATAATGACTCATACACTGATGGAGGGGGGGGGGGGGTAAGTAGGGGAGGGCGTCATAGATTAAAAACTGCACGTGATAGGATAATGATCTACAAGACATAGTGCAATGATCTTAAGAAAACTAATGATTCGGTCTTGTCTAATGAGCTCACATAAACACAAAGAAAAAAATAACGCAACTGCTGCTGACAAAATATTGGGATTATCAATTTAAAATTTTTTTTTTTTTTATTTCCTCATTGTTGATATGGCAGTTTGACTCAAACTCAAAGCCTACAAGGTACCTAGAGGAAAATAA